>JADBJO010000335.1:481273-498773 GCA_016801955.1 Conus betulinus | reverse complement strand
GTCAAAGACAGCAGCCTAGCCTACAAAATGAGCTTGCATGTACACGATGTATAAAACCTATCATCTCTCATACACTGACATTGTGTGTATGCATACACCTGTGCTGTCAGAAAATACGTGCACGTGCTCTCTCTCTCTCTCTCTCTCTCTCTCTCTCTCTCTCTCTCTCTCTCACACACACACACACACACGCACGCACACAAACACGCACGCACGCACACACACACGCACGCACGCGCGCGCACACACATACATATGCAAAGATGCGTGCACGCATGTTAGTACACACGAGTATAATGACATATAGTATTATACTCACTCACAGACACACGCACGCATACACATGTATACACACAGAGGAATACGCGCACGCAGAGCCATCCACCACCATCCCCTTCCTCCACCCAATTCTTGCTATGAGATATATTCTTACAATGGCATAGACTTAAGGAGACCACTACACACACACACACACACACACACACAGAGAGAGAGAGAGAGAGAGAGAGAGAGAGAGAGGAGAGAGAGAGAGAGAGAGAGAGTCCAGCTGTGATTTCCAGCACGCATGCAAGCCCAAAGAATGCTTGACATTGTCTCTGGCGCCCTTACCAGCCAGTCCTTGCATGTCGTTTGATTCCGGACGGGAGGGACCGATACCTTGATGCTGGGCTGTTTGTAAACCGACTCCCCAACAGATGGAATGACCAGAGGAAAATTACAATGGACCTGAGTGCCAGTGCTTGTGTTCCCGCCCAAGGCCACACGCCACAAATAGCAATTGGCACTACACCAGTACATAATCCATGTATTCGTTTTGAGGTTTTTAGAAATAAATTTGAGCCGAAAATTCGCTTTAAACTGACAATAGATTAAATGCACCCCCTTCCCCCTCCCCCTCCGAAATCATTTGACTTTTTTTTTTTAAATTTCTGTCAATTAAATCATTCACAATCTAGAAATGTATGAGGTACCTCTTACCTGACGTCACATTTCAGGCCCTCGCACTCACCCGTGACCCTACCTTTGCACCAAGTGGTTTCCCCCAAATAGCCCCACTCCTTTCATTTTAATCTGTCTGCTTGGAACCACCTGGCATGTACCTTGATGGGCATATAAAGAAAATAACTAAATCAATTTTCAGACACAGTGAAAATTCTGAATATAATTGTGCCTGTCTATAAATACCCGCCTCCATGAGCAAGACCATGGATTCTTGGTGTGCAGTCTCACGTGAAGACGACAACCGCGTAATAGAATTTTATGACGAAATATGCTTACAGCAAAATGTTTTGTGTGTTTCTCTTTCTTCTTTACACCAAATACTCACTATTCTGAACTGTATAAGCCTCTTTGTAACTGATTGTTACTTGTTCTTAATTGTGGAAGCTTCTCTGTGATTGGTAGTCAATTTTCTGTTCTATATTGTGTGAGCCTCTAGATTTTGTAGTCCACTGTTCTACCTTGTGTAAGCCTCTTTGGGATTGGTAGTTAGTTCATTATTGTGAATTGGGTAAGCCTCTTTGGGATTGGTAGTTAGTTCACTATTGTAAATTGAGTGAGCCTCTTTGGGACTGGTAGTTAGTTCATTGTTGTAAATTGTGTGAGCCTCTTTGGGATTGGTAGTTCACCGTTGTAAAGCGTGTGAGCCTCTTTGGAATGGTACTTCTCTCGGGAATATTGTCGTGGGGCTATTATTATCATTATTATTATTATCATTATTGTTGTTGTTGTTATTGTCGTCGTACTCCTCCTCCTCCTCATCCATCATCATCATCATGATCATCATCATCATCACCGTAACAACTACTGCTTCAAGGAAGAGTCCATACAGCTTACATTTCCCCACTTAGAACAGGTGTCCGGTAATGAGGAGAGTTAGACATCCGACCACAAATCCACAAGTTGCTGGTTTGAATCTAGGCGGCACCAGGAAACAAAATTTAGCAGCAGACGAGCATCTTATAGTCTTGGCCTGGATACAGCCCGACTCCTTTACTCCAACTGGAGATCACCTTTGACCTTCATCTGTGCACATTAGGGTGGGAACTGCTTCACTTGGACAGATCTCACGAGACTTACGGGCGCCAGCACAACTTCTTTTGAAAAATATATGTTTTAAATGTCTGCATTCAATATGGGAGAGAGTCTGTGAGGTAAGTTGTTCTGTTTAGCTTGAGCCAGGAAAGAGAAAGACCTGTCACCGTGGGTTTTCGTTTTCAATGTGTGCAACCACAAGTGGAGAATTGAGCTGGTTCTCTATCCGTCGCACCGATCTGAAACCCAAAGCTCAGGTTTATGTCAAAGACCTCTGGCAACAGGAATGGAACTCGTACATCGACAACAAAGTCTCCCAAAACCTTGCAAACAGAAAGAGTTTTTTACCGCGTTCCATGGGCGGCCGTAAAGAAGAACCACTCTTGTGACGTTGGCACACAGGCCACACTCTCTTTACACCAGTCTTATCTTTTAAAAGGTCAAGAAGCTCCGTGGTGCATTCCATGTGATGTACGACACACAATGAATCATGTTCTTACAGTGAGTTGAGACTTACACGATGTCAGACGTATACACTTTATGGCGGACTCCATGAAAATCTTGTTCAGAGAGGTCCAAGAGATCAGCATTGTTCTTCTGATCTAAGACAGATTTTATTGAATTCATGTGTGTTTTATTGATCTATGTGTGCAAAGTTTTACGTTCTTTCTTCGTATTTTTTTCCTTTTGATCAGATTTAAGAGTTGATTCAGCGTGGTGACAGCCTGATACGGTCCTTTACGGTCGTGTGGGCTTTACGCAACACTACATTATCTCCTAGTCGCCAGCGATGAGAGCAGGATGAAGAGCGGAGGTGACTGCAGAGCGTGTAGCCGGGAAACAAGCCAGACAGATAGTCAGGCTCCAAACCAGAAATGGCGGCTAAAGACAGGATGGAAAGTTCATAATCAGTCCTATCACACATCAAGAGCTAGTGTAGGGCATGCAGAAACGGTGTTATAGGTTATGGCTATCGACAAGCATTGCGATGCTGTTTCTGTCCTAGCTTGGAAAGAATAGTTCTTTAGAACTTCCAGTCGTTGCACTTCGAAGAGACACCGAAATGGTTTACTTTTTTTTTGTTTTTGTTTTTGTTTTGTTAAGGAGGGGGGGGGGGGGGGGGGGGGGGGTTATACATCCTATGATGAAGAGGAAATCTTGACAGCAGGAGTTGAAATAGGAGGAAAAAAGAGTCAGACTGACCTGAATGTGGTAGCTGGTCCTAAAGGTGAGATTTTATTTCCCGATGTTTCGGGCCCTAGGCCCTTCTTCATGGGGAGAAAAGTAAAGAATGAAGAAGGAAAGAGAGCAAAACCGAGACAGAGGTAAAACTAAAAAACAGTGAGAAGTAATCAAGACGAAAAAAAAAGGAAAGGCAAAGAAGAAAATGGTGAGCATTATTTACAAGGAGAAAGGGATGGTTGAACAGTTGCTTTAAAAAAAAGGGGGGGGGAGGGAGGGAGAGGGGGGGGGGTTGATGGTGGTATAAGAGGGCAACAGGAGGGTTGTGGTTTACCCAAAGATGAAAAGTAGTAACTGTGTGTGTGTGTGTGTGTGTGTGTGTGTGTGTGTGATATAAGAGGAGAGAAAGAAGAAAGAGGGAGGGAGAGAGAGAGAGAAGGGAAGGGGAGAGTCAGGGAGGAAGAGGAGAGAGAGAGAAAAAGGGGGAGGGGGAAGAGGGAGAGGGGGGGGGGGGGGGGAGGGAGTTGGAGAGAGAGAGAGAGAGAGAGAGAGAGAGAGAGAGAGAGAGCCTAAAGGTGGGCTACAGGGGGACAGAGGCAGTGAAAAGAGAGAGAGAGAAGAGGGCCCAGGGCCATTAAGGGTCCATCACTCTGGTGGTGATGATGCCTGCAGGCTGGATGGTTCCCAAGCGGCTGATCACGTGGGATTCCATGTGCTTATGGTATGATCTGTCGCCTGGGTTCTGCCATACAGCTGGCACCTTCGCATGCGTGTAACTGTGCAGTGGGCTATTGAAGTGTTGGCCTATCGGGTCACTGTAGTTGAGTCGCACTGAGCGAAGATGCTCTGTGAATCGTTCATTCAGTGTCCGGCAGGTCTCACCCACGTAGAGCTTGTGGCACAGAGTGCAGGTCAAAATATACACAATGTCTGTTGACTTGCAGGTGTAATTTGACCGAAGGATGGATTGGCCCTGTGGGCCCCCACAAAGGTTGTGGACGCGTCAGTGTGGGCACAGGTCTTGCACCAGGTCTCGCTGCACGGGCAGGTCTCGCTGCTTGGGGGAGCAGGGTTACCAGTTTGGTGGCTGATTCTGGCCCTCACAAGCAAGTCACGGAGGTTCTTCTCTCTATGGAACGCTATCAAGGGGAGTTTCTGGAAAACCCGTCCAGGGACGGGTCGTTCTGGATGATGTGGAAGTTCCCATGGGATGATGTCAGAGAGATGGTGAGGTTGTGAGGGTCGGAGGGGATGACTGCTACCGGTCGGTTTTCTCGTTCCTCCCTCTCGACTGGGGTGAGAGCTTCCTGTCTGGACACCTTGCATGTCCTCTCCAAGGCTCTTTGAACTGTCTGCCTGGGATACTGCCCTTTCTCAAAGAAGGCACACATCCTCAGCGCCTGTTCCTCAAAATCCAAACTGCTACTGCAGATGCGCTTGAGCCGAAGGAACTGAGGGTACGGGATGCTATTTTTGGTGGCTGGTGGGTGATTGGAAGTGAATAGTAGATAGGAATGAAAGTGAGTGGATTTGTAGAAGATGGACGTGGAGAGTTGTGGATCTGTTGATCCTATGATGTTTTCAGTTAATGTGCTTCAAGTTCAGGCTCTCAAATCATGTGTGTGTGCGTGTGTGTGTGTGTGTGTGTGTGTGTGTGTGTGTGCGTGTGCGTGCGTGCGTGCGTGTGTGTGTGTGTGTGTGTGTGTGTGTGTGTGTGTGTGTGTGTGTGTGTATCAAGCAGATTGTTTAGTGTTTGTTTTTCATCTCTTACAATATATGATATACAGAAAAAGAAAAGCAGCGATGTCTCTGAGTTACGATCCACACCTGCTTACGTGTTTCGGCTCAGTTCTACGTAACGGACTTTTCAATTGATGACCACGCGTATGAGCCAGTCAGAGGATTACAAATGATCTGAGTTGCAGCTTACTTTCCATGATTTTCAGACACATTAATAGAACTGTTTCGGGGAAAAAAGTCAATGGAAGATTATGCCTCTTTTTTCCATTGCCAATAAAGTTACTCTTGTTCAGTTCATGGATAAAACAAATGAATCAAAAGAGTCAAAAATTTGATTTGAAGCACACGCCAGAATGATGATCGGGATATCGACTGTCTGCATGAGAGGCGCACAGTTTACACGTGTAGGTTGGTATTTTTTTTCCTGCTTTGGCCAGTAGCTTCTGTCCATTGAAATGGGCATGGTCACTCTCGCTGAACACGAGCACTTACACAGAGTACCTAGATATATCTGCTAGTTCCCCACCTTGACAGCCTAAACAGCTGCGAAACTGCGGCGAAATTGAACAGAAGAGGGACAACGTGTATATCTGATCTCTTAGACAATCATTTAGAATGACTGGGATTAAATTCCCGTAAAGAAGGTACACTCCATGTGGGACTGTTGTCCTGTCGCCCGCGACACGTGTCAAGTATGGCTGAGTAGACTACAGTCCTTCGTGGCGAATCAAACAAAAGAACTTCAATTTAACGTCTAATCATACAATGTGATTTCACACAAAAGAGAGAGAGAGAGCGAGAAAGAAAGAAAGGAACAGAGAGAGAGAGAGAGAGAGAGAGAGAGAGAGAGAAGAAAGTGTGTTAGTGTATAAGATGAATGATGACATAGATAGCTGAGTTGATGCTGAGGTGAACAAAAACAGTTAAAGCAAATGTCCAACGGCCCTGTGAAATAATTTTCTGTATATTTTAAACATTAGGCCAAAGCAGATTTTTCTTTCCTATTGAATCTTCTGAAAAAATTTGGTGGAAAAAAAATCAAAATACTACACCCCAAAACTTGCAATGTTAAGAAAAAAGGATGGTAATGGTAGTGTATGGTTGTTATAGCCCAGTCGATCACAAGGGGCCGTATCAGGGCTGTCACCGTATTAAGGTTAACTCACAAAAGTCATTCAAAGAAAAAAAGAAACACAACTCTTAAAAAAAAAAAGCTTCCAAAAAACACATGGAAATTTTGTTAAAATCTTTCCTCCTTAAAATCTTAGCTGAAAAATGTTAATCTCCCTCAGAAATTCAAAGATCACATCAGGCGGGACATCTCTGAACGAGGTTTTCATGGAGTCTGCTGTAAAGTGTTTATGTCTCACATTTGATTATGCAAGTCCTAACACTCTAAAAGGATATGCTTCACTGTGAGTGGTACATGACATGGAATGCACCACAGAGCTTTTTCTCCTTTTAAGAGATAAGAGTAGCCTAAATGTAAAACGAGTGACCTGTATGTAAACGCAAACGGCACAGAACTATTTTTTTTTTTCCTTACGGCCACCTTGGGAACATGGTTTCAGGTTTTGACGGATTTCAAAGAGTTTGTTATCCATCTGCGAGTCCCATTTCTCTTGCCAAAAGCCTGGGTTTTGGGTATCAGATCAGTGTTATGGATAGACGATCTGCTCAACTTTTGCCTTGTAGCACTCTTGGCAAGTTCATTAAGCATTTCGTCGCCTCGAATGCCTACATGGCTGGGAACCTAGTCATAAACTTTGTTATATCCATCTGATTTCAAAGAAGTGTACTATTCGAATAACTTCAGCAGTTGAGGGTGCTTGAGGTTACAGCCGGAAATGGCCTCCAAAAGAAAAATTAATTCCTCACTGGCCCGCAGGCGCGTGCGCGTGATACGTAATTTCAGAGCACAAAGTAGGCCTAGGACAATTATGATCAGGAGACTCGAGGCTATAGTTATAAAAGTGTCTTTGTACTGATGACGTATCAAATCAGACTAACATGTTTGAAAAAAAAAAAAGTGAAAAAAAGACGTACGCCATCAGCTGACATCACCCATGACGCAATTGCTATCCTCTGAACGTCATTAAGAATGTTCCCATTCTGGCATTTATGGTTGTTGGCTGGAGATTTCAATGGAAACGCATGGCCGAGTGGACGAACGGAGGGTATATAGCATCATCGTTGCATCGTGCGGATTCTGCCTGGTGTTCACTTTAATAGGAGAATGCTTAGATCATCCAGGTTAGTGAAAGATGTATAATATTTCAGCCTTTGAAATCTCTCTACTTAAGTACTAAGTACTTAGAACTGAAAGTAGTTACTTCCGTTGAAACAAATGGTAGAGATAGCCTCTTTCCTTTCCCGCATCAAAACAGGTTTAGATAAAACATGTTTGTATAATGTCCTGGGCGTTTTCTTATTGAATTCACTTTGATCTTTGACGAAGCAAAACCGCGTTGGAGAGAATATATGTTTGAACGCAAGTAAATCATCACAAGTAGGGGTGTAGTTAATTAATCTAAACTCCGTGTTTACCTGGATGGATCCTTAATCTAATCTATCGGCAGTCGCAGTTCTGGATCAACTTTTATCAAGCAGTGGCCTCGTAGTAGTAGCAGCAGCAGCAGTAGTAACATTTTGAGACATATCAGCTATAAATAGTCAAACTATGCGGTCATACAATGGGACGTAACCTTCATACATTATTGTCTTGATAATGACAACCAGTAAGATTGATCGGCAGTCTGGATGACATCATGGAAGCCTAACTGCAAGATTCTCTACTTCATCTATACAACATACTAGTGATAATAATAGTCGTGGTCTTAGTAGTAGCAGCAGCAGGCAGATGATCATATGGATCTTCTGATCTAATCTAACGGCAATCGCAATTCACCTGATCGAATAGTAGTAGCAGTAGCAGCGGCAGCAGCAATATTCTGTAGTAGTACTATTAGTAGTAATAACAATACTACTAATAAGAAGTAGTGGTAGTAGTAGTAATAGTTGTAGCAGGAGGAGAAGCAGGAGGAGGAGGAGCAGTAGCAGCAGCAACAGATATTGTAACAGCCAAGGAAATATCAGCGTTAAAATTTTCCACAAATACGCACGCACGCACGCACGCACTTACGCACACACACACACACACACACACACACACACACACACACACACACACACACACACACACACACACACACACACACTCACTCACACACGCACGCATGCACGCACGCACGCACGCACGCACACACACATCTCTCTCTCTCTCTCTCTCTCTCTCTCTCTCTCCATATATCTGTCTATCTATCTATCTATCTGTCTAGATATAGATATATATGTATACATGTATGTGTGTGTGTGTGTGTATATATATATATATATATATATATATATATATATATATATATATATATACATATACGCACATCTCTCTCTCTCTCTCTCTCTATATATATATATATATATATATTCTGATAGTATGAATCCTACAGTAAGGACAAAGTTTTTAGCTTGGTCATGTAAAATCTTTGATAAGCGGGTCCAGTGTAACGTGGTGAAACCGTCCCCTCCCAGTTTAACTCCCGGGAGTCAGTCTGGCACTGTCTCAGATTAACTGCCGGGAGTTAATCTGGGTCTGCACACCAAGCAGCCCCCCAACAGGTCCAGAACGCGCCCCCCCCCCCCCCCCCCCCATCCCTCCCTTCTTTCTGTTTATTAGGCCTGTTCCAGAATGAACCTCTACCTAGTACCAGTCTCAGAATAACTCCCTTGACTCTAAACTAACTCCCGGGAGTTTCATTTGGGGCAGTGCCAAATCAGTCCCCCAACCCCTTGGAGAGTTAAATGGTGCTGTTCCAAACTAACTCCCGGGAGTTCTTCTGGGCCCAAACTTTTGACATCAAAATGACTCCCTGGGAGTTAAACTGGCGCAAGTGGAAAGTCATTCTAGGACAGGCCTGGAAACACCCCCCCCCCCCCCCCCCCCCCCCCATCCCCCTGGGAGTTAGACTGGCGCAGGCACAGGATAGCCCCCCCCCCCAGCCCCTCCCCTCTACCTCAAATAATGAAAGAAATGGCAATAAGCGCTCCAGTGGAGAGTTAATCTAGCACCAGCCAAGAACAACTACCAGGCCCAGAACAGCCCCCCTCGTGGGGAGCCTTTGCATTAAACAAACATTCAACCACAAACACTTTGCAGCAAACATCAGAACATGGAGCAAAACAAGCGAAAGCTTTTATGGGGAGTTAATCTGGCACCTGCCCAGAACTGACCTCTCCCCCCCCCCCCCCCCCCCCCCCCCCGAGAGTTACTGGCCCAAAACAGCCCCCTGTATAAAGAGTTAAACTGGACCTGGCCCAGAACCCCCCCCCCCCCCCCCCCCCCTCCTCCTGGAAAGCAGTGGCCCGGAACACTCCCCCCCCCCCCCCCCCCTCCCCGAGAGAGTTAGACTGGAACTGCCCCGAAACAGCCCCCTAGAGAGTTAAACTGGACCTGGCCAAAAAAGTCAGCCTCCTTCCTGGGGATTAATCTAGTACTAGCCCAGAACAGCCCCCCCCCCCCCCCCCCCCCCCCCCCCCCCCCCCCAGAGAGTTAAATTAGACCTGGCCCAGAACAGCCCGCTAGAGAAGTTAAATTGGATCTGCCCCGAAGCAGCCCCCACCTGGGGAGTTAATCTGCCACCGGCCCAGAACAACCCACTAAGAGAGTTAAATTGGACCTAGCCCAGAACAGCCCCCCCTAATGGGGAGACTTTGCTTTAAACAAAACATTATTCAACCGAAACACTTTGCAGCGAACATCAGAACACGGAACACAACAAGCGAAAGCTTATGTGGCACCTGCCCAGAACAATCCTCTCCCACCCTCCACCCCCTAGAGAGTTAAACTGGACCTGGCTCGATACTGCAACTTTGGGTTGTAACGTAACGGTGTAACAACCCAAAAGTACTCACCGCTCAGAAGTACTCCCGGGGGGGGGGGGGGGGGGGGGGGGTGGTACTACTGGGGCCGCGACAGAATGACTCCCGAGAGCACATCTGGGTCGGGTATAAAATGGACCCCCTATTTTCATAAAGTACTCCCGGGAGTCATTCTGGGCTGGTCCCATAAGTCCCCGCCCCCCCCCCCCCCCCTCAACCCCCCCTCCTCCCCCTCTCCCGGCATATCTCCGTTAAGGTGTTGAGGGTTGTTATTTATTGGTCATAAACTCATACATGCACATTCTATCTGAATCAACATTGAAATAGTCTGAATCAACTTTAGGGGGATTACTTCTGGGCCGGTCCCAGAAGTACCCCCCCGTGCATATCTCCTTTATTATGTGTTCATGGTTGTTATATACTGGTCGTAACCTCTCACATGGACACTCTCTCTGAATCAACATTGAAAACGAGTCTGAATCAACTTTAGGGGGAGTACTTCTGGACGGTCCCAGAAGTACCCCCCTGCATATTTCCTTTATAATGTGTGTTCAGAGTTGTTATTTACTGGTAATAAACTCATACATGGTCATTCTATCTGAATCAACATTGAAAACGAACCTGAAACAACTTTAGGGGAGAATATTACTGGGCCAGTCCCAGAAGTACCCACCTTTATCAATGTGTTCAGGGTTGTTATTTACTGGTTATAAACTCATACATGGACATTCTACCTGAATCAACATCGAAACTTAGTCTGAATCAACTTTAGGGGGGGGGGGGGGGGGGGGGGGGGGGTGTTCATCTGGGCCAGTCCCAAAAGTACCCCCTTGCATATCTCCTTAGAAAATGTGTTCAGGGTTGTTATTTAATGGTCATAAACTCACACACGGACATTCTATCTTTATCCTCCCCAGCACCTTCGGGTGTTTCTTTTTCTTCTTTGCTCTTTGCCTTAACTAGGCTGACCCTGGAGAAGGGTCCAGTGACGGTGAGGAAAGACCCCACTGACCACAGGGAAAGTCCTGTTGACAGTGGGAAAGACTACAACTTTGGATTCTCTCTTGAGGGCACATAAGACCGTATGGCGAAAGCTTGGCTGTGTCTGGAGTGGCACTGTCTCATCTGTCCGTGGGCAGGGGTGGTTGGGTCTGTGGGGGGTGTGCTCGACAGCTGGAGGGTGGTGTTTTTCGCCGGTGGGCTCTGCAGTCATGAAATACGGGCTGGTACACCCATGGGGATGCTACTTTAGGCTGTTATGAGTTGCATCCTGTAGTCTGATTTACCTCTGTTCAGGAGCAGTTATGTCCCTTGATATCTTAATGGAGTGTCCTGCGCGTGCCTGTACCCCCATCGTCAACACAGCGCAGGCCTCCAAGGGTGGTACAGGACTGCTCAAAAGGCAGGTGGAGACAGTGCTTCTCTGGGTCCTCCCCAATGAACTTTAGCGGGAATTCTTTTGGGCCAGTCCCAGAAGTACCCCCCTTGCATATCTCCTTTATCTATGTGTTCAGGGTTGTTAATTAATGGTCATAAGCTCATACATGGACATTCTACCTGAATCAACATTGAAAACGAGTCTGAATCAACTTTAGGGGGAGTACTTCTGGTTCCAGTTTAAACTCTCCAGAGGGGCTGTTCTGTGCTGGTGCCAGATTAACTCCCCAGGAGAGGGGGGAGGTGGGGGGGGGCTTTCTGTGCTGGTGCCAGATTAACTCACCAGGAGGGGGGGGGGGGGGGGGGGGGGGGGGAGCTGTGTTTGTGCCAGGGCCAGTTTTAACTCACCAGGGAGGTTTGTACCAGGCTGGCGCCAGATTAACTCCCCAGGAGAGGGGAGAGAGCTGTTATGTGCCAGGGCCAGTTTAACACCAGGGAGGGAGGATTGTACCAGGCTGGCTGGAACCAGATCAACTCCCCAGGAGGGGGGGGTGGGGGTGGGTGGGTGGAGGAGGGGGGGGGAACTGCTCTAGCCAGGTCCAGTTGAACTCTGTAGGGGGGGCTGTGTTTTGGGCCGGTGCCAGATTAACTCGCCGGGGGGGGGGGGGGGGGGGGGGGGGGGGGGGGGGGGGGGGGCTATTTTGTGCCCGAGCCAGTTTAACTCTCCAGGGAGATTTGTACCTGGCTGGATCCAGATTAACTCCCCAGCAGAGGGGGGAGGGGGGTGTTCTAGGCCAGGTCCAGTTTAACTCTGTAGGGGGCTGTTTTGGGCCGGTGGTGCTAGATTAACTCCCCAGGAGGGGGAGGGGGCTGTGTTCTGGGCCTTGTCTAGTTTAACTCTTCAGGTGGGCTGCTCCATGACGGTGCCAGATTAACTCCCCTGAAGGGGGGCTGTTCTAGAACAGGTCCAGTTTAACTCTCCAGAGGGGCTGTTCTGGGTGGTGCCAGATTAACTCCCCAGGAGAGGGGGGGGGGGGGGGGGTCTGGGCCTTGTCTAGTTTATCTCTGTCCAGGGGGGCTGTTCCATGACGGCGCCAGATTAACTCTCCTGGGGGGGGGGGGAGGGCTGTTCTGTGACAGGTCCAGTTTAAATCCCTAGAGGGGCTGTTCAGGGCTGGTGCCAGATTAGCTCCCCAGGACAGGGGGGGGGGGGGGGGGGGGGGGGGGGAGGGGGGGGGTGCCTGTTTTGTGCCAGAGCCAGTTTAACTCTCCAGGAGGGGGAGGGGGGCTTTTTTGGGCCAGTGTAGTTTAACTCTTCAGTGTGTGGGTGTTCCAGTCCGGTGCCAGATTAACTCCACAGATGTCTTAGGGGGCTGTTCTGAGCCAGGTCCAGTGTAACTTTCCAAGGGGAGGGGCTGTTTTGGGCCAATGCCAAATTAACTCCCTTGGGGGGCTGTTCTAGTCCTGTTATGGGGCTGATTTGACGCAAACCCACATTAACTCCCGGGAGTTAATCTGGGTCAGTGCGAGACTGACTCCCGGGAGTTAAACTGGGAAGGGGGGCAGTTTCACCACGTTGCACCGGCAATTTCACAGCTTTTTCATTGAGGCCTATTCACTACATGTCCCCTTAGTCTTATCATTTTATCAAGTAACTCAGTCGACTGCGCCGTTTCGTTGTTTTTGTGAATCAACACAAAATACACCCTTTTTTCTTACACTGTTGAGATTATTTTGAAAAAAAAAATATGGAGACCTTTTGATCAAACATGGAGTATGTTCAGTATATGTGTAATACTGCTAGCGACGATTTAAAAAGACGTGTCGTGTGTCTGGCCCTTATTTGATGCCGGAGATCTTATATATATGTAGATGATCAAAAGCACCCAAGATTTTTAAGTCACAGTAAAATCAATCTCGATTGGCTCTTGTGCTCTCTGATTGATAACAGTTGGGATGTTACATCGAAGTCTTTCGTGATAATCCAGCTTGGCATGTTTTGACACACGTGTGTAACAAACTATATCCATATGTATTCACCATGTTTTGATCGTGCATGTGTGTGTGTGTGTGTGTGTGTGTGTGTGTGTGTGTGTGTGTGTGTGTGTGTGTCCACATGTAATCACCATATTTTGGTTGTACACACACACACACACACACACACACAAGTATATATATGGAGAGAAAGAGAGAGAGAGAGAGAGAGAGAGAGAGAGAGAGAGAGAGAGAGAGAGAGAGAGACGTGTGTGCGTGCGTGTGTGTATTATTATATATTATTATAATGAATACTTATATAGCGCCTATTCTCGATCAGAGATCAAGCTCTAAGCGCTTTACAATCAACACTCGTTTACACAATGGGCTGCCTACCTGGGTAGAGCTGACTGAAGACCTGCCAGCTGGCGTTTCATTCAGTCGTTTACCGGGTCATCCAGTCCATATCATTCAATATCGTTCACTCAGTTCCCTTACTTCCTTCTCTCTTTTCATTTCTTACGCAGGGTGCATGCTATGAGTAACGTGTCATCCATTCCAGCGGCCAACTGGTCTTCTGTTCCGAAAGTTGGTGATGGGATTTTACGTGTGCGCAAGATGTTATGCGTGCGTTTCACACACGGAACCTCTGTTATAATGTCATTCATAGGACTGTATGAGTGAATGGGTGGGTGAGAGTGAGTGTGTGTGTGTGTGTGTGTGTGTGTGTGTGTGTGTGTGTGTGTGTGAGAGAGAGAGAGAGAGAGAGAGAGAGAGAGAGAGAGAGAGAGAGAGAGAGAGAGAGAGAGCATATGCACACGCACACACGTTTGCGTGTGTGCGCTTGTGCATTTGTGGAAAACTTTAACGTTTGCATTTCCTTGGCTATTACAATATTTCAGTAAGTAGAAAACAAGTAAAGCTGACAGAACCATGAATAAGTTAATATATATTAACATTTTCAACCTTTCCCATTAAGCGTTACGCAATGTCGCAAAATGAAAAAGGCCCGATATCTGAAATTAATGTTGACAAAAATTAGCATTCATTTATCCATTATGATCGACTGCACTTGTTAATCTGATGAAAATCGTGCTTAACATTCTCTGCAAACATTGCAACAAGTATTACATTTAATCCTGATAAGACTATTCATTATTCAAAGAAATAGATGTAGAGATAAAACAAGGATTGTGTATGGATATGTTTGCCAAATATAGCATCTTTACTGCATATAGAACTAACATTAACTTTATTTGATTATTGCACGCCAAATGTAGCAAAATAGAGGTTAGCGAATCAAGCAAATGAAGCCCTTTGACAGTAGCAGATCGAACAGCCATATTTGTTTTCACAGTAACGGTTACGAAGCACACTTCTGTATCATTTTGCTTTTGTGATCGGAATCAAACAAAATTGAATGGAGCTGACAAACGTGAAAAAAGCAAAACATTACGTGCCACGTAAAGAAAAACGACTAACTGCAGTAAGTAGTGTGCTACTCTGGATCGAGAGGGAAGCAGTAAAACGTCGTGATCCATCAAAGTCATGCCGGTGTACGCGTTTAACGTTCTTCACAATACAGTAGCTATCTGTATTCTCTCTCTCTCTCTCTCTCTCTCTTTCTCTCTCTCTCTCTCTCTCTCTCTCTCTCTCTCTCTCTCTCAATCAGTCTTGTCTGTCTCTCTTCATACACGCACACGCACGCGCGCACGCACTCACGCACACACACACACACACACACACACACACACACACACACACACACACACACACACACACTCGCACACACACACACACACACGCACACACACACACACACACACACACGCACGCACACATACGCACGCGCGTGCGCGCGCGCACACACACACACACACACACACACACACACACTCATAGACATACACGCGCGCTCGCGCGGGCGCTCCCCCCCCCCCCCCCCCCCTCACACACTCTCTCTGTCTCTGTCTCTCTCTTACACACACACACACACGCACGCACGCATGTGCGTGCCTCACACCCATCTTCATTGTGGTTATCACTATTGCCACTTTCCCTTTTTCTCCCCGTACCCATTTCGTACCTTTTCCATACACTTCCTCCACAATCAGCAAAAACATACAAATGCCCAAAGACAACAACATCATCATCATCGTCCTCGTCGTCGTCATATCATCATCATCTTTACTATCATCGCCGTCGATGTTGTCGTCGTCGTTATCGTCATCGTCATTATCAACACCATCGTTGTCATACTCGTCCTCGTCGTCATCATCATCATCATCATCCTACTTGTCGTCGTCGTCATCATCATCATCATCAACGTCATCATCATCATCATTATCAACATCAACATGATCGTTGTTGAAGCTGTCATCATCACCGTTGTCGTGGTCTTGATGGTGGCAGGTGCGTGCGACTTTGAGAACGCGACTGATGCCAAAGGCATGTGTGGCTGGGAAACGCCCACGCGGGCTATGGGCTTCCCACGCGGTTGGACTCTATGGTTCCGCAAACAAATGCTGTCTTTCGGGGATCACACCCACTACAACGGTTTGTGCAAGCACCACCAGACAAGACTTAAAACAGACAGATGGACTGGTGTTCAGATCGAAAGATTCAGTAACACACACGTATGCACAGAAAAGTTAGATGTGGGATGGGGGAAGGAGAAGATGTAGGGTAGGCAAAAGATGTGTGAGAACGAGTAAGTAAGCGAGCGAGCGAGCTAGTAGTGAGCGAGAGAGAGAGAGAGAGAGAGAGAGAGAGAGAGAGAGAGAGAGAGAGAGAATACGAATGGTTTCTTATGGTAAAGGCTCTTTATATTTATTTCCATGAGGAAAAGGAAGTGGAATGTGCTGTAACACATAAGACGCGCGGGGGGGGGGGGGGGGGGGGGGGGGGGGGGGCAATGGAGGGGTTACAGAAAACGACCGTATTTTGCGAATAAGGCCAATTCACAACAAACATAATGATATGGACACCATCTATAAGAAATCTGCATAGTAACATTGCGTTCTTATACTGTTGCCGAGACTGCATATCCCAAAACAATTTGCTTTCCCAGCAGTAGTACGACGGAGCGTTTGAGATGGCAGGTCTCAAAGTTTATGAAACAAGGACCACAGAGCGGTGAATTCCATTATCTCTGTAGATTCCTCAAAATGGGCTGGTCTTTGTTTACCGACATTTTATGACGGTACAGAATGAAAGAATCTTTCAATTAGTGGTTTTTTTTTTTTTGTTGTATTGTGTCATCCCACAACCATAACATTATTCAAATATGCTAAAATTGATTTTCAACTGATAAAGTAAAACTAAGGTTGTACAAGATCAGTAATCATGTTGATAGCCAACTGGATTGTACAACGTATGTCTGACTGCACTCCTGTTCTGGGGGGGGGGGGGGGGGGGGGGGGTGTCTTATGAGCAAGCATCTCCGAAAGAAGACACTTGAGATGGTGGGATGCATTTCGCATACTTTGTTTCATGACTTCCCGATGCCCTTCTGCTGTCATTTTTTTTTCTGGCACTGCCGGGATTCGAACCTGCAACTTTTGGACGGTGGGGCGTCTCAAGGCGAGTCTTTTTAGATGGATGTCTTGCCCCTCTCTACTAACAAACACCTGTACAAAATTGGGGAAGTTGGGCCATTTGAAGTTCACTTTTGTTAATCCTCGACCAGATCCAGCTGGAACTCTTTTCAGCTGCCTCTTCCATTGCCTTCAGGGTTCTGGCCCTCTGCTTACTTGAAATCCCGAGCTATTTCATGAGATCATAAGCCTTCAGATCCGCATGGTCCAACCTCTACGTCGAGAACCTGGGCCTGGAAGTCAGATTCTCTCAAACTTCTAGCTAGACTGGTATACTTCATAGTCTTGCAGATGTGTGCTTGCTCCATTCTGCTTTCGTATTGCACACTGAGTTTGATCAGAATATTGTTCTTTTATGAACCTGAGTGAAAAACAATATCCGGTCTCATGCCATTCTTCCTGATGGTCTCTTGATCGTCTCCCATTCTGGAAGGCCCACTGTGCATTCCCTATCATCTGCTTCATCCAGTAAAGCCTGCTTCATGCTCTTGACATCACAGCCGTTCCAGGGCATGATTTATGGCCTCCTGCTGTGTAAAGCTTTGTTGCTGGAGCTTCTGATGGCGTAGTGCTACCACCAGCAGTGCCAACCGCAAGTGCGATCTCCTTAGCACTTGGTTGCACCTCCATATGTATCTACTCTGGGTTAGCGCTGCTTTGCA
>JADBJO010000335.1:421273-476273 GCA_016801955.1 Conus betulinus | reverse complement strand
TGACAGTTCATGTAGCTCTTCCCAGTCTGTAATGACAGTTCACGTGGCTCTTCCTCAGTCTGTGATGACAGTTCACGTGACTCTTCCTCAGTCTGTAATGACAGTTCACGTAGCTCTTCCCCAGTCTGTAATGACAGTTAACGTAGCTCTTCCTCAGTCTGTGATGACAGTTCACGTAGCTCTTCCTCAGTCTGTGATGACAGTTCATGTAGCTCTTCCCCAGTCTGTAATGAGAGCTCACGTGGCTCTTTCTCAGTCTGTGATGATTGTTCAGGTAGCTTTTTCTCACTATTGTTAATGATTGATAACTGGGTGGAAAATGAGCAACACTACAGTCTATGATGACTGTTCACACAGCTCTTCCTCAGTCTGTGATGAAAGTTCGTGTAGTTCTTCCCAAGTCTGTGATGACCAGTTTACGTAGCTCTTCCTCAGTCTGTGATGAAAGTTCGCGTAGCTCTTCCGAAGTCTGTGATGACAGTTCACGTAGCTCTTCCCCAGTCTGTAATGACAGTTCACGTAGCTCTCTTCCTCAGTCTGTGATGACAGTTCACGTAGCTCTTCCTCAGTCTGTAATGACAGTTCACGTGGCTCTTCCTCAGTCTGTGATGACAGTTCACGTAGCTCTTCTCAGTCTGTAATGACTGTTCACGTAGCTCTTCCTCAGTCTGTAATGACAGTTCACGTGGCTCTCCTCAGTCTGCAATGACAGTTAACGTAGCTCTTCCTCAGTCTATGACGACAGTTCAAATAGCTCTTCCTCAGTCTGTGACGACAGTTCAAATAGCTCTTTATCAATCTGTGGTGACACTTCTAGTAGGTCTTCCTTAGTATGCGATGACAGTTCAGGTAGCTCTTCCTTAGTCTGTGATGACAGTTCACGTAGCTATTCCTCAGTATTGTTAATGGCTGATGACTTGGTGAAGATGAGGAACACGACAGTCTGTGATGATTGTTAATGGTAACAACAACAACAACAACAACAACAACAAACAGTGACGACAACAAAAGAATCTTTTCATTTCAGTTGCGGAAATCAATGTTTAACCTTCGCTCTGTCTTGTCAGCCGGTGAGTTATAATCTCATATTTGCGAAGTTCATTCGTTTTGGTAATATTGCAACACGGATTCTGTTTTTTTTTTTTTCAATCTGTCCGTCTGTTTTTTTCAACTGATATATTATATTTGTTAAGTGCTGTTGTTGTTGTTGATTTTGTTCTTTCAGAAATGTTTCACAAGTGTTGTTAAGCTTCTCTTTTCCCATGCCATAAACAGGGTCAAAGGAGGAGAAACCAAACTCGAACATAGAAAATGTCTGTATGGGTGGTTGCCTACGTGTACGTGAACACGCAGTCCAGGTTGATTTGGTGTGTGTGCAGGATACCTAATGCTATTCGATCCCCAGAAAGCATTTGGCACCGGCTGTCCGTCTTGCGAGGACTTTGATGGATATGTCGTCAGCGAGGAGTTACCGCGCTCGGACAGAAACCCTGTGTGTCTGCGCTTTTGGTACTACTTGGGCGGAATGCGCTTGAAAACCTTCTCCTTAAGGATCATGGTTGGCGGTAGGTGCATTCTGAACCAGATCCACAATTAGGAATGAACCATGGAATGAATGAGTGAGTGGATACATGCGTTATTGAATGAATGACATGCGTTTATGCGAAATGCATGCTGTTCAAAAGTGAAACGTCAAAAGGAGAGTAGTTCAACGCGATGAAACACCAAATACAAACTAGTCTAGAGTAGTGAACATTAAATAGGAAGTAATCCAAAGGAGTGAAACTCAAAGAATCAAAGGCAGTGAAACGTGAAAGAGAAAATAATTCAGTGCATGTATAACCTCAATGAGAAAGTAGTCAGATGATACAAAAACGTGGGCGAGGACGTGGTCCAATGCAGTGTAACATCAAAGAGAAAGGAGCCAAATACAGTGAAACGTGAAATAGGACGTAGTCTAATGCAGCGTAACCTCAAAGAGAAACGAGCCAAACGCAGTGTGAAACGTGAAAGAGGAAGTAATCCAACGCACTATAACCTCACACAAAAAGGAGTCCAACGGAGTGAAACGTGAAAGTGAAAGTAATCCAACGAAGTGTGACATGAAAGAGAAAGAAGTCAAAAGACAATGAAACAAAGAGGAAATAAGCCCGTGCAGTATCACATCAAAGCAAAAAAAAAAAAAAAAAAAAAAAAAAAAAAAAAAAAAATATATATATCAAACGCAGTGTAACCTCAAAGAGAAAGGAGTCAAACGCAGTGAAACGTGGAAGAGAAAGTAATCAAATGCAGTGTAACGTCAAAAAGGATGGAGTCAAACGCAAAGAAACATTGAAGAGGAAATGATCCAATGCAGTGTAGCCTCATACAGAAAGGAATCAAACGCAGTGAAACGTCAAAAAAGAAAATAGTCCAAAGCAGTGAAATGTCAAAGAGAAAGTAATACAATGCGGTGAAACGTCAAAGATAAGTAGTGCAACACAGTGAATCTCCAGAAAAAAAAATGTGTCAGGGGTAGTTAAATGTCCTTAGGAAATAATTTCTGAGCAATAGAAACAAAGAGGAAGAAGGCTAACTCCCTTAAACGTCAAAAGGTTAGATAAAGGCACTGAAACAACACAAGCGAATTAGGACCGCACAACGCAGTCGAATGTCCAAGGAGGGACAGTGAATCAGCAGGAAGAAGACCAACGCAGTGGAAGGTCAAGAAGTAATTCAAAACAATGAAATGTTAAGAAGTTAATCAATGGTTCGAAACGTCAAGAGGAAAATCAACGAAGTGAAACATCAAATAATAAATCAACGCAGTGACATCCTAGAAAAAAAAGTACATGCTACTAGTTGGTCAAAGTCGAAGTAGACAAACACAGTGAAGTGTCATGAAGTAGGTTAGCGTGGTAAAATGTCAAAGAGGAGTTAGGTCAGCAATATCATGCATAAAAAGCAGGTGAGTGTACTGAAGCGTCAAAGAGGAAATTGGTCAACTTGGTAAGACAACAAAGAAGAAGAAGTAGACCTACTTAGTGAGAGACACCAAAAAAGAGGTAAATCAATTCGGTATGACCTCAAGGAGTGTGTAGGTCATCTTGATGAGACATCAAAGAGGAAATAGGTCAGCTTGGAGAGACACAAAAAAGAGGAAGAAGGTGTACTTGGTGAGACATCAAAGATGAAAGTAGATGTACTTGGTGAGACATCAGAGGAAGTAGGTAATCTTGGTAAGACATCAAAAAGAGGAAGTAGGTATCTTGGTTAGACATCAAAAGGAGGAAGTGGGTCAACTTTGTAGTTACAAAGAGGAAGTAGGTCAGCTTGGTGAGACATCAAAAAGGAAGTAAGTCAACTTGATTAGACATAAAGAGGAAGTAGGTCAGCTTGGTGAGACATCAAAAAGGAACTAAGTCAACTTGATTAGACATAAAGAGGAAGTAGGTCAGCTTGGTGAGACATCAAAGAGGAGATGGGTCAGCTAGGTGAGACATAAAAAAGTAGGTCAGCTTGGTGAGACATTAAAGAAGTAGCTCCTTGCATTGAAACATCAACGAGGAAATGGGCCACAGTGAAACGTCAAATAGAAAGAAGACCAATATCGTGAAACGTTAAAGAGAAAGCACCCAGTACTGTGAAACATCAGAGAGAAGACCATGGTGAAACGTCAAAGAGGAAGTCGTCCAACGCAGTGAAACTTGAAAGACGCAATCTAAAGAAGTGAAACATCGAAGATGTACTTCAGCATAATGAAATGTCATAAAGAAAGCAGGCCAACGCAGGAAAACGTCAAAGGGAAACCAGGTCAGTGCAATGAAACATCAAAGATGAACTAGGCCAACTCAGAGAAACGTTTAAGAGGAAAAACCTCCAGCGCCTCGAAGCGTCAAAGAGGAACTAGGTCAACGCAGTGCAACATCAAAGAGGATATGCATCAACGCAGGGAAGCGTCAAAGAAGAACTACATCAACGCAGTGAAACGTCAAAGAGGATATACTCCAATGCAGGGAAGCATCAAAGAGGAACTAGGTCAACGCAGTGAAACGTCAAAGAGGATATACTCCAATGCGGGTAAGCATCAAAGAGGAACTAGGTCAATGCAGTGAAACGTCAAAGAGGATATACACCAACGCAGGGAAGCATCAAAGAGGAACTAGGTCAACCCAGTGAAACGTCAAAGAGGATAACTCCAATGCAGGGAAGCATCAAAGAGGAACTAGGTCAACGCAGTGAAACGTCAAAGAGGATATACTCAAACGCAGGGAAGCATCAAAGAGGAACTAGGTCAATGCAATGAAACGTCAAAGAGAAACTAGGTCAACTCAGAAAAAAAAAAAACGTTTAAGAGGAAAACCTCCAGCGCAGGGAAGCGTCAAAGAGGAACTAGGTCAACGCAGTGAAACGTTAAAGAGGATATACCCCAACGCAGGGAAGCATCAAAGAGGAACTAGGTCAACGCAGTGAAACGTTAAAGAGGATATACCCCAACGCAGGGAAGCGTCAAAGAAGAACCAGATCAATGTAGTGGAACGTCAAAGAGGAACTAGGTCAACGCAGTGAAACGTCAAAGAGGATATACCCCAGCGCAGGGAAACGTCAAACAGGAACTAGGTCAACGCGGTGAAACGTCAAAGAGGAACTAGGTAAACACAGGGAAATGTCAAAGAGGAACTAGGCCAACGCAGTGAAATTTCAAATTGGAGCAAGATCAACACAAGGAAACGTTACAAAGGAACTAGGTCAACACAGTGAAACGTCAAAGAGGAAGCTGGCCAACGCAATAGAACGTCAAAGATGAAGTATTTCAAATCAAATATCAGAGAAAAACTTAGATCTAGTTCCAAAGTGAGGCAAGGCAACTGCAGGCGGAAATCTAAACAAATCTAAAAAAGGTATTTTTGAGACTCTGTCGAAAAACGTAGACAAACGAATCACAAGATAAACGCGACGCGTTTCGACCTCTTAGGTCTTCTTCAGAAAAAGACACACAACACCTAGCACAACGAAAATGAACGAGCAGTCATTTATCTTCATTCAACATGGCGCAAGATGGGCGTTGAAAGAAAACGAGGCTATCGAGAAAGAGACAATATGAGTCGAAGTAGTAATGATAATAATAACAATACTGATAGGAATTATGATAATAATGATAATGACAATTTCTCTAGGTTACAGGGCACTGTACAAGTTTTGGCAATTCAACGTACAAAGATATAAGCAGTACACACACACACGTACGCACACACAATTCTATGTTCAAGAGTCATAAACACACACACACTCACACACACACACACACACACACACACACGCACGCACGCACGCACGCACGCGCACGCGCACGCATGCACGCACGCACACACACACACACCGCCGCACGCGCGTGTACACACACACACACACACACACACACACACACACACACACACACACACTCGCGCGCGCGCGCGCACACACACACACACACACACACACATTGGCACATAATGTCGGAAACACATAAACACACTATATAACACCGTGAACAGCTCATTTGTACGCGAGCAAAGTGTGCAAGTGACATGTAGTAATTTAGTAATATTTCAGGTGGTGTTCTGGCAACCGGCGTTTGAACAGATACGTTTTAAGTGCAGACTTAAAAGTCGGAAAGGAAGGGGCATGACAGAGATGGAAAGGCAATGAATTCCAGAGTATTGCCGCAGAAAATGAGAATGCTCTAGAACAATTCGGTCATCAGAGGAAGAACGGAGAGGACGTATAGGGATGTATATTTCGAAGTGATCAGAGAGATAGGTGGGTGCTTCACTTGTGATAACGTACATTGACACGCCGACTTATACTGAATTTTGTGCTCGATTTTGAGCCAGTGTAATTCCTCCGAGAGATCCGAAGTAGGATTCTGTTTTGGCACTTGAAGGTAAGGCGTGCGGCAGAGAATTTTGAACACGTTGTAGTGGCTGGAGTAAGGCTGCAGGTAAACCAAGGAGAAGAAGAGTGTAACAATAATCTATTCTTGACAGAATGTAGGAAGACGTCAACATCTCCGTGGCCTGTTCTGTAAAGACAGGTCTGATGGAGCTGATGTGATGTGACGGAGTTCGAGAAAGGATGCTTGGCAGATTTTGGTTATGTGGTGTTTCAGGGTTAGATCAGAGTGGAGATAGAAGCCAAGGTCACGAACAAATGACATAAATGACATGTCAGTGGAGCTTAGGACTATGGACGGATGAAGACGGGGGTCTTGAGCTTGAGAATGTTTTGTAAACCGATAGCTTCTGTTTTACCATCGTTTAATTTCAGCTTATTAGTAGATATCCACTGTTTGATATCAGAGACACAGTCTTGAAGATTTTTGACGAGATTGTCTTACTTGTCTAGCGTGACAGAATGTTCAAGTTGAGTGTCATCGGCGAAAATTTCATGATAAAACAGAATGGCTGTTATTGATCTCAGTCAGGGGCGTTGTGTACATTATTAAGAGGACTGAACCCAGCACAGACCCCTGGGGAACGCCAAAGTTTGATGACATTTTAGAAGACCGTTCTCGTTAATAGGGACGAAGTGCGGTCTGTTTGACAGATACGATCTAAACCAATTTCTTGCAAAGTCACATATGCCGATTGTTTGTGCTCAGACGTGAAAGGAGTATTTCGTGATCAGTTGTGCCAAAAGCAGCAGACAGGTCGAGGAGAGAAGAGAGCAGATACCTTGTCGTCTTCAAGAGATGTTAGAATATCATTCAAAATTCGGATGAGAGCACTTTCTGTACTATGTCCAACACCATAGGCTGACTGGTAGAAAACTGAGAAGATTATTCAGAAGAAGATGTTGGGATATAACTGATGGAGGACTAATGTTTCTAGAATTTTTGACAAGAAAGGGACACTGGAGATTTGTCGGAAGTTTTTCAGTTCATTTGGATCGAGCGACGATTTTTTTTCAAAAGAGGATTCATAATGGCAGTTTTGAAGTCATCAAGGAGAGACTTGTTGAAAAATATCTGTGATGACAGGTAATAGAGAGTCCAGATTTTCATAAGCAGAGAAGTCGGGGTAGGATCAAGTTCACATTATCTTTTTGCAGTTTTCTTGGAGAATCTCTTTCACAATATTGAGTGGTAACTGGTTCAAACTTGGACAAAGTTGGGCCGGAATAAGTGTATGTTACTCGTGAAGGACTAGAGGAAACAAATGCATCACCGATAGTGACCATTTTGTCTCGGAAAAAAAATTCAAAAAGATATCAGGTAGTTCTGAGGGGTCTACGTTGCTGGGAAATACAGCAGTCTTCGTTTTGAGCTAAGTCTGCAATGTTCCGTTTAATAAAGTTATACATCTGTTCATGGACCCGGACATTTGTGGGGCTCTTTCTACCCTGACTGTAAGCTGCTGGACGGGGCAGATGACTGGGAGTGCACTGCAGACCTCCCAGAATGGAAGAGTCACCCTGAGATCATCCGCAAGAGTAGCATGAAACCAGACATAGTAATCCACTCTCAGTCAACCAAGCAGCTGATCATGATCGAGCTCACGGTGCCATATGAGAACAGAATGGAGGCAGCTCAAATCTACAAGACTGAAAAGTATGCTGATCTGGCAAACAGCCTGAGGAGAGAGGCTATCAGGTCAAAGTCCTCACTGCAGAAATTGGAGCTAGGGGGTTTGTAGGAACATCTGCATACAGCCTCATGAAACAGCTCTCAGTTGTAGGGAGGGAGAAAACCAGAGCCCTGAAAGCAATGGCAGAAGCAGCAGAGAGGTGTTCAAGCTGGATCTGGTCAAGGAGGAACAAAAGTGATCTTCATAAGGCTTAACTTTCCTACAAATATCGGGTGTCCCAGTGGCTCAGTGGTTGGTGCGCGAGTCATTAAGTGGAAAATGAGCATGTCCAGAGGGTCATGGGTTCGAATCCCAGCCATGGCTCGTCCCAAGATGGAAAAAAAAGGGCAGCAGAGGGACATCCAGAGTCATGAACTGGGTGTGGCCCAACCCCCCTAGAGTGTCAGGAGAGAAGGGCCGAAACACTTGCTAGAAGGGAGCTTCTCTTTTGAGGACTCTCTGCTGCCACGCTCTCCACGAGTTTCTTTCTACTGATGCATGGGTAAACCACTGACTTCCGGGAATAGGCCGGAGGACGTCCGGGAAAGACTGGAGGACACTGGGAATGACCAGAACCAAGGGCTTTGTGGGCTGGCTCCCAACTTTGCCTTCAACATGTGGCTACTGAAAACAAAAAAGAAAAGATGCTCCCAGGATTCACCGAAAGGGGGAGAGAATGATGAATCCATCGGTGCTCAACCAATCACGACTGCAAATACCAAACGGACTATGAACATGGACCAAATGGAATATCCATGTGTCTGTGGAAAGCGTTTCACTACCACCCGTGGCATGAAGATCCACAGAACAAGATGGGATGTGTGAAGACTCGTCTGAACGAGCAGCAGCGCACTGCATCAGCAGATAAGACGTCAGAAGACCAAGGCCAGGATTCAAACCACAGTGCCAAGGACATCCACACTGTTGGTTCGGATGAGGAATTTGCACAGGCCCTCGATACCAGGCGCCTGAAACTCAACCTGCCACGAGCAGCAAACGAGACTGAAGATTGGCAGAAACTGGATGCAAAAATCGTCCAAAGACTCGATGCACTGATAGGGAAAAGCACCCTGGTACACAAACTAGCCACATATGGGGACATTGTGTATGCCACATGTAGAGACGCCTATGCAGCAAAACTACCCAAAGAGAAAGCACCTCCAAAGAAATCAGACGCCAAGAAGAGATGGACAAGATCAGGGTCCAAAAGAAAAACCTCAAGAAGCAAATGAAGACTGCACTGCCAGCTGAAAAACAAGGCTTAGAAAAACTCTGGGAAGACCCTGAAAGCAAAACACAGCGCCCTCAGCAAAGCAGAATCTGCGAGGAAGAGGAAGAGCAAAAAGAAGACTCAAGAGCGCTTCTTCAGAGACCCCTTCCAGTTTGCCAGAACTCTGTTTGAGCAGCCAAAATCTGGGATCCTAAGTGTGGACAAAGGAGTTCTTGCACAGCATCTGAGGAAAAAACATACTCTGACTCACAGAGCAAAGCACCACTCGACATTCAAGGTCTGGTGTGGCCAACCAACCCTGAGGAACAGTTCAATGACAAGCCTCCAACGTTGGCGGAAATCAAGAAGGTGGTCGACAAAGCAGAGCCAAATCATCACCAGGGCCAAACGGGAATACCTTACCAGCTGTACAAGAAATGTCTCAAGGTGCTGGAGTGGCTCCACAGGCTGCTGCGATCAGTTTGGAGAAACCAGAAGATCAGCGGTCAGTGGATGATGGCAGATGGCGTGTACATCCCCAAAGAACAAAACTCAAGTGATATCAGCCAGTTCAGGCCAATATCACTACTGAACGTCGAAGGGAAAATCTTCTCTCTGTCATGGCAGCAAGGCTGACCAAGTACCTCATGGAAAACAAGTACTTGGATGTGTCAGTCCAGAAGGGTGGCATCCCAGGCGTGGCTGGCTGTGTAGAACACGCCACAATGATCTGGGACACAATCCAAAGAGCAAAAACAGAAAAGAGAGACCTGGACGTAGTGTGGCTTGATCTGGCAAACGCATATGGATCTGTACCCCATGAGATGAAACAGTTAGCTCTTGAGACGAACCATGTACCAAAGAACATCCGCGACATGCTCAAGAAGTACTTCAATGGCTTCTCAATGCGCTTCTCTACCAAGGAGTACACAACAGATTGGATCAACTTGGAAGTGGGCATTGCAATGGGCTGTACAATTTCCCCAATACTGTTCGTGTTGGCAGTGGAAGTCATCTTGAAAGCAGCAAAAAGCAACACAAGACAAACAGACCTTGGCGATGGATACAAGATGCCCCCTCTCAAGGCCTTCATGGATGACACTACAGTAATTTCATCCAGAGAAGACGAGACACGTCATGTGCTAGAGAGGCTGGATGACATAGTTGCCTCATCCAGAATGAAGTTCAAGCCAAAGAAATCACGGAGTCTCTCACTGAGGAAAGGAAAAGTGGCCAATCTGTGGTCTTCAGTGTTGCCAACCAGGCCATTCCAACAGTTACAGAAGAGCCAGTCAAAAGCCTTGGAGATGGTATGATGATACGATGAAAGACACACAAAGAGCAAAAGAAACCAAACAGATGTCAGAAGAAGGCTTGGAGACCATTGACCAGTGTGGGCTCCCTGGCAAATACAAGGTCTGGTGTCTGCAGTTCATGCTGATACCAAAGCTCCTATGGTCTCTGATGATATACGACATCTACACCAGCATAGTGGAGGCAATGGAATCCAAAATCAACAAGTTCACAAGGGAATGGCTCGGTGTTCCACCCTGTCTGACTGACATAGTGCTGTACTATCCCAAGCAAAGCTGAAACTAACACTGAAATCCATCCTGGAGGAATACAAAGCAGGGAAGATCAGACTTCAAAGCATGCTGGAGGACTCAGGAGACAAGTGGTAGAAGCAGTCAAGCCCCAGTTGAAGACAGGCAGAAAATGGAAAGTGCAAGAGGCGATGGATTCTGCAAAAGAAAGTCTCAAGATCAGAGTAATAACAGGACACACACAGACCAAAAGACAAGGACTGGGGGTGACCAAAACTGAATGGTGGTCAAAGGCCAAAGGAAAAGCCAAAAGAGACATGATGATTCAGGAGATGAGAAAAGAAGAAGACCAAAAAAGACTCCAAAAAGCAGTCCAGCAGAGCCAGCAAGGGCCATGGACAACATGGGAGAATGCACTCCACAGAAGTCTCACTTGGAATGACATTTGGCACATGGCCCCTCTTAGGATCAGCTTCATTCTCAGATCTGCATATGACCTTCTGCCCTCAAATGCAAACCCGGTGAAGTGGGGAAAAACAGACGATCCTTCATGCCCCCTCTGCCATGAAAAACAAACAGTGGAGCATGTCCTAAGCTCATGTAAAGTAGCCCTGGCTCAAGGAAGGTACACATGGAGGTACAACCAAGTGCTCAAAGAGATTGTACAAGTAGTCTGGGCTAGTACTAACACCACAAAAGGGAAAATCAGGACTCCAAAAGCGCGCACAACATTCTTCACGGCAGGAGACAGCGAATCATGGTCAAGAACAACAGTGCCACTCGGAACGTGCAGGCAGGGTCTGCTGGACGGAGCAGATGACTGGGAGTGCACTGCAGACCTCCCAGAATGGAAAAGTCACCCTGAGATCATCAGCAAGAGTGGCATGAGACCAGACATAGTAGTCCACTCTCAGTCAACCAAGCAGCTGATCATGATCGAACTCACGGTGCCATATGAGAACAGACTGGAGGCACTTCAAATCTACAAGACTGAAAAGTATGCT
Organism: Conus betulinus; assembly: GCA_016801955.1. NCBI lineage: Eukaryota > Metazoa > Mollusca > Gastropoda > Neogastropoda > Conidae > Conus > Conus betulinus. The sequence goes on along the minus strand of JADBJO010000335.1, from coordinate 464,929 downwards.
GATCTGGCAAACAGCCTGAGGAGAGAAGGCTATCAGGTCAAAGTCCTCACTGCAGAAATTGGAGCTAGGGGATTTATAGGAATGTCTGCATACAACCTCATGAAACAGCTCTCAGTTGTAGGGAGGGAAAAAACCAGAGCCCTGAAAGCAGCAGAGAGGTGTTCAAGCTAGATCTGGCCAAGGAGGAACAAAAGTGAACTTCATAAGGCTTAACTTTCCTACAAATATCAGGCGTCCCAGTGGCTCAGTGGTTAGTGCGCGAGTCATTAAGTGGAAAATGAGCATGTCCAGAGGGTCATGGGTTCGAATCCCAGCCATGGCTCGTCCCAAGATGGGAAAAAAGGGCAGCAGAGGGTCATCCAGAGTCATGAACTGGGTGTGGCCTAACCCCCCTAGAGTGTCAGGAGATAAGGGCCGAAACACTTGCTTGAAGGGGGCTTCTCGTCTGAGGACTCTCTGCTGCCACGCTCTCCACGAGTTTCTACATAATGATGATAATAAGGATGTTGAAAAAAATTTAAAAAGAGAGGATTACTACACCTTTTGTTGATAACATGGCAAGAACAGTTGTAGTATGAGAGAAAGGAGAGGGGTTAGAGGAGTTTTTGAACAGCATGGCTGTCGTGGCAACAGAGTTAGTGGCAATGACGTTGGTGATTGTAATGGTAATGATGGTAATACCAATACTAGCACTGATATCAATAATGATGATAATAATGCTAACAACAATAGTAATGGTAATAATAATACTAATAATAAGAGTATAATACAGAAATGTAATGAAAGATATGAAAAATAGTAATGATGATAATAGTTCTAATACTTATATGAGGAGAAGGGAGGAGGAAAAAGGGGGAGGTGGAGGACAGGAAGAACAAAGAGGAGAAGGAGGGTACAAATCATGGAAGGATGGAATCTAATAGGTATATTATTAGTTATAATGTGTATATTAATAGTTCTAGTAATAGTCATGATTTTAACCATGTAGTAATGATAGTTATGCTATAGGAGGCTGGAAAAGTAGCCGGTTGGAATGTCAAAAATATTGTAAAGTATAATGATTTTATTAATGATAGTAGTAAATATAATATTTGTAACAGTTATGAGTTGTAAAAATAGTTATTTTCATGATAATAGAAAAAAAACAACAACAAAGAATTCGTAATAATAATAATAATAATAGTGATCATAATGTGATATTAGTGATGAAAACAATGGTGATATGAATACTAATTTAGATAATAAGAATAATAAAGTTGGTAAGTTTTTTTTCTTTTTTTTTTTGGAAATGACAATAGCGCTAATAATGATGATAGGATGACAGTGCTACCAATAGCAATAATAATAAAAGTGATATTGGAAATAGTAATAGTTGGTGGAAAGGAATAGAGACGATCAATGGGTAAAAGTTAACAGTGCTGCTGGAGCAGGGAGAAGATGGTGAGGATAAATTAAATATTGTAATGTTAATGAGAGTAATCGTAGGTGAAAAGAAATATGGGTGATCAAAGAGTGAAAGGTTAACAGTATTATTGGAGCAGGGAAGAAGGGGAGTGTTAAAAAAGGGGGGGGGGGGTGGGGGTGGGGGAGGAGGCGGGGCGCGACCACACACACACACACACACACATACACACCACACGCACACACACACACACACACACACACACACACACACACACACACACACACACACTCACACACACACACTTTTTTGTAGTAGAAGTATTGTTGCTAATACCTCTACAACTCTCTGCTAGTGATGGTATTAGTGATAATAGGACCTAGTAATCATATGCATAAATGACTGTGATAATAATGATAGTAATAGCAACAACAACAGAGACATCAGTAATGATGATGATGATTGTAATGATGATGATTTTGATGATGACAGTAAATAAGTTATTCATATAAGCATTACTGCTATTAATTCTAAAATTGATGCTGGCGATGGGATTAGTAATAATAGGACATAGTGATTACAAGTGTCATGGTTGTGATAATAATGATAGCAATAATAACGACAAGTGATACTAATGGTGGTGATGATGAAGAGAGTAATGCTAATATTGATATGATGATAATAGTAATGATGATGGTAACAATGTAGATCGATGTAGAAAGTGGAATGCCATATCATCACAAATACACACATACTACCACACCTCCCACTATTCACCTCACACATAAGTTACAGCAATCTTCCTTTCCCACCCTCTCTCTATTGCCGCATCAATCTATTGTTTATTCAGATACTTACCCACTCCCTTTTCTTCATCTAGTTTTCTTTTAATTTCATATACTATCTCCTCGGAAAACACACACACACACACACACACACACACACACACACACACACACACACACACACACACACAAAGACTCAAAGATTTAATCCTGTGACCCCTTTTGGGGCATGGAGGACTTGAAACAAAATGAATAAATGTAAATGAAACACACAAACATCCAAAAATTTTTCCCGATAATTAACACACTGGATATAATGTTACACAACTTTACTAAGTTTTAAAAACTTCGCAAAGTTTAGTAACACTTTTTTATTACCACAGAGCAAACGACAATAGTTAAATACGGACTTTATACATGTAAATTGTTTTGGTATAAACTTATTTCTTATATCATCATATTTGGTGCATTTCATTACAAAATGAAATTCGTCGCCCAGGTCATTCTGGTCGCAGTCCCGACAAAATTGTTCATCATGAGGTATTCCAAATCGTCTGCCAGTCTCGATCAGGAGTTTATGATTACCACAGCGGAACCGAATTAGCGGGTATATATAAACATCAGGCAACATTTCAATATATTTTTCACGGCAAAATTCCTGTTTTAAAAATTCCTGTAAAATAAACACTTATTACTAGATTCTAAAGCATCGTTCCATGCACGTATGTAAACATCTTCTAATGAATTACGAACATTTCTACAGATAAGGTGAAAGACGACGAAAACTTTGTGTCTCCCACACAAAGTCGAATCCTGTTTCGATAAGGATGTTCCGTATACACATCAACCAGCTAGATGTAAAATCCTGATTTCTGTATAAATCATATAATACTTGATACAATCTAGATGAATATTTGTTCGTTTGTGGTGAAAGTAAGGATGACCAGAATTTTATCATTCGTGCATATACTTGAACTGAAACAGGTACATTCCTAGTTCTCATATATTAGTTCTGTTTTAGTAGAACGATTTAAATGAAAAAGATGCTCAAAAAAATTTAAGCTGAAAACTTTCCATTAGCTTTAAATCACTATATCCCCAAATTTCACAGCCGTATAAAAGTACAGGCAGAACCATTGACTGGTATAAGTCCAGTACAATGTTTATAGGCAAATTTTTGAAATCTTGCCATCTTTAGCAAAGAAAACATTGCACATTGCGCTTGGTCATACAAATACTTCTTACATTTATAAAAATTTCCTGTTCTGCTAAAGATTATACCTAAATATTTGAAAGTGTGTACTATTTCTATGGACTGGTTTTTGAACTTTAGTTTTTTTTTCTAGGATTATTGCGTCCATTAAAGACTACACCCTTTTGTTTTTGCTACATTTACATTAAGCTTCCATGCGCTATAATAGTCGCTTAATACATCAAGAACATGCTGTAAACCACAAAAAGAATCTGCATTAACAACAATATCATCAGCGTATAAAAGTAAACTACTAATGTAACTTAATAAATCTGAGTCAGGGATATTTAAATCAATATTCAAGAAAGCACAGTTACGATCTGTGAGATAAAGTTCAAGATCATTCAAATACAATGAAAATAGCAAAGGTGAAAGATTTTCACCTTGACGAACACCTCTAAAACTGCCAAAATATTCAGATTGACTCCCATTCATAAAATATACAAGATTTTATTTGCTGATACATATTCGTGATTACTTGCAAAATCTTTCCATTTACGCCTTCTTTGATAAGCTTTTGCCATAATCCTTGCCTCCAAAGAGAATCGAACGCTTTTGTGAAATCAACAAAACACAAAAACAATTGCTTCTTTCGACTATTGAAAAATATCAATTAAACTTTTTAAAACAAATATATGATCTGTTGCAGATTGATTTCGTCTAAAACCAGCTTGATTTTCCGAAAGTGTGTTGTTATTCTCAATAAAAATCTGTCAAACGGTTATTCAAAATTGTTGTGAACAGTTTTCCAACACAACTCAGAAGTGTTATACCCATATAATTGTTACAGTCCAATTTACTACCTTTTCTTTTGTATATTGGCAGAATAAGTCCAGTTAACCATTCTTCTGGTATGGTCCCTGTATCAAGAACTTTATTGAAAAGTTTACAATAACTTGTTTTGAGAACTGGAATGCTTTGTTTTATATATTCATTTCGTATTTTATCTATCCACAAGCCTTTCCATTCTTAAGTTGCTGTACAGCTTTTTCAACGTCTTTGTCATTTATTGGTGCATTTAAAAATTCAAGATCATGATGCAAGTCACAGTCAATATCCCTTTCGTTCTCAACACTCTCTGGTTGAACATTCAATGATTTAAAACGTGAGAAAAGATCATCCATACTAACAGGGCATTCATTTCTATTTCTGACTTTAATATATTCCCAATATTCTCTTGGTCTATTAGCTTTTAGTCTGCGAATCTTCTTATGCCAATGTTTTGTGTAAATTCTATACGATTTTCTGAGAACTTTTTTGTATTCCTTACTGCTAATTTCAACCTCTCTACGGTTGGGACTAGTATCATTTAATTTAGTTCTATGTTTGGCTGTAAAATACTTTTTTCTATGTTCCCTGCATGTAGCATCAAACCATGGCTTATTTTCGTTACTTTTGTTTGGCTTTTGCTTTGTACCTTTTGATACATGTTTGACTTCTCCCAGTGTGTCTTTAGCTGTTTCTAACTAAATCTGTGATAACAATGTATAGGCATCGGCAACAGAAGCGTTTTCATTATCAAGTATATTGTTACTTCCTCTATGTTTTTAGTAAGTAAGTTTTCTTTTAAACACCTCACCTCTAGATGGATCCCACTTCTTAATATTTGCATAGAACAAAGGTCTTCCTGTTTCATGACATCTAACACTTCTATTATTTTCACTGAAAATCGAACTTGAGTGAAAGCATTGTTTGGCATTCTCCGCGAAATGCTGAGAGATAAAAGAATTGGACTGTGAACATCTGAAAGCATGGCGTCAAAGGGATCAACACTAAAGTCAGCGATATGTGTGAACAATAAGATGAACCCAGCATATAATCAATCACAGTACATCCACTACTAGTGCATCGAACATACCTGTGTCTCTGCCAACTCTCCCATTAAATATAAACAAATTTTGTGATTTGCAAAAATCAATAAGTCGATAGCCATAATTATTAGGTCGACGTACATACTGGGAACACCTCGCAATAGGGATTTCAAGATCTTCAATACACAGGTGAAAACTATCAGCAATAATGTCATTGATATTTGTATCAAACTTCAGGAAGTCAGGCAAACATTTAGTATAAGCATTAAAATCTCCCATAAAGAAGTACATGGCAGTTAGAATCATGACATGTAAGACTAGATTCCAAATCATCAAAACAGTTAACTGAACCATAAGCAGTTCCCTCTGGAGGAATATAAACTGAACCGACAAGCAGATCTTGTCATAACCTGTCAGCAGTTTGTTGATTTTTAACCACAAAACACAGTCACTATCACCATTGGTTTCAGGTTCCAATAACTGAATAAAATGTTGTTTTTTTTTTTTTTTTTTTTTAGGGCAATCGCTATGCCACCGGATCTCTGATACGAAAGATATTTTCGACTGAACAAAGCAATAGAGTAACCAAGATTACTAAAGCAGTTCACTAAATCGTCAGAGTCTTGTGCATCAGTTCTACTTTCGGTGAATGTTAATATGTCAAACTGGGAAATATAGTTCGTAAATTTCTTTAAACTGCAGACGACTTCTTAGTCCACAAACATTCAGGAACAGGAAAGACAATCTACATTTAGAATCAGAAAAACTTGAAGCACAATTCAAACTAGCAACACTGTCAATGCTTGAATACAGATGTACATCACCGCATCCTCCAGCAGACCCCTATGGCTCACAGACAAGGAGGTGCTGCAGCCCAAGGAACTTGAAATCCACGTCGACGCCCAACTTGAAGAGGTCGTCAGGGCTGTCCACCATCACAACTTGTACCCTCTCCTGACCAGAAATCTTCTTCAGCTCACACCGAAGTCTGCCATTATGAGTGGTATATACTCTGTCCACTTTGTCGGACTTCTTCACCAATTGAAGAAGCCTGCCGCGAAGGACAGTCAAGTCGTCGTTGAGATAGACTCGCTTGTATTTTTCTATCTTATGCAGCTCCTTCTTTCTCATGACCTCACCTTTCACACGTCGAGAAAGAAACTTTACAATCACAGGCCTGCACCTGCCACTAATCTTCCCGTTCCTATGAACAACAGATATGTCGGAGGCCTTTACTTCACATCTTGGAACAGCGTTGCTACCTTCTGATCGAGGTTCTCCTCGTCTTCTTCAGGCAGATTGACGATCCGCACTATTTCCCGCCTGGTATACTGTTCCTGGCGATCAAAGGCGTAGTGCAGCTGCAGGTTTGATCTCCGCACTTGTTGCAGAATTTCCGTGTTTTTCTTGAGGACAGTGTCCATCACTCCAGTGATTACCCTCTCCAACCCCTTCACAAACTTTCCATTTGTTTGGCAATCACTGGAACTAGAATTTCGGCGACGCGCATTGCAATAACGTCACTGTCAACATTGACGTCATTCTGGTTCTGATTTTTTCCTTTAGGCGTTTTCTTGCCGCTGTTCTTCTGCTGGGACGGTTTCGTCGCATTCAGTCTGTGCAAAATGCTTTCCTGCACCTCTTCGCACACTCCTGCTGTCGACTCCCTCACCAGCTTCTGCACGACACTGTCCAGACTAGAATCCTGCCACTGCACTGAAGAAGTAGAGGCCTCAACCGACATTCTGGCACGGTCAGTTCAAATATAAAATAATAGAAATTAGACCACTCACTTGATCAAAAATAAAAAAGCGGCATAAACTGAAGTCCGGAACACTTACTACTTGATGGCTAAGGTTTCAAGTATAAAATTAAGGAAAGACTAAAAATACGGAGCTCAAAATTTCAGCCGACCATCAGAATGACCCGGAAGTGACTCTCTCTCTCTCTCTCTCTCTCTCTCTCTCTCTCTCTCTCTTCTTTTTTCAATAGGAATGCTAGCCCTTTTCGCATTGATTGTTTCATTTCCTTTCCAGCCACGATTATTAATACTAACAGTACGACACTTATCATTGATAATATCATTAGTATCATCCAGTAGTACTGTTTGCTTTCTATTCATTGACCATTTCTATTGCTTTCCACCAACTACTATTATTACTGAGATTACTTCTGCCATATTATACTATCTTTACTACTATCATCATATCATTACTATCGTAACTGTCATCATCCTCATCCACATCATCATTACTGATTATCATCATATCATAATTATCATTACTGTCACTGTCATCATCATGATCATCATTACTGATGTCTTCGTTGTTCCTGCTATCATTATCATCACTACTATTATGCATACAATTACTAGGTCCTATTATCACTAATCCCAACACCAGCAGAAAGTTGCAGAAGTAATCGCAATAATAGCGTATATTAAAAAAAGATTTGAAAAAAAATAAACAAAAAAAGAAAAGGAAAAAAAAAAAAAAAAAAAAGAAAGAAAAAAAAAAAAAGTGCGAGCGTGTATGTGCGAACGTGCATGCGTGCGTGCGCGTGTGTAAGTAAGTATGTAGTCCCCCACCCTTCCCCTCTGTTGTTTTTAACCCTCCCTCTCTTCCCTGCTCCAATAATACTGTTACCTTCTCACTCTTTGATCATCCCCAGTACTTTTCACCTACCATTACTGTCATTAACATTACTATCCTAACAACCTCTCCCTGCTCCATTAGCACTGTTAATCTTTACTCATTGATCATCTCTATTCCTTTCCACCGACTATTACCATTACCAATATTAATTTATTATTACTGCTAACAGTAGTACTGTCATCACATCATCATTCTAATCACTATCAATATCACATTCATACATAAAGGCAAAAAAAAAAAAAAAAAGAAAAACCTTATCAGCTTCATTTTTATTCTTATAATCTCAATTAGTATCAACATACCATTGTCGTTCATCATTACTACCACTTTATGATCACTGTTATTACCAATCCTACATTTTTTTTTTTTTTTTACTATATCATCAAGTTAACTATTGCTACAACTTCATAACTGTTACAAATATTATATTCAATACTATTTTCAATACAATCATATTTTTCTGACATTCCAACCTACTACTTCTCCAGCCTCATATAGCATCACTCATCATTACTCAACAGCTACAAACATGATCATTATCAAAATTATTGATATACGTATTAAAATTACTAATATACTGATCAGATTTCATCCTTCCCGTAATTTGTACCCTCCTCCTCTTTGTTCTTCCTGTCCTCCTCTGCCCCTTTTCTTCCTCCCTTCTCTTAGTATAAGTATTAGTACTTATTATCATTACTATTTTGGATACCATTTTGATGATATTTCTCTATCATACTTTTATTAGTAGTACTATTATTGTCATTACTGTTACTATTGTTGTTAGCATTTATTATCATTATTATAACTACTAATGTTAGTAGTGATATTACCATCATTACCATTACCATCACCATTGTTAACGCCACTAGCTTGATACTTGATACTTACTTACTTGATACTTGATGTTGTCGGTGTTTGAGACCCGTAGTTACAGGTCAGTTCACCGATCGATGCGTTGTCCCTATCTACAGCTGCTTGCACTTGAAAGATCTATTGACAGCAATTCGGGTTATACAGTGCTCGATGGTTGGCCCAGTGGGCGTCAAGTCTGTTTTTAAATGCGGTCATGCTGGGTGCGGACACAACTGACTCTGGTAGTCGGCTCCAAGCCGACACTACTCTCTTGGAAAAGAATGAATTCCGAACGTCTAGGCGGGACCTATGCCTAACAAGCTTTCTGCTGTGGCCTCTGGTGTTGCATTTGTCGTGCAACTCAAAGTTGGGCCAGCTTTTGTCGTATATACCAGAGATGTATTTATAGAGGTCAATCATGTCTCCCATACGTCTGAGGTGTTCCAGGCCGGGCAGCTTGAGGATTGACAGGGATTCTGGGTATGGTTTGTCCTTCAGTTTGCCAATGAGTTTTGTGGCTCTGCGTTCAACGTCTTCTATCTCTCGTTGGAGGATCTTCTGGGATGGCTGCCAGACTGAGTGGCCATACTCCAAGACTGGTCTGACAAGTGTTTTGTAGAGCTGGATGAAGGTATGCTCCGTGATATCAAAGGATCGCCGTATAACGCACAGGATTCTGTTGGCCTTAGATGTTGCCTATAACACATGGTCCTTGAAGGTCAGTTGGCTGTCCACTACCACACCAAGATCTTTCTCTGCTTTGGTGGTTGCTAGGGCGTGTGTATGTTGTTGCTTGGGTCCTTGCTCTTCATGGAGTAGATCTGGTCGGTCTGTGGATGGCATACTTTCAGGGACACAACATTTTTCTGGGTGGAAGTTGAGTAGCCAGGCAGCTGACCACTGGTGCAGTCTGTCCAAATCTTCCTGGAGGGTCTCTCGGACATTTGCTCGTTGCTCTGGGTGAACAGCTTGGGGTCGTCTGCAAAGATTTGGACCTTGCTCTGTACCTGACGTGGCAGGTCGTTGATGTAAATGACGAAGAGTATGGGGCCTAAGACGCTGCCTTTAGGGATTCCACTTGTGAGTCGTGCCTGTTCTGATTTGCTTCCATTGACAAAAACCTGCTGTGAGCGGCCACTGAGAAACGCTTCTGTCCATTGCAGCACTTTTCCCACGATGCCAGGAGCCTTCATTTTGAGTATCAGTCTGCGGCGTGGAACAGAATCAAATGTCTTGAGGAAGTCCATGTATATTGTGTCAATGGAACCACCTCTGTCTAGGGTTTCTGTCCAGCAATTCAGTGTGTCTAGAACTTGTGTTACGCATGAGCGTCCTGGGTGAAACCCATGTTGTTCTTTGCATATGAGGTTGTTTGTTTGCATGTGTTCCCATTTTGTTCCTGATGAGTGTTTCCATAGTCTTGCAGAATATGCTTGTCAAGCTGACAGGTCGGTAGTCATTTTGTTGAAGTTCGGCACCCTTTCTTGAAGACTGGCGTAACTCTGGCTTTTTTTTGCATATGCTTGGGAGGTGTCCTTCATTCAGCGATTTCTTGAAGATGATGCGGATAGGTAATGCTAAAGTATCTGCTGTTTCTGTCAGTAGGATGGTAGGAATACCATCTAGTCCTGCAGCTTTCCCGACTTTAAGCTTAGTGAGAAAACTTTTTTGACATCTTCTTCTCGGATTTCGATGTCTGCCAAGGTGCTGCTAAACTCATATTTTTGGACTTCTGGCAGTTCCCCCTGTGGCCCCTCTGTGAAAGCACTTTGGAAAAAGTCGTTGGAATACCTGGGCTTTTCGTCGTCAGTTTTGGTCTTGGTGCCGTTTTCTCTTTTGAGGTAAGATATTCCTGTCCTTGTGCTGGTTTTCCTTTCCTTTCACGTAAGACCAAAATGATTTTGGGTTTTTCTTGGCCTGTTCCACAACTGTCGTCTCTAGCTGGAATTTCGCCTTTTGGCATTCTCTTGCTGCTTTGTTTCTCGCCTTTGCATATGCCTGATAGTCTTGGTCATCCCTGTGAGAGCATTCCTGTATAGTCTGCCCTTTTTATAGTTCTAGCGTTGCTTTTGTGGTGCCTGGTTGATATTCACCGTCTGTACATTTTATGCTTTTTTCGCACCGAGGTAAGTGTAACTCCATCCAACCACTTTTTCCTGTACCTCCATCCAACCACTTTTTCCTGTCTCCTGATGCGGCTTTTGCTTTAGGCATATAGTCTCTGCCATGAAGCATTGCCATGCCTCTTCGACATTCATGTCCTTAAGGTTTTCCTCCCAGCTGACGTCTTTGAGGTGTGAGCCCATTCCTGTGTAGTCTGCCCTGTTGTAGTTGTAGCGTTGCTGTTGTGGTGCTTGGCGCTGTGCAAGGGCGAGGTTGACTAGTAGGGAGGCATGGTCACTCTTTCCGAGAGCTCCTTCTTCTCTGTTGGTGAAAACCAAATCATCCGGGGTCGGTCGCTGTCCCTCTCTGTGTCTGGTGGGCGTCAGTTGGTGTTGTATTAGGAAGGCATACGTGGTTGCTTTCAGGAATGTAGCTGATGCATGGTCTTCTGTGGTTGCACTATTTCCTTTGGTCCAATCGATTTGCCACGACAACCATACTGTTCGAAAATCCTCTAACACCTCTCATTTCTCCTATACTACAACTGCTATTGCCACATTGTCGTCAAAAGTGGTAACAAACATCTCTTACTTATTTTTTCAATATTTTTGTCATCATCATTATCATTTCTATTTTCTATCAGTATTATCATTATCATCATTACTGCTTTGACTCACATTTTCTCCTTCCCGACAGCCCGTTTTCATTCAACGTCCATCTTGCGCCAAATGGTTGAAGATAAGTAATTGCTCGTTCATTTTCGTTGTCCTGAGAGTTGTGTATCTTGCCTGAAGAAGACCTCAGAGGACGAAAAGCTTCGAGTTTATCTTGTGATTCGTTTGTCTACGTTTTTCGGCGGAGCCTCAAAAATATTTTTTTAAATTTTGATCAGAGAAAGAGTGTGACAAGGTGGTGAAATATCAAAGCGAAAATAAATCGACGTAGTTAAACGTAAAGAGGAAGTAGGTAGGCCTATACGCAGAGAAACGTTAAAGGGGAAGCAGTTAAATCCAGTTTAGCGTCACAAAGGAAGTAGACCTAAGATGGTAAAACGTCAAAGAGGAGGCAGACCAACTCAATGGAACAAACGAACGAAGGAAATCATTTATTGCTTCAAGCGGTACAGCTTCCTCAGCAATACGATTCGATCGACCATCATAAAACTGAACTCGGTACATGTTTGTCTGACACATGGAAACCTGTCCTTTTTACACAGTTCTGACATATTTCATGTCACTGGTGTACTGGTCTCGTTGATCCCGTTTGCGGCGTGGGTCTTGAGCCATGAGTGACCCCAGGTAGAACGGGATCAGGCCGTGTGGCGTTTCCAGCGTCCGTGCAGCACGTGCTTGGGTGTCGACGTGTTGAGTTCTGTCAACACATTTTCCTCGGCGAAGACAGGCCAATTTCGTCTGTTTCTCTGTCAACATTCGTCTGTCATCTTATTTGACAAAGTTGTTATCAGGTTACATGGAAACTCCAACCACCAGATCGTCCGATTCAGAGAATAATATGTCTGAGTCACTTGGATGATGAAGAGCAACTTTTCTAAATGACTTGCTTCTGCTCTTGTCTCTCAATCGTCTCTGAACAGACTTGTCGGTGAGAGTGGCAACGTAGCTTTTAACAACACTTGTGCTGAATCCTGTCACGAGGCTTCCATAGAGACTGGTTCGATGTCCGTATCAGTTGGTGGAGAGAGGACACAGCTATCGATGTAGTCACTTGATCATTCAGTTTTGGCACCATTGTGCAGGCTGATTGTGTCATTCTCCGATCTTACTGGATCATCCAAGGTAACCGCATGACTCGAGTGTGTAGCCACAGTATGTTCCGTTTCTGGGTCAATTTCACACATGTTTTCAAGTCCTGCATCGGTCGAAGGTGGAGTGTTCAAAACTGTTACAGTGACTTCTTCACGTTGTCCACTTGCCTGCCTGTCTTGTTGCTGTCGGGCTCTCTGCTGGTCTCGTCGGGTCAGGTTGGGAGTTTCTTCCTGTAATACTGAACCTGTGTGTTACGGTTCAAGACAAGATCCGCCATGTTTGTTGACATATGGAAAGTGTGGCAGGCTTGAGCGCAAGATATCCACAGTGTTTTCACCCTCTCCTGCAGCTTTCCAGCTTGTGACGTTATTGTCCGTCAGCAGGGCGGTCAGGGTCTTCTCCACAGCCACTAGGAATCCAGAAACTGGCATGTTTGCGATGAAAATTTGTTAAAATTACCGCAGATGAATCAGCGTGCGCCCTGTTGCTTCTGCTCACGTCACGTGACGCCAACTCAATAGTACGTCCAGGAGAAAGGCCAAAGCCATGGAACGTCGGTGGAACGTCAATTAGAAAGTAAGCCTGCGCAGTCAAACGTGCATGCAAGAGCAAGTCGGCGCAAGCAGGGACACGGCAAAAATGCTCGACCTATACCACCCAAATCTCCGACTTAACGTAAATTTCTCTGCTCCAAATTTTTCACGCACATCTTTTCACGGGAATCGCGCGTGACCCCGCACAGTTCCAAAAGATCAGATCAGTCCTTCAGACACAAAACACATCCGTGAGGGAACTCTAGCGCTAATCGCACGCCCTCTAGATCTGCTGTTCTATTGCAGTTCGCTAATTTCGCCACAAAGACACTCGATTTTTCTCTCTCCTTAATTATCGTCGAATGGGGTATCTCAAATGCTTTTCTAAGATGCTTTGGTATGGAAGTAGCCAGATCTATTCTGACCAGGAACTGGCAGTATTAATATTCTCTTTATTAAAAGGTGGAGGAGTTCTGTGATTGACTGATTGATCGGTCGATTGACTGATCGATTATTGTGGTTGGGGCTTACTTGACAACTATCTGTGTCTCCTGAACGGTCAGAGGTGACTAGATGGCACCATGTGAACGAATAGATAATGTGAACGAATAGATGGCACCATGTGAACGAACAGATAATGTGAACGAATAGATGGCACCATGTGAACGAATAGATAATGGATGGAATATTTAGGATGGTGTAAGACTGAACCAATGAGTAAATGATGTTCAGGGAGGTATAGACAGGATATATCCATAATTGAATGTGCGAATTGATAAATAAGGAATGGAAGAATCAATCGATGTGTGAGTGATGGTATTGATCGTCACTGTTGATGTGGTTGGGTTGTACACAAATATACCTCATCATGAAGTGGCGATTTCCCTGAAAGAAATCATCGCCAGTTTTGGTCATCATTTGAAAGAAGGCCCCTCTGTTCCATTACTACTGGAGATCGTTGAACACGTCGTCCTTCAAAACAACGTGTTTGATTTTGATGGTGAGCTGTTCCAACAAGTCCATGGCACGGCAATGGGGACCCCAATGGCTCCCTCCATTGCAAACATCTTCATGGCATGGTTAGAACAACGGCTACTGGCAACTTCACCCTGGCATGTCCATCCAAAATTCTGGCGTCGTTTCATTGATGACATTGTCATGCTCTGGTTCCATGGGGAAAGCCAGCTGCTTTTGTTCCTCAACTGGATAAACAACCAGCATGCCACGATAAAGTTTACAGCCAACTATGGCAGAACCAACATCCCTTTCCTGGACGTCAACATGAGCATCAAGGGGGATACAATCACCACAGACCTTCACACTAAATCCACGGATGCTCACATGTACCTACCCTTCAGCTCCTGCCACCCTAGACACTGTCTGAGAGGCATCCCCTACGGGCAGGCTATCCGCCTGCGAAGAATCTTGTGTGAAGATGATGTGTTCCTGAAACGATGCAGAGAGCTGAGAACCCACCTACATAACCGTGGCTATCCATTAGCTCTGGTGGACTCTGCCATCAACAAGGCACAGACACTTCCCAGGAAGGATGCACTCCAGTACCAACGGAGGAACCATCAGTCAGACAGGGTGCCATTTGTTATCCGCCATAACCCTTCCAACCCTCCTCTGGCCTTTTGGCTGAAGGAAAAAAATGACGGAGCTCCACAGAAGTAGACGCATGAAGAGAGCCCGTTCCCAAACCTCCCATTGTTGGTGAACGTAACTGTCGCAATCTGAGGAACCTTCTGATGCCCAGCAAACCCACCAGCAGTGCAACATCAAGCGTCTGCCACAGATTCATTGGTACCAGGTTGCTTCAAATGCACAGCGAAACGATGTGTTCTGTGCAAGGAACACCTGGAGGAAACGACCTCGTTCAAGAGTGTTCGCACAGGTCACCAGTTCCAAATAAGGGACTCAGCTACATGTAAAAGTACCAACCTAGTGTACCTGATCAACTGTGGACATTGCCAGGATGTACAGTATGTTGGTGAGACGGGAAACAGCCTACAAACACGCTTCAGTGGTCATCGCTCCGACATCATCAGAAAGCAAGATACACTTGTAGCACGCCATTTCTGTGGACCTGGACACCAGCTGTCAGATTTGAAATGTTGTGTGATTGAACTCATAAAGACCACAGACACACAGAAAAGAAAAGACAGAGAGAGGATGTGGAGACACAAGTTGAAGACCAACTACCCTTTTGGTCACAATGTGTGGGATTATGGTTCAGCGAAGGGCAGAGTTCCCAGGGCAGATTGTTCACGTGAAACCAACTAATCCCCACACATTGAGACTTCTCCCAGGCATCACTATCTATCATACAGTAATGAGGGGGGTGGGGGATTAATGACGTAAAAAACACACATTACGTCAACTAGTTTTGACGCCGACTTCCATGGTCAGCTGAGGAAGGTTTGCTAAAACCGAAAGCGCTTCTATAAAATGCTTTGGGTGTTTGTTGTTTTTTTTTTATTTGAAAGAAAGAAAGAAAGAAAAACAAAAACAAAAAAATTATAAAAAAAAAAAGCAAGACTGAAGCAATGAGAGAATAATGCTCGGATAAGTATAGACTGGATATGTCCATGACTGGGAATGAATGAATCGGTAAAAAATGGGGCCAGAACAGCGCAATTGGTAGATCGCTAGACTCGTAAACCTGGTTCGAATCTCCGCCGGGCCATTTTGGAACGGGGGATTTTTTCGTACTTACTTGCTTAGATTGAGATTGAGAGCTCCCGCGTCTTGCCAAGCATGAGGCAGTCAAGGCTCCACTGTGCACGGTGCTCAGCCACTTGCTAGTGTCACTCCATCCTCTGTCAACGAGTCTGGGGTCTCTCTCCACTGTCTGTCGCCAGCTCATCCTGGGTTGTCCTGTTTTTCTCTGGCCTGCCGGGGTCCATTTATGGCCTGGGTTGCAGGTCTTGAAGAGGGTAATCTTAAGACATGGCCCCAGCCAGTGGAGGAGCCGTCTGCAGACGATGGTTGACACGGGGAGCTGTTTGGACCTCTCCATGACGTCATCATTTGGTATAAAGTCTGACCAGTTGATGCCCAAGATCTTACGTAGGCACTTAGTATCAAAAGCGTCGAGTTTCTTCTCTTGGGTGGTCTTCAGTTGCCAGGGATTTTTTTTACTGGGAGTTAAAGTTGGTTCTGACTCTGTTTCCCGAAAAGTCCTTCGAATGAGACTAGAAACTGAGATTCCGTATGCATAACATCTTGCACACACGTAAAATCCGATCACTAACTTTCGGAAGAGAAGGCTAGTTTGTGGTATGGATGAAAAGTTACACATAGTAAGCACCCTGCGTGAAAAATCGAAAAAAATGAAGAAAACTGAGAGGCTGATATTGACTGAAAGACATGGAAAATGACTCAATGAAGCGCTTGCAGGCAGCTCTTCAGTCGGCTCCGCCAAGATAGAGAGCCCGCTGTGTAAACGAATGTGGATTGTAAAGCCCTCAGAGCTTGGTCGCTAACTGAGGATAGGCGCTATATACGTTTTCTAAATAATAATGATTATAAGAATAATAGTAATGATGATAACAACAACAACAAGAACAATATCAGTAATGATCATAATAATGATAATAGTAATGAGAGTAGTAATGATGATAATAGTAATAATGATAATTATAATGATGATAATAATAATGGTAAAAGAAAGAAAGAAAAAAAAAACGAACGAACTAATAAGTGATGTTCAGAGAAAGGTATAAACGGGATATGTCCATGATTGAGAATGAACACGATGTAAAGCATATAAACGTACTCCCAGTTTATCTTGAATGCGCGTGATATTATTCATAAAGAGGAAAAACCGTTTTGGGCCTTTATAGCCGTTAGTAACGGCTATTTTGGAAAACAACAGCCATCATCTGTGACCCATAATGAACACACCTACTAATTTTCAGAAAGATCGGCCATGTACTTTCTGAGATATTCCATAAAGAAGAAAAACCGTTATGGGCAGTTATAGCCGTTAGTAACGGCTATAACGGTAAAATAAAACGTCGGACATCATCCGTGAGCCAAATAAACATGCCTACAAATTTTCAGAAAAATCGACTAAGTACTTTCAGAGATATTCCACAAAAAAAGAAAAAAACGTTATGGGCCGTTATAGCCGTTAGTAACAGCTTTAACGGTAAAATAAAGCATTGGACATCATCTGTGGCCCATGATGAACATACCTATAAATTTTCAAAAAGATCAACCGAGCATTTTCTGAGATATTCCATAAAGAAGAAAAACTGTTTTGGGCCGTCAGAGCCATTAGTAACACTTAACAACGGTGAAATTAAACATTGGGCATCATCCGTGGCCCATAATGAACATGCCTACAAATTTTCAGAAAGATCGGCCAAGTACTTTCTGAGATATTCCATAAAGAAGAAAAACCGTTTTGGGCCGTTATAGCCGTTAGTAACGGCTTTAAACGGTAAAATAAAACATCGGGCATCATCCGTGACCATAACGAACATACCTACAAATTTTCAGAAAGATCGGCCCAGTAGTTTTGTCTGGAGCGAGTGGGACACCTTTTGACCACAGACAGACAGACAGACAGACACACAGGCAGCATGTCTAAGTTCCCATTGTAAAGTACTCCCTGTTCTATAAGAACTGGGTGTACAATAATAGAATAACAATCAATCAATCAATAACTGTTCAGGTAGGTATAGATTTGACATATCTGTGATCTGGAGTGAACGATTTACCGAATAATTAAATGCATAAATGACGGTCAAAGCAGGAGTTACTGGGAAAATGCTGAGACTGGAAATGATAGAACGACTAAATGAATTAATGAGTGAAGGACAGCCAGAGTAGATAGAGCAGTACGTGATTAGGGAATGAATGGACGAACGAATGAATAGATGACGGAACGAAAGAATGAATGACAACTATCGTAGGTAAATATGGTTAGGTCAGTGACTTGGAACGAACGATCGAACAAACGAATGAGTGAATGAAAGAATGAATGAATAAATGACAGAGTAGCTGTACATTGCTGGGTTTGAGATTGGGAATGAATTTATGAGTAAATGTTGTGCACGTCGGAGCATCCAACGTGCATACATCGGATAGATCCATGAATTTGATTAACTATAACCACTACTATCCCATCTCTCTCCGCTATAAAGTAGTACTGTCAATCATCGATGCTTTTTGGAAGTGTTTTGATCAGTTGATGCTATAAGCTTGTTTTAAAAGGGCGCGTTGCGTGTGTTTGAGAAATTGCGCGCAGCGTTGACACAAATTTCCAAGCAGCCCCGCCGCCAGTCTCCCCTCTGAACTGCTGGTGCCAAGATTTCCACGTCGCGCGGCGGGCGGTGGAGGGCGAGTAGGCTGTTTGTTTTAATCAACACACGTGGAATTCCATGTTTTCCGCTACCGCAGGCGGCACACAACAAAAAGAAGCGGTCGCGGTATTACTTTTCCTTCTTTGGCAAATTATTTAATAATAATGATAATGGATATTTCTACAGCGCAAATCCAAGATTAGCTCGAAGTGCTTTACAGTACAAGGACTAACGAAAACACACACACACACACACACACACACACACACACACACACACACACACACACACACACACAAAACCGCATACTCAGGCACGGGGAAGCAGATACTCACAGCACACACGTTGATAAAAAGCTAAACGTTAATGGACACACAAGGCGTAAAATAATGTTGATTTAATGTAAGTGCGAAACAGATAAATGAACTTTTTTTCGACAAATATGTCTTCTTTGGATTTAAAACAAAAAACAAACAAAAGAAAAAAAAAAAGGGGGGTGGTGGGGTGGTGGTTAGACTACTCCCAACATTGTAGTCAGTATAATAATGACAATGCATCAGAAAAGAATGTGTAAGCACAGTCTGCGGCTGTGAACTTATAGTTATCTAAAAACACCAATGTGTGTGTGTGTGTGTGTGTGTGTGTGTGTGTGTGTGTGTGTGTGTGTGTGTGAAATTGTATACTTATTCGTCTTGCTAATTCATTTCATTGTAATTTATGTATGTCGTTTTAAATTCAATGAGTAACTTTATTTCATAGTGTTAACTAGTTAGTTTGGGCGTTACACTGATCATATTTTGTATATTTACATACATTTTACAATAGTATCAGATGATATTCCCAGCAGGGAAAAATCAAATAATCTACATTATTCCAAAGACGGGCTTTGTTTTGACATTAAAATGGAACAACCGAGTCCTTTCAGACACAGGACATCTCACAATAATAACATGAGTGTCTGTGACTTTCTATAGCCTATTTTCAGCCGGATCTTATCTGAAAAGTAAGAGTTGATCTCTTCACGATGAAGGGATCATGTAAAATTATGACAAATGAAATGTTCATTACATCAAGCGAATTACACGAGCGCGCGTGCTAACGTGTTGGTGCGTGCGTGTGTGTTTATCGTTATTTATTTACTAGTTATATATTTGTTTGTTTGTGGATTTATATTATAAAGGTATCTATTGAACGGTTTATCAAATTCCATTTAATAACTCATTATTTCAGTTTTTTAATATCTGTTTACTTATTCATTTATTTTGTTAATTTTATTTATTCATGTATGTGGTGATCAGTTGACTTTAGCTCAGGTGGACGTATTATGTTACGGCTTTCAGTAGATTTGTCATTGGATTAACTCATTGGATGAATTGTCTATTGTATATAGTTTTCTTTTCCCAATGGTTAAAGTAAACTTACAGCAGGTGGTGGTAAACATTTGGGAGCTACACCCATTTGTACATATAATCGGCAATGACAAGAAATAGTTTTAAACTTTCATCTGATATTATTTCTCTTAGATCATTCCCTCCCCAAAGTTCCTGCTCAGCCCGCACACACACACACACACACACACACACAACACAACACACACACACACACACACACACACACACACACACACACACACTTGAGTGCGCGCGTGCACGTCAGGCAGATCGGGAAAAACATGTTTATATGTCACCGTGTTTATAAGTCACGCGATTTGTGTGTCACAGTGTCTATAAGTCACCGGTTCCGTATGTCACCGTGTCTGCAAATCACCGGATGTGTGTATGTCACTCTGTCTATAAGTTACCGGAACTATGTCTCTGTGGTTGTGTGTCACCTTGGCTGCATGTCTAACCCTAACCCTAGGCCATTCCTATTTCTAACCCTAACCAAATCCAGATCCTAACCTTAACTGTAACGCGTGGATACAGTGACATACAGACATAGAGACACGGTGAGGAGAAGAACCCTCATTGCACGAAGCTAGCAAACCCTCTTTGTTAAGGGGATAAGAGGAATGTCAGAGTGTAATAAGCAAACTGCAGTCTTATCAGATACCAACTCCAAAGAGGCGAATTACGTTGTCGGACACATACATCAATACATGACGACAACAGAGACAGATAAAAAAAAAAAAAAAAAAAAAAAAAAAAGACGATGCTTGGATTGAATTCTAGATCAGTGGCGTAAACCCACAATTTTTGGCGTCATTTACAATAGTCTTTTTTAATTCACCAAAGATGTTTTGAATCAGTGCTACGTCATGTTCATGGCAGAGGAGAAATACCCCCTCCGAAATACGACCACTCTTTAAACCGCTTCAAGTCGCCATTGTTTCCACCTTTTTTTTATTTTGTGGACTAGACTGTTGGTCAGTGAAATTGTGAATGATTCGTTTCACAGCCATATGCAAAGGCTAAACATTATGCCAAAACAGTTCCTTTTGGATCTTTTGTCCTTCCTGAAAACACTTTTTCTGTTCATGTGGAAAGTGAACTGCATTTTGAACGGAAAGAAGTAGAAGAAGAAATTGGATTGTTCGAGATTCGTATTTGTTTCATAACCATGTCTCTTTTCCTTACGAATAGTAGGTGTCACTGCGTGCGGACGCTACACCACATCCGCTACACCACATCCGCTAAGTTTCAGGATCACAATACGCATGATTTAAAGCTGATGGATACATAGATAAACGACCAAGATGAGAGAATTTAAGAACAGGGTTTCATGGCTACAACTTGGAAAATGTTTGACCTACGCATTAGCTCACGCTGGTCAGACTTTGGGTGCCTAACTAAGACTGACTGTGCCATCATTATCATTGATGTGCTTGTAGTGAGTGTAAACGTGTGTATGTGTGTGTATGTGTGTGTGTGTGTGTGTGTGTGGACAGGGGGGCCCATGTGTGTGTGCTAGTGTATTAGGTGCGCATGTGCAGGTGCGTGCGTGTGTTTGCGCGCACGAACGCGCGCGCGCGTATGTGTATGTGTGTATTCTTTGGGCATGTGTGAGCATGCTCCTGCACGCACGCATCTGCACATGTATGTGTGTGTGTCCGTATATAAGGGGCGTATGTGCATGTGTGTGTGTGTGTGTGTGTGTGTGTGTGTGTGTGTGTGTGTGTGTGTACGCATGCGCTAGTGTGTGTATGTATGCGTGTATGTACACACGCATGCGTATGTATGTATTTGTGCGCGCATGTGTGTATCTGTGTGCAAGTAAGCGTAAGCTAATGTGCACGGGCGCGCGCGCGCGCGTGTGTATGTGTTGTGTGTGTGTGTGTGTGTGTAACGTTGATTATTTGTAGAAAATGAATGTTCAGAAGATTACACAGAACAATGAGGAGACGACAAGAACAATAACAACAGCACCCCCCGTCCCCCACCCCGCCACACACACACATACGATGCTGGATTTGAGTTGCCATGTTGTGGCGAGCAGGGGTGTCGCTGTGATCAGCCTCCACAGATAGGCTCATGGCTCCACCATGTGTGTCAGTTGAACTACTGGATACCTGCAGTGCGTGTTTCCCAGATACTGTCTGCAGTTTCGGCAAGCTCCATGTCAGCAAAGCTGTCCTGTGAGAATTTTTGGTTGTATGCTGGAAGATTTGATAAAAGAGAAAACAACAAAAACAAACAAAAACGCACATTTTAATGTCTCTGGGTCATTATTAAGAGCACTGATCTTGCGCGTGAAGGCTGTAGGTCGTTTGTTACCAAAACCATTAAGTATGAGTTCAGCATCTTTCTGAGCCTGTGGTTTACCAAAGGTCTTGATGAGAGCACTTTTCAAAGCGTTATATTTGTTAATAGCAGGTGGATTGGTGAGAATGGACTTCATCTGCAGTATTGATGTCAAGTGAACTCACGACATAGTCATATTTAGTTTGGTCTCTTTTTTATGCCTTTGGTTCCAAACTGAGCTTCAACCCTCGCAAACCGCATTTCTGGAAATTGAATCCAAAATTCTGGAAGCTTTACAGACACTGCACTGACTTCCTCATCAGATTGACTTGCAAGAGCTTGCATTTGCGTCAACAAGTTTGAAAGCATTCTTGCTTCAGGGGATTCATGTGCCATTTCTGGCGTTGTTCTGCTTCGGGGTCACCATCGTAGGAGTTCCACAAACGTGAAAATGCGGATGAAAACACGTGAAACCCTTGAATAGTTCCCACAACTTTTATTGAGACGCTTCATTATTTTACACACACACACGCGCGCGCGCGCGCGCAAAAACGCACGCACGAACGCAAGCACGCACACTCAGTTCACGTGTGATTGATCGTTTTTTTGTCTGTTATTGGAAAGGCCCAATATGTGTATGCCCCATTGTCTGGGAGTCTTCGCCAGTGTTGGTCTTGAGATTATTCCACTTATTAGTTTGGCTGGTGATGTTTCTTGCTCTTCCTTTAAGTCTGGATGTGCGGCTGCTCCCTGTTCTGATATCAGATCTGGAAGATAGTCTATGGTTTAGTTGCTTTGCTCTTGTTTGTTTGGGCAATTCTTTAGATTTCTTATCACATCAGATCAGCCAATCTGTAATTCAAGTTCTTATCATTACCTTGTCTGCTCTCTCATTTCCTTAACACTTGAATATCCAGGGCAGTACATTCATATGAGTCTATGGTTGCGCTTTACTTCATGCAAAGCAGGGTCTCCCACTCAACTCTCCACTTTGTGAAACAGGTTTATGGGATCAGTCAGTATCATGGCTCGTCGAGTTTCAAACTGACCTGTGGATGAGAACAGTGGAGTGCTTGTGTCACTGCTTCTGCCTCCGTTTATAGACTGTATGCACCATTGTCCTCCTCGATAATTCGGCCAATTTGCTTCACTGTATATCCCCAGCCTGACTTACCTTCGGGGACGGAACTATCAAAGTTTTAACAAAATCTGTTGTGCTAAGGTTTTATACCTGTACCTGAATTTCTGCATTGGATTTGCCCTCTGGCCACTCTCGACAGTGTCTTCCAAGTTCTGGAGTGACGGCAGTTGGGTAGAGGCGTTTGAAACGGTCTAGATACTTTTCCCATTCGTTCGTTTCTCCGAGTTCTACTAACTGGCACACAAGCTGTATGTTGTCTTCTGACTGCCCACGTCCTATGTGAGTGCCTTTTGTTTCCTTGACTGCCGCATATACAGGGTTTTGGGGATTTTAAACTGCACAGGAAAATGATTTCACCTGCTCTTGCTTGTGTCTTGCCTGTAGTGAAGGGAGGTCTGACATAGTTTCAACCGGTGTATCTTGCGTGTATCCCAAGATCAGTCTCATTGCTTCATTTTGAATTTTTTCTTATTTAAAGGATTGCTCTTGGACAGTATTGTAAGCCTACTCCATAATCAATCACACTGAGTACAACTGCGTGACACAGTCGGCAGAGCTGGCGCTGTTCAGTTCATTTAGCTGCTATTGTTTCCATGGCAGTCAGGCCCTTTCTGCATTTAAGAACAATATTCTCAACCATGCTTTCTAAAGGTCAGCATTCTGTCAAAGCCTATACCCAATAGCGCACGTTGTCAGTTGGTTCATTTGGTATTCCACTGAAGGAAACTGGTGAGGGTAATTGTCCTGATGTTTTGTTGTTGAGAATGCAGACCAATGTCTGGGCTTTTGTAGAGTTGATGGACAATCCAGTTTTTGGACACCACTGAGCAATGAGCAACTGCTGCTGAACTGCTTTGGTTCTTTCTTGTGCATTCTGTGATGTTTTGTAGATCAGACCGTCATCTGCTAGTACCAGCACTCGCGCAATTCCGTTTCTATTGAAGTCCGCAAGGCCTTTAGTGTAAGCATTGTGTAAAACAGAGGAGAGAGAAGAAGTAATCCCACAGACAGTTTACGAGGTTCAGATGATCAGTCTTCAAATTAAAGGATGACAGTTCGCTGCAATCCATCATGTAAATGTCCAGCTGACTCTTTAGTCAGGAAGTTCTATGAGAAGCGAGAACTGGACTTTTTTTTTTTATGTTTCTTCAGGTCTATTGCAAGTGCCAGTGTTTCTTCCCTTCTTCAGAATCTTTTGTATATTTTATAGGCAACCTCGGCTGCATTTTCCCATGTACTTTTACCTGTTCTGTAGTCCTATTGATTTGGTTGGAGGATTTGTCTACTTTCAAGGTCTCTTGTGAGTTTTCTTGCTATGATTCGTTCCGTGACCTTTTCCTATTACATTTTGCATAGTGAGTATGGGGTAATATAGCCGATGATGATCTTTTCCTGGTTTTAGCAAAAATTTTCAGTCTTCTGGGATATAGTCTTTGTCAAAACTGTCCTGGTAGAGACAAAAGAGTTGTGTTCTGTCTTCTTCTGAAAGCTGTTTGACATCTGGATACCATACTTTGTCTGGACCTGGAGCACTATCCCTTGTGCATCTAGCTATTGTGTCATCCGGTTCAAGGGCGGTAATTTCATTATCAATGCCAGTTTAAGCTAGGTGTAGATTTAACTTTGTCAAACATTTCTTCCTTTTTCCTCCAAATATCTTTGATTACTCTGTTCTGTGAATCGTTCAAGTAGAGCTGACCCTTTCTCCACATTTGTTTGGAATTTTGTAGTCCCATCAGCATCTAGGCTATATGCGCTGACATTTATATTGTGATTTCTATGCATGCGATAATAAAATTGCCAGAGCTGAGTGAGTGTTGTGTCATAATTAAATGACACACAAAATTGTTGCCGTCTAGTTTCTTTTGCTTCTTCAGCTTCTCTTTTCAATTGTTCAGTTTTTTTAAAAAATTCATGTTTGTTTTAATAGCTGGATTAGGGCAAGGTTTTCTTCTTTCTCTCTACCAAATTTTCACACCCTTGCGTTTCCCTTGCCAGGCCGTTTCTTTGTCTCTGTACCACCAAAGAGGTTGAACGATTTGTTTTGGTTGTGGTATTGTTGTTGTTGTTGTTGTTGTTTGCATCTTCTACTGCTTAACTTTCCTATGATTTTTTCCCTCATTGTTGTCATATTGAAAAAAGGTCCCTTTGTTTCATTTGTTTTACTTTTGACAGTTCCTGTAAAATGAATTGGACAGGGACATTGTCACTTCCATGATGCAGTCAAGCGTGCTGTGAATTTTGAGTGCAAAGTCAATGACACTGTCAGTGTCACCCTGTAGGTATTGGAGATGATGTCAATGCATTGAGAAGTACTTCGATTGGTACCATGCTGACATCACGATTTTCAATTCAAGTCAAGTCAAGTAAACTTTATTATCTCAATTTGAGAAATTAATTTGTGGTCACACACATTCACAGCAGATAAACAATAATTTAGTCACATTACCCATTTTCTCACATATGACATACATTCATATAAAGGAATTTGGATTTCAGTTAAACATCTCCTCGGTTCATAAAATCAATGGACAGGGGAGTAAAACTTGTTTTAAATCTGACACTTCTGCATTTAACCGATCGATATCTTCGTCCTGACTGAAGAAGGTCATACTGATTTACAAGAACGTGGGTCTGGTCACACGCAATCTTCTTCGCTTTACAAACAACACGGCACCTGTACAGCTCACTCAGACTTTTTTGTCTCTCACCAACGATTTTTCCTCCCACGTTCACCACTTTCTCAAGCACATTTCTGCCCCTCACAGACCGTGCATTAAGATTTCCACCTACAATTACAGTCTCCACATTTATTTTTTTTTATTTCCTCCGCTGTTTTGATGTGTGGGGACTTGGATGTTTGTGAGCATTGTCGAGTGCAAGGCTTTATCAGGTCTTTCCTGTCTCACACACGTTAGTTCATGTGTGCTGCTACACCAATTTTCTAAGTCTTACTCTGTTATTTTTCAAGTTATATGTGTGGGCATTCCCTGCATGTGTGGCATATATGTATGCGCACTCTCTTTTGAAGCCATATGTGTGGACATTCCCTATATGTATGAAAATCTATTGCCTTTTCCCGATACGACGAGGCTCTGTCAAGGCGACCACTTATGATTCTCCAACTCTAAGAATACCTTTTACGGGTTCTCAGAATATTTTGTTTCGCTTGCGCCTTGGGTATCATACGGTGCAAGCTATCCGACGGAAAACTCGATCCCCTGAAAACGATGGTCGGGGTAGCAAAAAAGGGAAGGAGAAAATGACAGGTATGAAGGAGTATAATAACAGCTGAAAAACTATCCAACAATATTTCAGGAGCTGTACTTGTAACTGTCGCAGTGTCAGAAAGAGATCTCAACTATTAAAAAGCTAGTGTGTGACTTTGATGTTCTGTGTCTACACAAAATTAGAAGTACCTCCAACAAACCACTACATATGGATGACTTCATAATCTTTCAAAAGCATGATAGATAAGGACTGGCTGTGATAAATCAAAATTAAAAACAAAACTGTTCAATTCTTTAGACTTCATTGCTGTTGGGTTGATGAGACTTTGGTTTTCATCTGATGGAAATGCGCGGAACAGACCGACTTCAGCGTTCACCTGATGGAAAGGCGCGTCATGTACGATACTTGAAATGCTTGTGCCAGGGGGACAAACTGCATTTTAAGCACTGCTCAAATTGCGCGAAACAATCCAAGTAAACACTGTTTCTGTCTTTGGGGAGAGCTGGGGGTGCCAAACCTGAACGAGTGAGTGAGAGTAAGGGTAGTAGGAAGCATGGTGCTATTTGTGGTTTAGTGATGCCATCTGTTTGTTTACTACCGGGTAAAAAAATGGGCTCTTTCTGTCAAGGCACAGGAGGATAAAAGATGGCTGTAAACAGCTAGCCTCCCACACAACAATAAACGAAATCTGGTGTTGTGGCACGAGCTGATCCAGCCAGCGCTAACTGGGGTCAGCCACATAATCGATGTTGAACGGATTTCAAAGTATTCCTAAAAGTTACTAGCATTTGATTATATGTATGATATGTAATTTTTGTTTGAACGAAAGAATAAGAAGATGAGCAGTATTTTTGCATTTACGATATCAGTCAAGTGCATTATTATTATTATTTTATTGGGTATTTATATAGCGCCTATCCTCAGTCACAGACCAAGCTCTAAGCGTTTTACAAGAAACACACTACCTCACTCACTCAACGGGCTGTCTACCCAGGTAGAGCCGGCCGAAGAGCAGCCTACTGGCGCTCATTCAGTCGTTTCCGTACCATTCAAATGTCAGTCACTCATTTTCATTTATCTCATTTATTCCTCCAGTTTCTCACATAGGATGCATGTGATGTTTATACGTGTCCTCCATTTCCACCGGTACACGATGGCACACGATACCACAGCATGCTCAGAAAGTGACAGATCCTTAACATTTTCATCTGATTATGAGTTTTCATCTGTTGAGCATGGAGATCATAGTGAAACGTCTAATTGCTTTAGTGTTCCTGTGCATATTTTGCTACGTGAACGGGGCAAATGACCAAGACGAAGTGAATTGTTTTGATCAAGATCGTCAGGGGGGTAGTATGATATTGATTTCTAACTGTTCAGTTAGTGCCAGGGCGCAGATGGTGTCAGCACACATTCATCGTGTGCTTTGTGGTGTTCTCGTGCGGTAAAGATCAGAAACATGCGTTTTTTGTTTGTGCCACAGCCACCATCCGGTTTGACAAGTGGTCGGCAGTGATCAAACAAGAAAATCTCTATCGTTGGAACTACGCTCAACTCGACCTGAACAACACAGATAAAACGTTCCAACTGATCTTTACGGCCGTCCACGTGTACAGACAGTCCCAGCTTCGTGACTACGCGGGCGTGGACGACATCAGTTTCAACTCCGGCCGCTGTGTGGGTGAGTAGGAGAGAGTGGGGGTAGTGGAGGGTGGGTGTGGGGCTGAGGGTTGGTGTATTGTTGAAAGTAGTGGAGGGAGAAGAGACGGACGACATGGAAAAGGGTCGGAGTGAGGGATTGGCAGGGGAACACCGACCAGATCTTTCTACCAGTGACCTGGAAGCTGTGAAGAATTTAGCCAGTCACATACACGCTCTTGTTTGCACAATGGGCTGCCTAACTGGATGGAGCCGACTGAAGAGCTGCCTGCTGGCCCTATATCCAGTCTTTTGCCGTGTCATTCAATCATGTATCAGTAACTCGGTTTTCCACTCATTCTTTTGACTTTTCACAAAGGATGCAAGTCATGTGTAATGTACCATCTATACCGACGAGTGAAATAGCTTTCTCTTATGACAGCTGGTGATGGGATTTTACGTGTGCGCAGAGAACATTATTATTGTTATTATGATTGTTGTAATTTTATTGTTGTTGTTGTTGTGATAAACATTTTATTGCATTTTTTGAAAAGTAAATTATAACACACTTGCACTATAATGAAGAAAGAAAGGGAAAAAGGGGGAGATGGCAAGAAAGAATTAATTAGCGAGGAATAACCTCGGGGGGGGGGGGGGGGGGGGGGGGGGGGGGGGGGGGGGGGGGGGGGGGGGGGGGGGTACTTGGAAGGGAGAATCTAAGATTATCATAACACTGAAAAATAATAACAGTAATAATGATTATGATGATAATGACAATAATAGCATCACAAATGATAACAATACCTACAACAATGACAATAACAACAGGACTATCAAGTCAAATGGGAAAAAAAAGTGGCGAAAAGTATGGAGCATTAACATTTTGACTGGAGTTTCAAAACGGAGTGACTGAGAGCGGCGGAAAATGAAGCAAAATTTTGAAATAGAGGGGGTTAGTTACCGCCAAGGACAGACAGAGTATAGGACAAGACGCAATGCATTTCGTCTTCTTGGGTCTTCTTTGGGCGAAAAATCAAACAGCATTTAGGACAGTGAAAACGAAACGAAGAACGAGAAACCACTTATCTTCTCATGTTTGCCTCATGCTAAAAAAATGACTTAATCTTACAATGACATATGTATCTATTATACAATGACAAGCATGGATGTATAAAAGTTCCATTCTGTGGTGAACTTTGACACTTTATCATTATATTTGCATTATATTGTTTTATCTTGTATGTTTTATTCAGCTGCTTCTGAAAGACAGTTAAGTGGGCATTTTTCTAACACACACACACACACACACACACACACACACACACGCACATATGTATATGTGTGTGTGTGTGTGTATATATATATATATATATATATATATATATGCAGATGCATATCATCAGAGGCCATAGGAGCTTTGGTATCAGCAAGAACTGCAGACACCAGACCTTGTATTTGCCAGGGAGCCCACACTGGTCAATGGTCTCCAAGCCTTCTTCCGACATTTGTTTGGTTTCTTTTGCTCTTTGTGTGTGTCTTTCAGCGTATCATCATACCATCTTCCAAGGCTCTTGACTGGCTCTTCTGTAACTGTTGGAATGGCCTGGTTGGCAACACTGAAGACCACAGATTCGGCCACTTTTCCTTTCCTCAGCGAGAGACTCCGTGATTCTTTGGCTTGAACTTCATCATTCTGGATGAGGCAACTATGTCATCCAGCCTCTCCAGCACATGATGTGTCTCGTCTTCTCTGGATGAAATCACTGTAGTGTCATCCATGAAGGCCTTGAGAGGGGGCATCTTGTATCCATCGCCAAGGTCTGTTTGTTTTGCGTTACTTGTTGCTGTTTTCAAGATGACTTCCACTGCCAACACGAACAGTATCGGGGAAATTGCACAGCCCATTGCAATGCCACTTCCAAGTTGATCCAATCTGTTGTGTACTCCTTGGTAGAGAAGCGCATTGAGAAGCCATTGAAGTACTTCTGGAGCATGTCGCGGGATGTTCTTTGGCACATGGTACATCTCAAGAGCCAACTGTTTCATCTCATGGGGTACAGAGCCATATGCGTTTGCCAGATCAAGCCACACTACGTCCAGGTCTCTCTTTTCTGTTTTTGCTCTTTGGATTGTGTCCCAGATCATCGTGGCGTGTGTTCTACACAGCCAGCCACGCCTGGGATGCCACCTTTCTGGACTGACACATCCAAGTACTTGTTTTCCATGAGGTACTTGGTCAGCCTTGCTGCCATGACAGAGAAGATTTTTCCCTTCGACATTCAGTAGTGATACTGGCCTGAACTGGCCGATGTCACTTGAATTTTGCTCTTTGGGAATGTACACACCATCTGCCGTCACCCACTGGCCGCTGATCTTCTGGTTTCTCCAAGCTGATCGCAGCAGCCTGTGGAGCCACTCCAGCACCTTGGGACATTTCTTGTACAGCTGGTAAGGTATTCCGTTTGGCCCTGGTGATGATTTGGCTCTGGCTTTGTCGACCACCTTCTTGATTTTCGACAACGTTGGAGGCTCGTTATTGAACTGTTCCTCAGGGTTGTTGGCCACACCAGACCTTGAATGTCGAGTGGTGCTTTGCTCTGTGAGTCAGAGTATGTTTTCCTCAGATGCTGCTCAAGAACTCCTTTGTCCACACTTAGGGGCCAGATTTTGGCTGCTCAAACAGAGTTCTGGCAAACTGGAAGGGGTCTCTGAAGAAGCGCTCTTGTGTCTTCTTCTTTTGTTCTTCCTCTTCCTCGCAGATTCCGCTTTGCTGAGGGCGCTGTGTTTTGCTTTCAGGTCTTCCCAGAGTTTTTCTAAGCCTTGTTTTTCAGCTGGCAGTGTGGTCTTCATTTGCTTCTTGAGGTTTTTCTTTTGGACCCTGATCTTGTCCATCTCTTCTTGGCGTCTGGATTTCTTTGGAGGTGTTTTCTCTTTGGGTAGTTTTGCTCCATAGGCGTCTCTACATGTGGCATACACAATGTCCCGCATGTTTGTATTCCAGGGTGCTTTTCCCTATCAGTGCATCGAGTCTTTGGACGATTTTTGCATCCAGTTTCTCCCAATCTTCAGTCTCGTTTGCTCATGGCAGGTTGAGTTTCAGGCGCCTGACATCGAGGACCTGCGCAAATTCCTCATCCGAACCAACAGCGTGGATGTCCTTGGCACTGAGGTTTAAATCCTAGCCTTGGTCTCCCCAAGTCTTATCTGCTGATGCAGTGCGCTGCTGCTGCTCATTCAGATGAGTCTTCACATATCCCATCTTTGTTGTGTGGATCTTCATGCCACGGGTGGTAGCGACTTAATGTTATAACCACTATATATATATATATATATATATATATATATATATATATATATATATCAGTGAAGAATATCCGATCTGTAAGAGTGCTCAATACCACTTGGGGTAGGGCTATGAATATTAAAACAAGTTTTTCACCTGAGTCTCGCTTCTCGCTGAGTCTCGGTTTCATGCTATTGCAATCTTCTGGCGAGTGATGATGAAGTTGAATGACGTCATACAGGAATGGTTTATAAAGTCTGTTACGTCAGGTAGTTTTCCTTTCTGCTATTTTTTCTTTTCGTGCCTGCATAGGTCTAAAGTTATGTTAAGATAGTCCACTGACTTTTTAGCTGTAGCCACTATTTTTGAGGTTTTGAGTAGGTGACGTTTTTGCTGTAGCCGCTGTTTTCGAAGCTCTCTTTTTCCTCAGGAAAAACAGTGATAGTGAAGACAGCACTAGCGAGAGTGACAATAATGAACAAGGTGAAAAGAACTTCAGACTCAAGTCTAAACGAACGCCACCAGTGATCAATGAGCTGGTAAGCTCTGAAAAAGACATGATGAACATAGTTGATGAAATCCAATTCAGAAAGGTAAGCAACACCTTCCAAACAGAACTCAGACAAGATATAAAAAAAAAAAAAATAAATAAACAGTTCAGACAAAATTCTAGTCCATGCAGACAAAACAAGAAATATATATGCACTGGAGCCAAAAGAATATGAGAAGCTACTGACAAACAGCATCACACCCAGAACTATAGGAAGGCGGATAAGGTGGTGTCAAATGAGATCAGCAGTGAATTCCAAGGAATCGCTGAAAAACTCAAGATTAGTGAAAGAATTGAGAAAACACCTCAAAGAGCCGCATTCATAACCCTGAAGGACCATAAGGACAATTTTAAGAACAACCCTAAAACAAGATTGATCAACCCTACCAAGTCAGAACTGGGTAAAGTAAGCAAAAAAATGCAGGATAGGATCAATGCAGAGATACGAACAGCAACAGCAACAAACCAGTGGACAAGTACAAACCATGTAATTCATTGGTTTGAAAACCTGAAAAACAAACACTCCTTATCATTCCTCGTATTTGATATTGTGGAATTTTACCCATCTATAACACAGGAGCTGCTACGCCAATGTATAGACTGGGCAAAATCATTCACGAACATTTCAAACATAGAATGCAAAACCATCATGCGCGCAAGACGCACACTACTTTTTGACCACCAAAGCAATGCATGGGTGAAAAGAGAAGCCAAAAGAGAATTTGACGTTTCCATGGGTGCATATGATGGCGCGGAAATCTGTGAATTGGTGGGTCTGTATGCCTTAGAACATCTAAAGAAGAAAATAAACGCAAACAACATCGGCCTGTACAGGGATGACGGCTTGGCGGCTGTAACAAGAACAGCCAGAGAAGCTGACAAAACAAGGAAAGATCTAATCAGAGTCTTCAAAGAGCTAGGACTCAAAATCACAGTGCAGACCAACCTGAAGGTAGTGGACTATCTTGACATAACTTTAGACCTAAATAAAGAAACATATGAGCCATACAGAAAACCAATTGACAAACCCCTGTACATAAATGTGAAGTCAAACCACCCACCACAAATTATTGCACATATACCAAATGCAGTCGAGAAACGATTGTCAACACTGTCAGCAAATGAAAACGTGTTTGAAAAAGCAGCACCCATGTACAATGAAGCCCTCAAAAACAGTGGCTACAGCAAAAAAGTCACCTACTCAAAACCTACAACGCATCAACAGAAAGATCAAAAGAAAAGAAGGAACAGATCAAGAAATGTTATCTGGTTTAACCCACCATTCAGTGCCAACGTAAAGACGAATGTTGGACGAAAATTCCTATTTCTCATCGACAAACACTTCCCACCACAAAGCAAACTTCACAACATCTTCAACACACCCCCCCCCCCCCCTCAAACTAAACAGGCAGACTGTCCATCGCTGTATCAGTAGTTGACGTCCTCGACGGTATTGAGTCCATGTGGGGTCAGGGTTTTTAATTTCCTGATCCAGAATGTCTCTCTTGTCAGTCTCAACCTGAAGGTGTGACCATAGACCTTTTCCAACACAACGACCTTCATGTGTTTGAGTGTGTGGTTGGGTTGGTTGAAATGTTTTGTGACCAGTGAACTGCTCGGACGGATGTTGATGTCTGAGCGATACTGGTAGAAAACGTGTTCGGAGGGTATCACCTGTTTGTCCAACATACTGTGCGAATCTGCAAACATCACAGCAGAGCATGTAGATCACCCCACTTGAGTCACAGGACAGTTTGTTGTGAATGGGGAGAGACTCCCCGGTCACCGCACTCGAGTAGTTGGTCGGCTTCACAAGATGCTCCTTGCAAATTACGCACCTGACGCGATGGCAAGGCTCGCATCCACCCTCCTTGTCAGGTCCAAACGGCAGAAGAAGTGAGGGCATCAGCAAATTTCGTAGAGATTTGCAGCACCTTTCCCCAACAACCGGCAGATCTGGCATGGCCTGCTTCATGCGAGTGCTGGATTGAAGCATGGGCTGTAAATCTTCCAGCCAGGTCCTCAAAGCGGGGTTTGAGGGGAGGTGGGTTATGACAAACGGCACCCTGGTGTTGGGTTGGGCTCCTTCTCTCGGTACTCAAGGGTTGTGTTGCGTGCCTTCATCCGAGCACGCTCCTTGGCTTTACTCACGTCAGCAAGGTGGTAGCCGCGTCCGAGGAACCATGCCGTCATCTTTGCAGCCTGGGCATCGAAATCATTGATATTGGTGCACAATCGACGTAGCCGCAAGAACTGGCTGTAAGGAATGTTCTTTCTCACATGTTTTGCAGGATCTGTGGCGTAGATACGCGTGGCTGTCAGTCGACTTTGTGTAGATGTCAGACACTGGGAAGCCCTCCCCCAGTCTGACGAGTACATCACGGAAGGGAATCTGCACTGTGGAAGAGGACACTGTGAACTTTATGGATGGAATAAAAAAGTTGACGCATAGTTCAAACTCTCGAAGTTCATTCACTGTTCCCAACCACAGCAGAAAAATGTCGTCTATAAAGCGCTTCCAAAACTCCTTCAGAAAAGGGACAGGGCTCTCAGACAGTAGTTGTAACTCCAGCGCACCCATGAATAAATTTGCGGCAGAGCGCGCCATGGGCTGCCCCCATCACAGTGCTACTACCTGGTGGTAAATCTGGTTCTCGAAGTGAATGTAATTGTTAGTAAGAACATGCTTTGCAGCTTCCAAGATGAGGTCAATAGGTGGTCTGTAGACCCGTGGAATTGAGGCGTGCAAGTGAAGGCGAATGGCGGTGAGAAGCTCGTCTTGGGGGATGTTGGTGTATCTATTGTCACTAACCGGGGAGCTTCGGTGAAGGGAGCATGGAGGTCGTTCCATGTGTTGAGGAGCTGTAGGAAGTGTGTTCTGTCCTTGATATAGCTTGGAAGGGTCTTTATTGTGTCTTGAAGCCAGTGGTCTACTAACTTGCTGAGGTTCTCGGTGGGGCCACCCACCCCCGACACAATGGGACGTCCTGGCGGCTTGTCAATAGACTTGTGAATCTTTGGCAGGGTGTAAAATTGGTGGCAGCTGACCTTCCTTGGTTCCACCAGGCCCAGCGTCGGGTGTCATCGTTGATGGCGTCAGCAGCGTAAAACTTCTCTACAATAGCGTTGGAAGCTCTGGCAACACTAAAAGTAGGGTCCTTGGGTACGGGTGTGTAGTGATCACTGCTGAGAAGTCTTTCTGCTTCGGCGATGTAGTCATGGCAGTTCTGGACTACTATAGCTCCGTCCTTATCAGCCGTAGAGACCCTAATAGTCCTGGTTTTCACAAGAGCCTGCAGGTCACGTAGCGCCTGTCTTTCAGCAGTGTTGAGATTGTCCTGGGCCTTGGGGGGACTGGTAGGTCGTAACCTGGGCTTGCAGAGTGTTGCAGTAGGTATCCAGGATTTTATCTCGTCCTTGGGGAGGTTGGAGTCCCGTTTTCTTGTAGAATTTGGGTGGCTGCTGGATGTCATTGTCATTGTCCTTGTCAAGGTGCAGCTCTCGTAGTCTGACACGTCGGCACACCCTCCTCAACGTCCTCCACCAGCTCCTTCTGGTTATATTCCAATGGTGTCGGGCAGAACTTAGGGCCCAGTTCTAGGACTTTTATCTGTTCATCGCTAAGGGCTACATCTGACAAGGTGTTCATCGCTAAAGGGCTACATCTGACAAGGTGTTCATCGCTAAGGGCTACATCTGACAAGGTGTTAATCGCTAAGGCTACATCTGACAAGGTGTTCATCGCTAAGGGCTACATCTGACAAGGTGTTCATCGCTAAGGGCTACATCTGACAAGTTGATCACCAAGTCCTTGTCGGGAGTCGTGTTGGGCTGGCGTCGTCTGCGAAAAAAACGTCTGTTCGTTTTTTAGGGGGTTGAGTAGGAGGAGTGTCTCATTTGAGCTGGGGGTCGAGAGGAGTTGAGTTTCAGGAGTTTCTTGTGTTTCTTCTTCCCCATTCGTCTTCTGATCGTTGACGAAGATGACCGAAGGCGGTCCAGGATCGCCTCGAAGTGATAAAAGTCAGTGCTCTGTTGTAGGTTGTATAACGCTGAGTGCAGCCATGTCATCTCCCCTGAGGAGAGGTTCATGTAGGTGTCACGGCACAATGAGAGGATCTTACAGCTGGTGAAATGGAGTATAGCATCTACCTGCCGTCGATGAGAGTCGCACATAGGTAGAGCATCTCTACCAAACTTAACATGCATACCTTTTGGCACAGTGTTCTCACGGATGCAAGCAGAGAGAAAATCAGCATGGGAAGAGAATCGTTGTAGTCGGTCCCTAGTCCTCCACAGTCCTTTCATCAGATCATGGTGGTTAGCTGCCTTGTTGCCGGATCCACTTAAGGATGCACAGTTCACTCAACAACTTGAAAAAAAAAAATATATATATATATATATATACTGTTTGACAAACATGACAATAAAGACGAAAACAACACCTGCATGAATATGGTTTCCACATTGAAAAGTACTAGTTCACATAAACTTTTTTACATTTCAAGCATTTTCACATTTTTCATTGAATATTTCACCCCAAAGAGGTTCAAAAACATCTATCTTATTTACAACTCCACAAAGAATGTTCAACAGCGTCTCTTACTTTAGTACATAGCGAACAGTTTGCCAAAGCAGATAACCCCATAGCACTTAAGAACAATATTTGTTGCAATTCTGTGAAGAATTCTAGTCTGTACCCACTTTATCTCTACCACTTTAGTTTTATGTAATTTCAAGAATACCTCTTTCCAACGAATATCAACATTCAACTGTTATGTCCATTTCAAACAACAATTATATTTGACACTGTCTTGTGTGGAAACTTCATACAGTAATTTTGATCCTTTCAGTACCTTACATTAAATGTGACAATCAGTCCTACAAATTGTAAATGCCTCAAACAAGATAGATTCTCAATTTGTCTTTAGAAAATGTTTTATAAAGTACACTTCTTTTCGTATCAGTTTTTTTTTTTAATGTTTTATTACACTATCACCACTTTTCACATTTTCTTTGTAGAAAATTGGTTCAGGAAACAATATATACCAAGTTTTAGGTTTTACATTAAATGGAATGAAATATACGCTTTCAGTACATGCATCCAAAAAGTGTTCATGTTTTATGCCTAAAATTAAAAGCTGCTCCATGGTATTCTAGAAACGAAACAATCGGGCATATTTCTTTTGCTATACATTTTTTGGTTTATAGTTTTTGAATCCATGACACTTTAAAACAAAATATATTTTCCTTATGTCGGGTAGATTCAGTCCGCCCTTTTTCATATTTTGATGGACGTCTTCCGACTAGTTTTATCTCGTTTCCCATGCCAGACAAACTGAAAGCACAGTTTCTGGAGATTTAAGAAAAAAAAAATTCTGGTGGCTCTGGAAGTAATATCCGTAACTGTATTAATTTTGACAAAACAAGCGATTTCAAAACGCTGCTTAACATATTGGGGGTAATGGTTCTATGCAACCAAATTCTAAAAAGTATTTGACTTCGGAAAGTGTTTTGTTTATGGTTAATACTTTCACAATCCTTCAGATCTTGGGTGAACCATATACCTACTATCTTGAATCTATAGGATTCCATATCCATATAGTTTTTAAATGAGGAGAGAAAGTTACATGTGATTTTTTTTTTTTCTAAATTGCTTCATAACCCTACTGCTTGTGTTTTACTTCTGTTCATATGGAGTCCTGACACTCTGCCAAAGCGGTCAAGCAGAAAAAATATCAATGCATTTTTTTTGTCAAATGAAGGTTTATCTCCTAAATAGCTGAGTTTTCATCAGCAAACTAAGAAATTTTTTGTTTAGTGTCACTGATATAAATTCCTTTAATCAGTTTATGTTCCTTAATCATTATTGACAAATCGTATTTTCTGTATTTTCTAATGTTTCAGTACCTTTTATAGGTTTGCTTTCATGGTCTCTTATTTTCTTTGTTTTCATAGTAGCATAGGCAACTGTTTTTCGCGCGTTTTTTCATAAGCATCAAATTGAGGGAAAGTTTATCGAAGATTTGTAGCTGTATTTCAGATTTACGGACGTCCTTTATTGTTGTTCTGTCAAAGTGAACAGCTGAATATTCCCTAATAACGTCAAAAATTTCTGACTTTATACCTTCTGCGTACCTTTTTATCCCTAAGCAAAAAAAAATCCTTTTTTTTTCTCTCATTTTTGCCGAATTTTAAGGTTACTATTACCATGGAGTGGTCAGAACGGTATCCTGGAAGAAGATCACTATATTCAAAGTACCAGAACAAAAGGTCTGACGATAGAAAATAATCGAGTCAACTTGGGTTTAAAGGAGTTAATTTTCTCCAGGTATAGTGTCGGCATTCTGGATTGTTTTCCCTACAAACACCGGATAATCCACATTCTTCAGTCATTTTCTGTAGTTCTTCCCTAGCCTTAGGATTATTAACTTGTTTACAATTACAACCATTGATAAGTAGATTTATTACAATATTCCAATCATCCACTGCAGTGATATTATGATTCTGATAACTTTTGATTTTATCTGTTAACACTTTTTAAAACAATGGATCATCTCTATTCGGACCATAAACATTAACTAGACGTATTTCCTTTTCCATTGTAGGGAAGGATATAATCATGAAATTATTTTCATCACGGTAAATATTTCTTATTTCAAATTCGAAGTTGTTTGAAGAAAAAGAGACAACTACTCTTGCATTTAATCGAAAGGATGCAAAGAAACATGCAACCCCCCATTCAGATTTCATACTTATTTTTCCAATTCATTATTGAAAAAAAGTATCTTGGAGGCAATAGACAGAGCATCTTTTTTGTTTCAGATAATGAAATGCATCTCTTCAGTTGTGCTGGTCTCCCAGTCCTTCACAGTTCAAGGACAAAATTGTGGTTCTATCCATGGTTTGTGTTATCTTTCTTTACTAGAACAGCTGCAAATACGAGAATCAAAATAAAAATGGAATCATGAGTGTCCACGTTTCCACAGTTTTGTTGTAATAAGCTCCAGAATTAGCAACAGAAACAGAAACAGAAAATGTTAGGACTGGAAAAAAAATTCAGGAAGAAAAAGACAAAAGAAACAAGTTTCTTCCATAAACATTTCCATCGTTATCAAGATGCAGTTTTCGCCATAAAAACACAGTCATGTACATAACAAAAGATGAAATAATTCGGAAAGAGAGAGAGAGAGAGAGAGAGAGAGAGAGAGAGAGAGAGAGAGAGAGAGAGAGAGAGAGAGAGAAGAAGAAGAAGAAGAAGATGAAGCAAAAGTGAATTTCAGTTGCCGGTGATGATCGTTAATTGGCGGCAGAAGTGTCACTATGTGCAGAGTCATGCCATAGTGCTCAGATCCTTCATAATTTTCACGTTCAAATAT
The DNA here is from genome assembly GCA_016801955.1 of Conus betulinus. Classification (NCBI taxonomy): domain Eukaryota; kingdom Metazoa; phylum Mollusca; class Gastropoda; order Neogastropoda; family Conidae; genus Conus; species Conus betulinus. The sequence goes on along the minus strand of JADBJO010000335.1, from coordinate 425,557 downwards.
TTACAATTGACAGAACTCAGAAACATTACTTAGTATCCAAGCATACCATCTAACTTATCACAGAAAGGCAGGCTTTCAGTGCTGATCGTGCATATCCTTCTATAGACTTTTGACATGGAGAACTGAATAACAAAGATGACAACATGCATAACACGGCTCACCATTACATGATACAGTAAAGAGTCTTCCTCCAAAAACCAAGTAACATACACATATACAGAAACGATATTAAGCGTTTCGTTGGCCAGTGACATAAGTTAGTAAACACATGAGAACACACACACACACACACACACACACACACACGAACGCACGCACGCGCGCACACACACACACACACACACACACACACACAAACACACATGCACGCACGCACGCAGGCACACACACATGCGCGCGCACCAAATCACTGTTCAGTCAATTGTTCAAGTCGTCCAATGTATTAATCAATCAAAAAACAAATTGTGTTACATTACAAAAAAAAAGGAAACTGTATGAACTAGCTACTAATAAACTATGAACAAACTATCTACCGATGAGACAGTCAAACAAAACAAATGATAATTAGATGCTCATTCAGCAAGTAGCAAGGAATAGTCTGTCACATTGAAATATAACATACTGTAAAAATAAACAGGAAAAAAAAATGTCCAGTTTGAAGGGAAAAAATGTCATACCGATCGACATAGTGTTCAAATTCTCTCCGTCTCTGCCAGCGCGCGCGAGAAAGAGAGAGAGGGGAAGGAGAGAGAGAGAGCGTCTACGTGAACTCTTCTCGTCCGACTAAATCGTGATTGACCACAGGTCAATCTCCTGCGACCTGGAGATCAAGTCAACAAACGTACAACAAACCTCCTGTTGGACAATGAACGCTTCATTCCCCGAGACAATTCGTCTAACTCAAGCCAGGAACACTCTTTCTCCCATCCAGAATTGTAGGCTCTTTTTTTCTTTTTTGGAGTGTTGTCATCACATGTAGATGTACTCGATGGTGTGGGTTCACGATCTTCTTTATCTCGCTCCTCTGCTCCCCTCTTTTTTTTTTTTTTTTTCCGACGATGATTTTAACCACGCTGTCAAAGACATTTTGGAACCAGGCCAAACGGTCTCTTTCCGGTGAGAATGAACTGGGTTGTGGGAAAGAACAGCAAGGGAAGCTATTCTTGCATTGTAGCAGACGACAACAGTCAGACTCGGAGGCTACGATGTTGGATGCTGTCGTGTTCTTATCTGTTCTTCCCCAAAATGTCAAGGGGTCCGTGGGTGTCAAGGGGTCCCCAGGAACGCGTTTGACACACATACAGTGGGTCCCCACCCGTTTTAATGTGTACTGTACGCATTTTTTTTTTTGGCGTTATCAGAAGCCCTGGATTATCATGCAGTACACGGTTGTTCAGGGAGGGGAAGAAAGGGAGGGGGTGGGGGAGAACGAGACGGGGGGGGGGGGGGGGGGGGAGAAAGAGACAGAGGGAAGAGAGAGAGAGGGGGGGGGGGGAAGAAGACGACAGAGACAGAGTGAGGGAGGGAGAGGAAGAGAGAGGGAGAGGGGGAAGAGAAAGAGGGAGGGAGGGAGAGAGATGAGAGAAGAGAAGAGAGAGAGACCCTGCCAGATACATTCAGATCACCACACTGTGACGCAAGTGAAAAAAAAAGAAAAAAAAGAAAAGAAACAGGTCTATCAAGAAGAAAAAAAAATCCGAGGTAGCAATCACACCAATAATGTTGATAAAAATGAGGTAACACATACCTGTCAGCTATTTTTGATTACAGCATGATATTGAGAGGATATTAATTGTGTAAATAGTAGCAGTCACGGTAAGTTAGACAGTGCTGGTCTAGGGTCAGACTAACCCACGGACAATACGCGCATTCGCCGTGAGGGGCCTGTGATGGTACAAAGTGTCCGCAGGTACAGTATCCGCAGGATTTCTGCAGACACTTTGAATGTCAGTTCACGGTACAAAGTGTCCGCACGCGGACACTTTGTACCTGCGGACACTTTGTACCGTCACAGGTGCCTCTTATGGGCACAGAGGGGAAACATTTACTTCACAAATCTTGCTCTAATTTTGCGTTGTGTACTTCTACACAGGTGTTTGCAATTCATGCACCTACTTGCTTTTTGCACTTCTACACACGCGCTAACGTACTACCTCCCGCAACGAGAAGGCAAGCAAGACAAATGAAAAGTTACGTTCTTTTATTCAACTAATAATTTCTTAATAACTACAACACAGCGACACATTGCTGCTTTAGGTCTCAGCTGTCAACCCCTATATTAAACAAACACATTCACAGAATAAATGTCATCAACTCTCTCTCTCTCTCTCTCTCTCTCTCTCTCTCTCTCTCTGTGTGTCAAGAGTCTTTTCCTTTCTTTGAAGTCGCTTTCTTTCTCTATCTGGACGAACAGTTATTCTCAAGCAAGCTTGGAACTTTTTTAGCTTCCAATTCAGCTACGAGCACAGCACACGTTTGTTGTTCTACTGTTTCCTCGTCCGTTTCGGACGTTTCAGGAGTAAACAAAAATAATGGCACTTAGTTTTCTGTAGAGTTAGGTCCTTGGTAGGCACCACGTAGTGAGGAATCTCCCAGAATATCTCCCGTCTACTCGCAAGTCCAGATCAACAGCACGCACGTCGTGATCTACAGCACACACGTCCTGATCTACAGCACACACGTAGACGGACCACCAGGTGCCGGTCCACGTCTAGTCCCCCGAACGTTGAATAGCAGGGCAGTGTGGTGGATGCAGTGATGGTTGCAGGTGGATGCAGTGTTGGTTGCAGGTCTGCAGATATTACACTATTGTAAATACAAATAGCATGCTTCCGCCACTCAGTGGCACACACATTCTGATACCAACCATAGCCTATCTCACAACTACCATCTCACAATATCTCATCCACACTCCATATTCCATCATCATATCCTGTTTCAAATCATACATGTCTCACAGCACGCATTTCCTCTCCAGTTCTTCTCAAATCACTTTAAAACCCATCCTTCCATTTCCTCATATATCATAGTATCGGGGGCCGGAATAGCTCAGTTGGTAGAGCATCGGACTGTTAACTGTGCGGTTCGGGTTCGCATCATCGCCGGGCCGTTTCGTACAGGGGGGATTTTTCCATCGGAACTAACATTGGTTCTGACTCCATTTCCCATACAGTCCTTCGAATGTGACTATAAATCGAGATTCCGTGTGTGAACGCACGCACATCTTGCACACACGTAAAATCTCATCATGAACTTTCGGAAGAGAAGGCCAGTTAGGCCGTTGGTATGGATGACACGTTTCACATAGCATGCACCTTCCCCGAAGTTGGAGCATGGCTGCCTTAATGGCGGGATAAAAAATGGTCATACACACAAAAGTATCAGAACAATCAAGATGATGATTGTGGACACTAAAAGAAATGACCGATTCCTAATCTAAATTACAACATCAAAATTTCACGTGCTCTCACAAATTTTACTAGCAACAGAACAAGCATTATAATACTAAACTTCAATATACTCACCAAGCTATCCTGTGTTTCACTTTCACAATGATGAACAGATCGCCTATTTCTACTGTCCAGTAGAGATCTTCATTCCCTTCCCCCTTTTTGTGCTCCCGGTTCTTATAGAACAGGGAGTACTTTACGATGGGAACGAAGAAATGCTGTCTGTCTGTCTGTCCGTGGTCAAAGTGTGGGGTAGGTCCCTATATGCCACGGGCCGTGTATGCCACAGGCCCTGTATGCCACGGGCCGTGTATGTCACAGGCCCGGTATGCCACAGGCCCGGTATGCCACAGACCTTATAAGCCAGTGGTCAAGCAATGGTCAGACTGGCCATTGGTGAAGCAATGTCAAACTGACCAGTGGTCAAACCATAGTCAAAATGACCAGTTGTCAAGCCATGACTGACCCGTGGTCAATTTCCGGTCAGTTTAATATTTGCTTGACCACTAGTCAGTTTGACTTTTGCTTGACCACTGGTCAGTTTGACCCTTGCTTGACCACTGGCATATAAGGTCTGTGGCATACCGAGCCTGTGGCATATTGGACCTTCTTGCAGATTAAAAATCCCTATGTGGCATATGGGGCCTGTGGCATATAGGGCCTTCTTGCAGATTAAAAATCGCTTTGTGGTATACAGGGCCTGTGGCATATCGGGCCTGTGGCATATAGGGTGCCTCCCAAAATGTGTTCCACATTTATCTCAGTGACAAAATACTTATGACGCATGTTTGATTGTGACTGACTTTTTTTTTTAAACATGCGTTTTCGAGATAGA
>JADBJO010000335.1:371273-416273 GCA_016801955.1 Conus betulinus | reverse complement strand
AGCTTTAAATGGTCATTTTCGGAAAGATAAGGTTGCTCACCAGTTTGTTTCCAAACGTCATGGATACATAACTAAAAAAAAGTTATAGATGGGTGAAGCTGGCTTTATGATACTTCTCCGATGGGTTCAGTGGAAGCTCTGAAGTCTGTGTATTATAGATCAGCAAAAGACAGTGTCACTAGCATCTTATGACAGTTATCATGATTACTATCAGAATTATATGATTGACTGTGTACAATAAGCAGAATAGCAAAAGCTGTTGCTTTTCTTTTCTCGGCCTAAGGCCACTTACTTACTTACTTAGGCCCATTGCTGTTGCCAAGGCATAGGCCAATTACCAACTGCCCGCCAACGACCAGGTCCTGGGGAATCTTTTCTAATTAATTCGCCCAGCTGTAACCCATCTGCTTGGTGTCCGCTTCCAGGTCCCGCCTCCAGGTGTTTCTTCTTGTTCCTCGCCTCCTTTTGCCTTGAGGATTCCAGGTCAGGGCTTTTCTGGTGGTGTAGTCCGGGGGCTTTCGGGGCGTGTGTCCTATCCACCGCCATCTTCTTTTGCGCATGTCTTGCTCTACTGGCGGTTGGTTACTTCTTTCCCACAGCTCTTTGTCGCTGATTGTCTCTCTGGCAGTGGAAGGGGAGGATCTTTGGCAGGCAGCTGTTTAAGAACGTCTGCAGTTTTTGAACGGTGGTTTTGTGGTTCACCAGGTCTCTGATCCACATAAGAGGACAGATTTGACGTTTGAATTGAAGAGGCGGATTTTCGTCCTGGTGGTGACGAGTCGAGATTTCCAAACGTTTTTCAGAGTGATGAAGGCTACTCTTGCTTTCCCTGTTCAGATTTTCACATCGGCATCAGTTCCCCCTCGCTGGTTGACTACACTGCGCAGATAGGTGAAGCTGCTGACTTCTTCCAGTGGGGCTCCATCTAGCATCACAGGGGGTCTGGACTGACTGTGTTTATTTTCAGTATTTGGTCCTAAGGCCACACCAGGGCTAATTCATCATCATCACCATGGTTGTAGTCGTCTTCATCATCGTTGTTTTCTTCCCACTCCTCCTCCTCCGTATTACCATCATTGCCTGCCCCCACTATTCAAGGTATGAGCAAAATCCCTACATCCCAGGGGACAGGGGCAGAAATGATCATGATGATGATAATGTTGTTGATTACGACAACGAAGATGACAACGAAGACAACAGCAACGATGTTGTTGTTGTTGTGTTGTTGTTGTTGTTGTTGTTGTTGTTGTGTGTTGATGATGATGATGATGATGATGATGATGATGATGAAGATGATGATAATGATGATGATGATAATGATGATGATGATGATCATCATCATCATCATAATCACAGACGCGATCATGAGAATGACGATGATGAAGGCAATGATGACTGAAATGATAAGGATGACGACGTCGATAAAACCAGAGATGCTGATGACGATGCACAGGGTGCACGACGAGGGCCTACATCCCGACAAATCAGCCCAATGTATGTGTGCCCTGTGGTCGCTGTCTGAACAACGACATCTGCAACAATGGCACCGGAGAGTGTCCGAACGGGTGCCAGCACAGCTGGAAAACTCCCTTGTGTAAAGGTAAGGCTCAGCACTGCTGGGCACCCTCACTCTCTTTTCTCTGTGTAAAGGTAAGGCTTAGCACTGCTGGGCACCCTCACTCTCTTCTCTCTGTGTAAAGGTGAGGCTCAGCACCCCTGGGCACCCTCACTCTCTTCTCTCTGTGTAAAGGTGAGGCTCAGCACCTGGGGCACCCTCACTCTCTTCTCCCTATGTAAAGGTGAGGCTCAGCACCGCTGGGCACCCTCATTCTCTTCTCCCTATGTAAAGGTGAGGCTCAGCACTGCTGGGCACCCTCATTCTCTTCTCCCTATGTAAAGGTGAGGCTCAGCACTGCTGGGCACCCTCATTCTCTTCTCCCTATGTAAAGGTGAGGCTCAGCACTGCTAGACACCCTCATTCTCTTCTCCCTGTGTAAATGTGAGGCTCAGCGCTGCTGGGAACCCTCATTCTCTTCTCCCTATGTAAAGGTGAGGCTCAGCACTGCTAGACACCCTCATTCTCTCTTCTCCCTGTGTAAATGTGAGGCTCAGCGCTGCTGGGAAACCCTCATTCTCTTCTCCCCGTGTAAAGGTAAGGCTCAGCACTGCTAGACATCCTCACTCTCTCCCTATGTAAAGGTAAGGCTTAACACTGCTAGACATCCTCACTCCGTCCTTGTGTGAAGGTAAGGCTTAACCGTTGATTCAACGCATATCTTGCTCCAAATTGGATGAAGATAAGTGATTGCTTGTTCAGGATGATATAATTTGAGGATTGGTGATAAAGACCGAAACAAAAGGGGGGGTCAAAAAGAAAACAAAAACAATGCACAACGTTTCGACTCTTAGAGTCTTTTTCAAGTGACATGAAACGACAGTACACGCACATTTTGCTGTGTTAATGACGTAAAGAACGGGGAGACGCAGATAAAACAAACAAAGACGTCACAATAAATTTTGACGTGACAGGAACACAACACACACACACACACACACACACACACACACACACACACAATAATAATAATAATAAAGGAGGCTGGGTAGACACAGGAGGGGGCAAAGAGGGAGGGGGAGGAGGGAGAAGGGGAGGAAAAAAAAAACTTTCACACACACACACACACGCACACATGTGCGCGCTCCCCACCCTCCCGGCATCACCCACCCCCACACACACTACCGTTAGAGAGGGGGGGGGGGGGGGGGGGGGGGGGGGGGGGGGGGGGGGGGCGGGGGGGGAGTGGGGGAGAGCACGTTTACATCTCATTAAGATATGCATGCCTTAGGGGGTGTCTAGGCATATATATGATATAAACATACACAACCGCAAAAATTTTTTTTTCAACCTCAAAAATCTTTTTGAAAAACAACAAGAAGGGTAGGGTAGTGCTGAAGACCACAAACAAACTATGTACCCTATCCTAGCTGTCGGCATGTTGAAAAAATAAAAACAAAAAATAAAAAAAAGAAGAGGACCTCCAACAGTTATTCAGGCAGTATAGCTACAATGGCGACTCCTCCACCTCAGTCCTTGATGTTCAGTCCATGGGGAGTGAGCGTCCCTAGCCTAGAGATCAAAGATGATTCAAGGAATTTACGGTGTATGGCATCTGAGTGGTTTTGGTGAACAGCAGAGACTGACATATGAAACACGTTATGTCCAGGGCTATGAAAATGTGTACCTATGGGGGTGTCCTTATTCAGGTTGACAGCCTGGAGGTGTTCCCTGAAGCTGTCATCCAGGGTACGGTAGGTCTCACCACAGTAGAGTTTGGAAACAGAGGCTGCATGAAAGAATGTACACAAGGTTGGAAGATCGGCAAGTGAAGGGGGATCTGATTGTGAAACTTTTGCCTGATGGGCCCCTGAAGGTGTTAGTGGTTGTATTTAAAAGGGGGCAGGTTTTGCATCGGGGTTTGTTGCAGCGGTGGTTCCTGGTGGAGAGTTGCTTGGTGAGTCTTTGTAAGTGGCTCGTACTAGATGATCCCTGAGGTTGGTGTCTCGCAGGTATGCCACTAGTGGGGGTTTGTCGAAGGTGGACTTGCGTTTGGGTTTTTTTCTGCATGATGTCAAAGTTTTTCACAAGGATGTTTTTTAATGGGAGGTGTGTGGGGTGGTAGGTCAGAGTAAGGACTGGTCGGTCTGACTGATCTTTGTTCTGAGATAGGGTCATGGCCTGAGTTCTGCGGGTGCGAAGGGCACGATTGGCGGCATCAATGATGACTGCTTTAGGATATCCTCGCCTTCTGAAGAAGGAAACACATCCAGTTGACCTGCAGTTTTGAAGTCATCGTCATTGCTGCACAGTCTTCTGAGGCGACAGAATTGAGAGTAAGGGATACTCTTCTTGGTAGACTATGGGGTGGCTGGATGTGAACTTGAGGTAAGAATGTGAATCAGTTTCTTTGTAGAATACGGATGTTTTCAGTTGATCTGTGCTAGTGATGGACACTTGGATGTCTAGAAAAGATACAGTTGTTTCAGAGATGGTGTAGGTGAATTTCAAGACTGGGTGGAATGAAGACACAAAGTGTATGAAATCTAGAAGTTCAGCCTTGGTGCTTGTGGTGATACCTATGATGTCGTCAATGAAGCGTCTGAAGAATGGAGGGATGCGTCCTGGATATGAAGAGAGTATCTGCTCCTCCATGAAACCCACAAAGAGGCATGCGTAACTCGGCCCCATCTTGGTGCCCATAGCCACCCCTCGAGTTTGGACGAAGTGGCAATCACCAAAACAGAAAACTGTTCAGTGTCAGGACCAACTCTGTCAGCCTTAGGATGGTTGTGATGTCAATGTCAAAGGTGCTGTTCTTTAGAAAGCGTTTTATGGCCTGCAGACCCTCATTGATGCAGAACTATTGTACGTTCTGTGAGGGCGCGCAAGCAAGCGCGCGTGAGTGTATGTCAGTGTGTGTGCGCTCGCGCGTGCGCGCGCGCGTGTGTATGTGTATGTGTGTATGTTGGTTTCCATGTTTTTGACTTTGTTATCAATCCATGCTTGTACCCCCTGTCACAAGGGCTTTATAGCTAATGACAATAAACCATCAAAGTGTCAGTGTCAAGTCTCTCTCTCTCTCTCTCTCTCTCTCCCCCCCCCCCCCCCCCCCCCCCCCCCCCCGCCCCCCCCCGAACGTACAATAGTTCTGCATCAAATATAACATACGGTCTCTTTGTTTTGCCTATTGAGTTTAATACTCTTTAAAGTTCTTCAACTCATAAATATATAATAGACATTTTAACATTTGATACACTCACTCATTATTAAGCAATTTCGTTTTACACACAGTGACCCCGCCTCTTATATGTATTTTGCAAGTGATACAATTATAGTGTTACTGTCAGACGTTAAGATTTCAGAGAGAGAGAGAGAGAGAGAGAGAGAATATTTATTATATAATTTATATGTTGCAGAATGTGCGCCAAATTTTCACTACAAGCTGTCACGTGAGGCTTTTTCTTCTTTTCTTTACAATGACGTCCTTTCAACACATGTAAACACACACACACACACACACACACACGTGTGTGTGTGTGTGTGTGTGTGTGTGTGTGTGTGTGTGTGTGTGTGTGTGTGCGCGCGCGCGCGCGCGCGCTCATGCAATGTTGATGTACTTTTCCCCTTTCTATCATTGTGTCCTGTCTCTTACTTTTTAGTGGGTGCCTCCCCCTTCAATAACATCATCTTCTTTCTTGTTTTTCTTCTCTTTTTTCTTTTCTTCTTTACTTTTTTACGTTACCTGTATAAAAATGATTCAAAGCATCTGTTGATCAAAAGCAGTCACAGAATATCAGAGCAAGTTGAGGTATCAAGGAACAAACTTCACGGTCAAACATAATATCAGTTACAACTTGTGTTCCATATTTGTATATTCTACATTTTAGTACGTAGTTTTACCATTTTAGTAACATAATATTTTCATCACGACTACCTGATTTATATTTTCATCCAAGCCACAAGTACATTCATTGCTTTGAACGTTTCTCGGTTCGAATAAAATTTCATTGGTAGGACCAGCCGCCGTGGCAAAGTGGTTAGCGTCGCGGACTCCCGGCTGGAAGGTCGTGGGTTCGAATCCCATCAGTCATGTGGGTTTTTCTGCCCCGAACTGCTCCTACCCAGAATTGAGTTTGCTGCGGACTCAGTTGGGAAGACTGGGACCACACAGTCGAGTTTCATCCACTTAATGGATGCGTTTTCTGAGTGCGTTGCTCGAATTTCCTGACCAACACACTGCAGGTGCCTGTATCTCTCGGGCCTGGTTGACGCCGGGATATATTATGAAAGGAAGCGTAGAGTACAGCCCTGTCATGTAGTCTCAGACCGAAATGGAAATCCGTAGCATCATCTTAATCATCCTCATTCTCATCGATCAGCATTTAAAAAAAAAAATGTCTCAAATTCTGCGGCCCTTCATGCCCTGCTCTCATGGTGACCTCAGTTTCAATGTCCTCTCCACGTCTGTGGCCTTGGTTTGGTTCCGTCGGCGTCACCGGTATCAGCGAGTCCATGGGGGGCTGTCGTTGGACGGACGTAGTGGCGCCCTCCGGAGGGAGAGCTCACTCACGCCGGCTCCGCGACTAAGCAATTATTGTCGTCAGTAGGGGGCTTAGTAGGTGGAGTCCTGCGTATGTTAGATCAGAACAGGCACCACTGAACACCACCGAAGTGACTCGGCAGCAGTGCAGTGTCTCCACCGATGGGTTGCCTCTTGACGACTTGACATTGACTGTTCCCTGTAGATTGCCGGTGCTGGGGCTGTGGCGGAGCCGACCGGCCTGTGGCTGTGGAACGGGTGTCGGAATGGGCGGCGTGGGTGCACTGCCTCTGAGGTGGCACAGACGTTGGGACAGACAAAAAAAAAAATTCATTGGTAGGCAAATGTTATGTGAAGTCTCCCTTGCAGTTCTTCTAACCTGGTTGCGCTTATTGACAACATTCGCACAATGTCTTTCAGGGAAAGAAGGGAGGGTATAGAATGGCCCAAAGGATGTAAACTGGCCCAGACCAAACTACATCACGGTATGAAGTAGCCTTGGCTAGTATTCAGAGTATATTGTGGCCTTGGCCAGTTTATCTGGGGGCATATTTTGGATAGACCACTTTATACGGGGGCCTACTCTGGACGAGGTAGAATCTAGCCTGTTACACCGGGACAGTGCAAGAAAAAAACAAACAAACAAAAAACGAAGAGGAATAAAAAATCACCACATTTCCAGAATGTAATAGATCTGCATCATTCTCTTGCGACGTAGTAATTGATCGAAAAAACAAAACAAAATAAAACAAAACAAAAACAAAAAAACAACAACAATAACAACAAAAACCGTACCAGAACACAAAACATCATTTTGCCATAAATTTGGCACTGTATAAGTACAAACCTGCTGAAAAGGAAACAGTTTTCATTTAAAGTTCATCACAATGCACATTGTAATTGCCAACAGATGAAGTAAGCCATATTTGGCATTGAGTGGGCTCATATTTCGCACAACGTGACTAAAAGCAAATAAGACATGGAAGGAAAAATGCTTTAAAGAGTTCATGGGGTTAACAACGGACGTGGAGTCCGTGTCAGCATCACAAACGAGACGATTCCAGACCGGGTTTTTCCCCAAGACCTGTAGTTCCACATCAGCCCAGTCGTACACTGTGTGCTCCGCACCCATTCTTCCCCTTCTTTGCAAGCTGACCAAGGGGACCAGACAACGACGCTGACTTCATCCTCCTCTCATGATGCTAACCTTCTTTACAGGCTGAGCTAGGGGACCAGACAACGACGCTGACTTCATCCTCCTCTCATGATGCTAACCTTCTTTACAGGCTGAGCTAGGGGACCAGACAACGACGCTGACTTCATCCTCTGATGATGCTGACCTCTTTACAGGCTGACCTAGGGGACCAGGCAACGCAACGACGCCGACTTCATCCTCCTCTCATGACGTTGACCTTCTTTACAAGCTGAGCTTGGGGACCAGACAACGACGCCGACTTCATCCTTCTCTAATGATGTTGATCTTCTTTAGAAGCTGAGCTAGGGACCAGACAACGACGCTGACTTCATCCTCCTCTGATAATGCTGACCTTTACAGGCTGAGCTAGGGGACCAGACAACGACGCCGACTTCATCCTCCTCTGATGATGTCGACCTTCTTTGCAAGCTGACCTAGGGGACCAGACAACGACGCTGACTTCATCCTCCTCTGATAATGCTGACCTTTACAGGCTGAGCTAGGGGACCAGACAACGACGTTGACTTCATCCTCCTCTGATGATGTTGACCTTCTTTACAGGCTGAGCTAGGGGACCAGACAACGACGCTGACTTCATCATCCTCCTCTGATGATGCTGACCTTCTTTACAGGCTGACCTAGGGGACCAGGCAACGACGCCGACTTCATCCTCCTCTGATGATGTTGACCTGAAGTCCAGTGTCTTTTTTTTTTTGCTTCAATTTTTTTGTTTAAATACTTTTTTTTACCACAGAAGAAAGGCAGAGATGGTTAATTAGAACAGTCTCCTAGTAATTTGATTTAAATAACAGCACCAATAACAACAGCAAACTTATCACCATTTCGATAAATCAATGCATTATTAAGGAGATATGTTTGTGCTTTATATGGGATGTGTTGGCCCACCCCTAGGGGGCAAGTCGATCCAAGGCCAGTTTGCCCCATGGCAAAGGCGCCAACCTACACCCGAACACACATATTGATTAATCATTAGATCATGTATTTATTCATTTATTTCTTTAATTCATTCATTAGGAGGGTGCAAATACCACCTACACGGGACAGAGTAAAAAGGTCACTTTCTTACACATTGATCATGTGGATTTTCCTAACAGATGGAATGTCTGACCAATACGATTCACTACCTTTAAAGCCTGATACAGACACATCTACAAAAAGTTCAATTATGCAAATCGCTTTTGAAAACATTTTCCCAACTAGTATGCAACGTGTGTGTGGGCGCCATTTTCAAGATGCAAGAAGGCAGATGATCATGTAAAATAGCCCACGTCACCAAAATGAACGAAAATGGCTTGAAAATACGGGCTAATGGTCCAGCTTACTCTGGCAGCCAACTAGCCCCGGTCCTCCCACTATACTATACTATACTATACTATACTATACTATACTATACTATACTATACTATACTGTCCTACAGCAGACTAAATTACACTACAGTTCACTGTGCTAGGCTAGGCAAGGGCTAGGCTAGACTAGGCTAAGCTAGGCTGTGCTGTGTTGTGCTATATCATACTAATGATATTGTGATACTCTGAAATTTACTATACTATACTATACAATACTATACCATAACATGCCAAACTATATTTTGCTATCCTGTGCTATACTATACTAACGAATGATGCGTTCTGCTGTGCTCTCCTCTGCTCTTCCCAACACTACTGTGATTTGCTCTGTTCTACTCTACTACTACACAATGCACAAATAAGCTGGAGAAGTGGGGGATGGGATGGGGTAGGGTAGGGGCAGTTGTAGACAAACAGTTTCTCTCTCAGTAAGAAGTGACGTAGCACTGATATAGAGATAAAAAAAAGAACAGCATGGAAGGAGCTTGAGGACGGACGGAAATGGGAGACAGGGGTGGGGTGGGATGGGGGATGAAGAGGAAAATGAGATAAAGATGAGGATGTTAAGGTGTCAGTGTGAAACCTCTCATAGGTAGCGAATGTGTACCATCACAGTCTGTCTTGAAAACAAACCCTTTGTTTTGCCTGTCTGGAGTTGATTTTCATCACCCGGATAAGACTCATTAGTGGAACTCGGCTGGTGGTATTATACTGTACGATAATATAATACACTCTACTCGTGATTCTGGCCCCCCTTCATTCGTTCAATCAAAAGTTACCTTGGGATTCTGTTTGTTTACAACTATTTGTTTTGAATTAGGGAATGCATGTGTGAAATGACGTCTGCGAGCGTTTTGAATTGCCCTTTGTGCAAGATAAAATGCGGTATATGCTTTGTGATGATGAGGATGATGATGATGATGAAGATGATGATGATGATGATTTCTATATTCTTGTCATTATTATTATTATATTGTTATCGTCATCATCTTCATCATTACATTATTATTATTGTCATTATCATTATCATTATTATTATTACTTTATTTCATATCATCAAGAAAATAGACTTTAATTGAAATAGGTGAGGGTAAACCAGACTATGACGTCTGTACGCCCTGCGGCCATTGTCTGAACAACAACCCTTGTTACCTCAAGACTGGACACTGTCCTGCAGTCGCCATTCAGGGACAGACCGTCAACTGCGATCCGGGCTATCTGCCTCCTACTACCTGTGTAAACAGTGAGTAAGATCACAGATAACAGAGAGTGGGTAGTAGGGGACAAGTACCTTCGCCCTCCACCGGCAAGACTTTCGTTGCATGTATTGAAGGCACTCTCAGTTTCTTGTAACCTGTCTGGCTCTCTGTCTGCTTTCTGTTTTCGGGTTGGCTGTCTCTTCAACACACTTTGCCATTGGTAGTTTCAACACTGCCAGTTTTGAAGGACATAGAAAGTGGTTGGCATGCAAGCAAAGAACACATTTATGCAGTATAGTAGGCCAGACTAGCTGAACAGCGGACAAGAAGAAGCTTGTACATGCGGATACCTGGAAAGGCAGCTGAGGCAGCTGAACTATTCTCTTGTGGCACGTTGTGATATCAGTGGTAAGTGACTTGCTCCAGTGTACATAACTGTGATTATGGCAAACAGTAGGAAAGCAAGGCAAGATATTTATCCTGCTGCCTCTGTATCTCTCACAAAGGCAGAGGTAACTCTGCAAGCCACGCTGTGAGCTACACAGTAAACTAGTGATGAGCATGTTTGGAGCTGTGAGTGATGTGTGGCCATACCAAAGTTGTAATAGCTGGCGGTGATGACCACCAGATGAGAGGGATGACATTACTTCTGTAGAGGGGGCCATAACTCGAATGACAGCCACATATATATATAGTGCTGGTGGTGAGCGAAGATAAATACTGAAAGCATCACCGTGGCTTCATATACCTGCTGGCAGATGGCATTACCAGCTGAAGACAGTATAGCTTACCTTCCTCGTATCAGCGCGCGACAGACGTAGCTTGTGTCGCCTGGGGACTCTGTTGAGGCTGTGGGCCACTTTGGCGATGAGGCACTGCCATTCTGCGACTCACCGTGGCTTGCACGACCAGCAGGGCCCCTCTCTTACAGAAAGGACTGGTGGGAACGTCCGTCAGGGGCGCGGAATGGACCTCGGTCTTTGCACAGGGGATTGGCGACTTCTGTCCTGCATGTTTCCTGAGTCGGCCTCACGCGACCAGGACCATTGCGTCTCGGTAATGAAGACAGCCATCCGGTAGCCCTGCTGACAGCCTTGGAAAAAGGGCAACATGGAAAATACCATCATTACGACTGACTGCGAAAGAAGGAACACATCGACTGCTTCCGAGTGAACAACTTGACCAAGGCTTCTGCTTGAGGGAACTGACTACTCTGGATGCTTCCTTCCAAACACAGATACAGATTTCAATTTTCAATCAAGTCTGTCAGCTACCAAGTCCACCAGACAACTGATTCTACGTGCCGCAGATTGTCACAAATCGTGCTTAAAAACATCTGCTGTGAGGACGTTAAACTCAACCATCACCACACCGTGGCTCGATGTTGGCAACTCCCGCAAGGTTGTCGCAGATGGTATAGCCGCTGCTTCTATCACTGACATCATTCTTTCACGGCACAGCCACAGCGCGGCTCACAGTTCGTGATGTGGCCGCATACTGGCAAGGAGCAGTCCAGTTTTCTACTCTCGGTTCGCCCTCTGTCATGGTGCCGGCACCTTTGATGGGCTCTTAAGAGTTCGACTCTTTGTTCCCAAACACTTCGTGCGTGCATGCATGTGTGTGTGTGTGTGTGTGTGGGGGGGGGGGGGGAGATGCGGGTGGGGTCAGTGAGTGAATGTGTGTGTGTGTGCGCGCGCGCGAAATTGCGCTTGTGCGCGTGAGTGAATTGTCTGTGTGTGACAAGAGGCTACCAGATGGTGGAATGATTGAACAGACAAATTGACGTTTGTGCCAATGTGATAAAGAGTAACCACTCCACGAAAGTTCTTGCCAATGACTTGCAAGCCCCCACCACTATGTTTCGGTCAACTTTTTTCCAGGTTGGTAAGCCAAGTGACTGGCGGGATGGTGGACCATTTAAGCAGTTCGCTGTGTTTGTCAGGATTAACTTCGAGCGGTCAGCAAGTTATTCTCGTTTCCTGTTCACTGCGAGCAGCTTGCTCCCTGACAGGGCAGTAACGGACAAGATGAAAAAGGCTCGGTTAACCAGTCTTCTACAGGATCACTTGCAGTCGGTGCCTCGCAGGACAGGACGACTGCTCGAACATAAAGACAGGTCGCACAGTGGCTCTGAAGATAACCCAGTGAAGGAGGACTCGGCTACAACCATCCTGAATACAGGATTTCCCTGCAGGACACAGGAAACTTTCTTTCACCTCCTGCTCGCGACCCAACGACCCATGACTGTATAGTAGAGACTTCGATCTGGGAATAATTGTCATGTAGAGATGGACCTACAGCAATAGAGGCTCTAGTCTGGGGACATCTTATCATCACTGGATGGACAGACAAAAGTACAGACTCCAGTCTCAGAACAACTGCCATCTGTAAATCGACAATGCATACTACAAACTTCGATCTGGGAACAACTAACGTCTCTAGGTAGACCGTCCACAGTACAGACCATGAACTGGAAACAACTAACATCTGTGGATAGACCGTCCACAGTACAGAGCACGAACTAGAAACAACTATTCTCTGAGAATGGACTGTCCAGAGTGCTGTCTTTGATTTGGTAACACTCACTGTTCACGGATGGACCAGCCATAACACAGATTTCGATCTGAGAACAGCTGCCATCTGTGAACGGAGCGACCACAGCACAGAGTCTCATCTAGGCACAAAGATCTACAACCCAGCGTGACTCCAGAGACGTGGGCCAGAGCAGACTACTTCCCACAGAACCAAGTGACGGTGGAAATGCACACCTTGATCTGTGAACAACTTGTCATAAAAGACCTCTGCTCTGATGGAGAGTTATCATTTAGCATTTACTACTGTAATCACGCAAAGGTTTCATAGGAAACTGCATTGTTGCATAAAATCTTCCAAAAACTGCGGGCAGTTTTCTCGGCCTGTGTCAAGCGAGACATAGGTCTAGAAGAGTGACACGACATCTCTGGTTTAGGTTAACAGCTAGAGATTGTGAACGAGCAGTGGACCACTCCAATGATTTAGGGATTTAAAATGGATCTATAGAAGTTCGCTTGAACACCCAAATTTGCTAGTGTTCGCCTTACGCCCACGTTTTCCTGTACCAAAACTGCCTGCAGCAAAACCGCGCTCTTTGCTCTCGAGTACAGAAGAAATCTAACTGCAACTGTACTGGCTGCTCCCCTGTACGACGCTAATCTCAGCATCATCTGTCAGCTGCCAACACAGAGCAGAAAGTGACCAGCTGTTGTAGAATTATGTGAGGGCATGCGAGCTGTCATTAAGCTCCCAGCACCCCTTGTACGGATACCAGTGGTCTTTCTCTGTCATTTGCATCCCCACATTCAGGGGAATTCTGCATTAATAATTCCCATTTTGGTTACACTCTGTGAACTCGACTTTTTAACGTAATTTACTGTTGTTAACTTTTTTTCCCGCTGTGGCCCATTCACCTGACTTTTGTAGAAAGTGTTTGAGCTTTTCTAGCTGAACTTACATGTTTCATTTTCATTGTTGTCAGCTGCGACTAGGCATTTCACTAAAAAAACCACTGTTCAGAGTGGACGCTAGAAGCGTATTCAACGATGTCCGTTTACTGTTATCGCCCTTGATGTATCGTCTTTCTTTCTTTTTTTTTTTTTTTCAGTAAGTAATTAGTTTAAGTAAAATGGAGGTGATAAATGTCAGGCCAGGCTCAATGAACAGGTCCTAGTTTTTATCAGCTTTAAGGTTACTTTAAGGATATCATCAATTAAACGATCATGTTATGAATTAAGTAAATAGTGTGGGTGGTTGTCTTCGTTGTTGTTGCATCTTTTCGGAACAGGACAATGGGGCATTCAGAGAGCGCTGAAATTGCCATGTGTGGCTGTGTTAGGCGTAAAAAAAAAAAAACTGAAACCGAAACTGCACCTTCTGTGAGCGTAATTATGCCACTACCAGTGGTTACTGTTTAGTAGTGTAGCAACCAGCTGCTCACAGCTCAAATTTTGGCAACCGCCCGACCAGCGCTTAGTCATAGCACAACTCGAACTGGGGGCCTCCGTTTGAGTGGGGTAGGGGAAGTGGAGAGGAAGGGGCGTGACTGTAGCGGTCAGGGAACTTTTGTTTATGTCATACAACACTGGATAGCTGGTTGGAGTGACAGTACATTAGTTTGCTTAGTGACACTAGATATATTGGGTATCTGGTTTGCTTAGTGGCACTGAATATATCGGGTATCTGGTTGGTTTAGTAGCACTGAGTATATTGGGTATCTGGTTGGCTTAGTGGCACTGGTTGGCTTAGTAGCACTGAATATATTGGGTGACTGGACATATTGGGTATCTGGTCAGCATAGTAGCACCGAATATATTGGGTATCTGGTTGACTTAGTGGCACTGGATATATTGGGTATCTGGTTGGCTTAGTAGCACTGAATATATTGGGTATCTGGCTGGCTTAGTGGCACCGAATATATTGGGTATCTGGCTGGCTTAGTGGCACTGGATATATTGGGTATCTGGTTGGCTTAGTGGCACCGAATATATTGGGTATCTGACTGGCTTAGTGACACAGGATATATTCGGTACCTGGTTGGCTTAGTGGTAAGTAGTGAATACAACAGGTGGGAGAGCTTAGTGGGAGAGCACCAGATATGGTGAGTATCTGGCTGGCTTAGTGGAAGAGCACCAGACATGGGGAGCATATGGCTTGTTTAGTGGAAGAGCACCAGACATGGGGAGTATCTAGCTAGCTTAGTGGAAGAGCACCAGACATGGGGAGTATCTGGCTTAGTGGAAGAGCACCAGACATAGGGAGTATCTGGCTGGCTTAGTGGAAGAGCACCAGACATGGGGAGTATCTGGCTGGCTTAGTGGAAGAGCACCAGATATGGGGAGTATCTGGCTGGCTTAGTGGAAGAGCACCAGACATGGGGAGTATCTGGCTGGTTTAGTGGAAGAGCACCAGACATGGGGGAGTATGTGGCTTAGTGAAGAGCACCAGATATGGTGAGTATCTTGCTAGCTTAGTGGAAGAGCTTCAGACATGTGGAGTATCTGGCTTAGTGGAAGAGTACCAGACATGGGAAGTATCTGGCTGGCTCAGTGGAAGAACACCAGATCTGGGGAGTATCTGGCAGGCTTAGCAGTTGAATATCAACACAAGTGGGTGTTTGCCTGGATTAGTGGTAGGGCACTAGAAATATTGGCTATCTGGTTTTGTTAGCGGATGAGTACCAGTTATCATTGGCCTGTTGCTTTTAGTCAGGCAGCATCTTATGATGTCACATGAGTATTGGCGGGTAGCGCTAAACCAGGTCAATTGGACGCTGACGCTTGACCAGGTCGCACATGTGGTTAGAGCTGGGCAACAAATATTTCCCGCCCACAGTGATGTGTATTACTAGAGTGTTGTGTGTTCAAAGTGTTGTTTCTCTGTTAGAAACTGTCTGTTCCGTGCACTGTATCCTACACATGGAGAATCTGGTGAGTTGAACTCTGATTTTATTTGAAGTATTGTATGCATGAATCCAGACCACTTAAACAGCATGCTGAAAGAGTGAGGTGCTTCTGGGGTTGATCGTTTGACTACTCAATTTTGAGCAATAAACAAGTAGGGTAAGTCTTACTCCCATAGGAAAACCTAACATAGAGTAACTTTTATTCAAGACTGGCACAGCTTTTAAACTTGAATGAAGTCAGATGAATACAAAGATGAACAATCTAACAGTGGGAAAAACAAGTGCAGGCCAACAACCCCTCCGTCATCACAGTAATGACTTGGCAAAGATCTGAACTTAAGGCAACCACTCAATTTTGGTTTTACTGCATTGTTACAGCCTGAACTAAAATCATTTTTGACAGGGGACTTAAAGCAACTGAGTTTTGAACACATTCCCATTGCCACTGAGTATGGCCAAGAGAGAAAGACAAACAGGAGAAGAATCTGTGGAATGGAAAATCCATCTGAGCATAAAGGTGGTGGAATGGAAGAACTGGGAAGAAAAATGGGATTAAAGGTCTGAAATGATGACGAATATGCTCTCCCATTTTGAAACAAAAAACATCAACCATGTCTAGAGACTAGACTGCTAAGACAAAGGAATTGGTAGAAAAACGTGCCTCTGATAACAGCCAGCCTGGTGCTAGAAAAATGTGCTCCCTCTCAGCCTCCCCTGAGTTGGGCTCTGACATAGGCCTAGATGCTGAAGCAGACGAACTTTCCTCTCTGGCTGAGACCAAACAGAGAGCACAGAAACACAAAAGACAGACCACTTCATGCTCAGAAAGAGAAATCATGGATGACAGTGATGATGATGATGATGATGCTATTTCTATTCAATCCTCTGATGCAGATTTGTGGAAAGACATAGAGAATGCACTAGAGAAGAAGGAACCAACCACAGAAGGGGTTACCACCTCCTTAGCAGAGGTAGCAAAACAGGTTGAAAGAAAAGATTTGACAAAATTAAAAAGCCTGAAAATTGTGACAACTCGCAGGTCCCATCTGTGAACCCTGAGATTTGAAAGAAGCTGCCAATCTGTGATGAGAGTTGGGGGTGGGTCTGTGTGTCCTCTTGGGGAAGGACTTGGAATATTTTTCTGTATGAGAATTATGTTAAAATGTCACCTCCACCTTACTAGTGGTGGAAGGAGCAATTTTCTGGTGCTATTCATCAAAAGAAATCTTTTATTTTTCCAGGGACTGTTAAAATCCTCAATAATGGCTCAGAGATAGGTTTCCTTAGGCTGGTACTCTTGAAAGTACTTGTAGCTCCGAGAAGCAGAATTAGAGAGAAGTTCAAACTTTCAACACTGAATGAACAACAAAGAACTGACACAAGTTAAGTACTCTTTTACACATCAACTTCACTTGCTTACACATGGGTAAGTAGTTAAAGTTAGTTTACAATAAACATGTCAATTTTTTTTTTTTGCTCTTTAACACATCAACTCACTTGCTTACACCCTGGAAAGTAGTTGAAGCTAGTCACAGTGGACTGGTCTGTCCTATAGGCTGATGTTTGGTTCTCACTGTTCTATCATTAAGTGAGGGAAAGTTCTGAATGAGTGGAGTTGAATTGAAGTCCACTTGGAATAATGGGACTGAACTAAAGTTGGAGAGGATAGCTGATCTCTCTCTCTTTTGTGGCTGGTGACTGATCCTGCTGTGTAGACCGGTTGCTGTAGTGCTGGGCTGTGGTGTGTCTTCACACTCTGTCTTGCTCAGTGTATGTAGCATAGCCACGGTCCCAGGTCTGCAATAAAGAGACTCTGGTCTGTAGTTAAGTAGCAGAGAGTCTGGCTAGTCGAGTTCACACATTTGCCCTCTTATCTTTCAGGAGAGGTGTGAGAAACTCAGCCAACAAAGGATTAGTGTAGAGTTTAGAGAAGGGTAGGAGACAGTAATACAATGCTAAACAATTTCAGTCTTCATGTTCCTTAGGAATTAAATTACATCAACTTGGAATACACTTAAGTACACTTGTGGTGTAGACTTAAAATCATACACCACAAAGCGTTCCAACAATCACCTGTAGTCATAAATCAATTTACCAGTTTTCACCTAGTACAGGCACACTGTTTTTCTGATCAAAGTTTATCATTCAGTTATTGTCTTGACAGATAGAACTGCAAGCTGGCAAAAGTCAGAATGTATACAAAGAATAGTGGTCATATTGTTAACAAAGAATCTTAACCATATGGTGATAGCTTTTACCACATGGTGGCAAGCAAACTACTACAAGAGACTACTCATTTATCATTTTGATAAATGTTACAAAGTATTGGCACAAAGTTACACTGCTAAACCACATGGTATACATACAATCAATGCATAGATTCAAAATGCAAAAACATAGTTTCAACTTACATTTCTGGGAGAATTGTGAAACTTAGACTCAGAGATGGAGCAGAGCAAGATAAACACTCACTCTCTCTGGGTTCCCCTTCTGTGTTTTGTGCTTCACATACAGCGGGTCTTGGAACAGTGAGGGTGTGACACTATGTGTCTTCTATTTGTATGCTTAACTGTCAAATCAGGTTTCTGATCTGGCTGACAGGGTGCTACTCAAGATGAGGAAAAGTGGCTATGGGGGGGAGGGGGGGTGTGTTGCTCCTCCCACCATTCACCAAGGAGGGGGTAACATTTTTAACCAGACAGAAGAACAGAATATTTTAATGCTAATTCACAAAGTGCTGTGGAAGAACGCATGCTAAGTAGCCAAGCGCTAGTTAACACACTTTGTCACACTAATTCCACACGCGACCGTCAGGTGCAGGTGGTAGATATGGAGGGAGGGGGAAGTGAGCAAAGAGAGTGGGAGAGGGTTCTCTGTAGTGTGTGCCAACTATTAGTCGATCACTGGGGATGTAGATATGCCAGAGAGAGGGGGAAGGGTGAGAGATGGGCGATAGACTGTGAAATTGACATTTTATTCAGTAACACATGCTGCTAGATGGGCTGTCTGCTGGTTTCAAAGAGTTTTTCTGACCAACTGTGGGGAAAGGGAGTAGGTGAGGGGTGGGGGTGGGGGAGGGGGAAGAAAAGACGGGCGACGTTGTTATGATGTGACGTAAACTGGTTGTATGATACTTTCACTACATCAGGAAGAGAGAAGAGAAGGGGGGGGGGGGGGGGGGGGTGTTGAGAAGGGAGAGTTGGCATAGAATAGAATAGATTTGAATCTGTACTGCCATATGTAAGACACAGGGGACAGAGAAAGGGGGGAGAATGGCATGTGTGTTTGTGTACGATTTGTACAAGAGGGTAAGTTTTTGGACCAATTGGGTGGACTTGTCAAGTGACTCATCACACCATTCATGCCAGAAAAGCAGATCTGAAACTTGCTCAGACGCAAAGAACTATTGTGAAAGCTGCGACTGCCATTGTGAATACAACACAGCTCATTCTCAAAACTGACAGTAGAGGCAAAAGCAAGCTGGATAAAGGGTTGCAAAATGCCATCACTGATTCACACTCTGATGGTCTCATGCTCCTAGGCCACGCCTCCACTGATATCTGTCACAGGCACTGGCTGGCTTTGCGCCCTTTCCTACGCAGACTTGGCAGGCTTCTGCTCAGACACTGTGCCTATCACTAACTTGCGGTTTGTGGACAATCTGGCTGGCTCACTCAAAAAAAAAAAAAAAAAAAAAAAAAAGGAGGGAAATGGAGAAAACAGGGGCTGTAGTAACAACCAGCAGCAGCAACAAACAACACAAGTGGTACAGGCAGACAGACAGGCGTGGTTTTTAGGGCCAAGGAAACTGGCGCCTAAAGGGGCATGCCCCCAAGAAAGGGTCAGACCAGGTACTGCTGACACTCCAAGAAATAGGGTCGGAGTCACCCAGACAAGAAAAGGTAAGTGAGACAAGTGCACCCCCGCCATCAGTCCTCTCACTCATTGACACTGAAGTACGTTCATTCCAAGGGGGCAGAATAAAACAGTTTGGTGAAAACTGGAGAAAAATGACCTCAGATCCAGATATTTTGGAAACAGTCAATGGCATAAAACTGGAATTTAACTGCTCAGTTACAGACATTCCAGTATCATCCCAAACATCTGAGACTTAATGCAAAAGAGAAAGAAATAGTTTCTTTTAAAATTTAGAAATTAGTTCTGAAAGGCGTAATAACCACTTGCACTCCAGAGCCCTGTCAATTTGTTTCTCCAGTTTTCCCATGACTCAAAAAGATGGAAACCACAGAATGATTCTATATTTGAAGAAACTAAGCAAGTACATCACATACCACCATTTTGACATGGACAGCCTACAAACAGCACTGAAACTGAGCACCCCAGGGTGTTATGCGGCCTCTATAGATCTCAAGGATGCCTACTGTTTATTGCCAATTACTAAGAGCACAAAAGATTTCTGAGATTTTAATGGGATGGACAACTTTGGCAGTTTGAAGCCCAACCAAATGGTTTGGGACTAGTACCTCGTAAATTTACCAAACTTCTCAAATCAGTTTTGGCCACTCTGAGAGATAAAGGACACATCTGTGTGGGTTTTTTTTTTTCTTTTTTTTTTTCTAAAATTGACGATTCTCTTCTCACAGCTTTGACATATGAAGCCTGCATGAGGAATGTCGCATACACTTTGTACATCCTACTCTCACTTGGATATTATTGTACATCCTGAAGTCTGTCTTTGAACCTTCTCATAAAATCTAGTATCTTGGAATGATCATTGACTTATTAGCAATGAAGGTGACCTTGACACCTGACAAGATGCAAGATCTGATTATTTGTGCAAAAGAAACGCTAAGGGGAAAAAGCAGAAATCAAAGAGGTAGCAAAAATTATAGGAAAACTTGTAGCTGCCTTTTCAGCAGTGAAGTTTGGACCATTGCATTACAGAAAGCTTGAAGAAGATAAGAGGAAAGCACTGAGCTTCCACAAGGGTGACTTTGAACAATGCATGACCCTGTCTATCCCTGCTAAGATAGAACTATTAAGGTCGGTTGATAATAATGCTGAAGCATACAGTAATAACTCGTTGAGAAATCCTGAGATTGGGGTTACCTCTGATGCTGGTTTATCAGGTTGGGGTTGTGCCAGCAATGATGTTCAGTCATGGGGTTTGTGTTTACCAGAAGAAGCCATGAGGCATATAAACCACCAAGGCTTGGAAGGCCGCATTCTTTGCCTTTCAGTGTTTCCAACACACAACTGAGAGGCAAACATGTACATATGATTGACAACACAACAGCAGTGGCATGCATAAACCACATGGGCACCAGTCATTCAGAAGCCTGCTACAGCATCACCTTTGCTATCTGGGAATGGTGCATAGATAACAAGATCTTTCTGTCTGCAGCCCACATTCCTGGGAGTTGCAACACTGCCAGCTGATGCAGAGTCCAGGAATGTCAATCTTGAGGCAGGGTGGATGCTAGACTTAACCAGGCACTGAGTACATTGCAGGTGCAGCCTGACATTGACCTCTTTGCTTCCAGGTTAAACAAGCAATTGCCAAAGTGTGTAGCTTACTGCCTAGATCCACAGGCGCATGCTGTTTACACCTTTTCACTGTCATGGAATGGGTTTAAAATCTATGCTTTTCCACCTTTAAGCATCATCCCCTGAATACTACAAAAGATCCAGAAGGACCAGCAGTGGTGGTGGTTCCCAGTTGGCCAACACAGGTATAGTGGTCAGTGCTGACATCACTGCTGATCAAGGAACTAGTGCCACTGAGGAGTAGAAAGCTGCTAACACTGCCCAGTCGTCCCCACTTGCAACATCCACTGAGGAAGAGACTCAGATTGATGGCATGGAGACTATCTGCAGCCGCTACCAGTAAGAGGGGTTTTCAAACCAAGCAGCAGATCTCATAGTCAGCTCTTGGAGACCAGCAACTCAAGCTGCCTACAGTTCTGCTATTGAAAAATGGAATTTTTTTTCACAGAAAACACGGAAGTAGTCTTTTTCCCCAACTTTAGCTGAAGTGTCAAATTCTTTAGCATACTTTTTTTTCAGAAGGAGCTAGTTCCAGTGCTGTAAACATGGCTAGAAAGGCCTTGTCTGCCTTCTTACCACTGTATGATGGGAAATCAGTGGGATCCCATCCCCATGTGTGTCGTGTTGTCAAGGGAGCTTTGGAGGAAAGACCTGCAGTTCCAAAATATCATGATACCTGGAGTGTAAATACAGTTTAAGAATACTGAGACTCACTTCCCGAAATAGCAAAACTGTCTCTTAAATATTTCACCTCAGAATGTGTATATTCCTAGCATTATCAACTGGACAGAGGACAAGCTTTGGATTTACATAAGGTAAAAGATTTAAAATTCGTTCAGGATAAATGTTATCCTTTTCTCAGCAAACCACAGACAGCCACTGCCAGGCTTACATACAGAAACAGCAGAAATTTTAGCTTTTAGGAAAAACCCTAAACTATGTCTAGTTGAGCATTTACAAGCTTATCTGAAATGAACAGAAGAAATGAGGAAAACATGTTAGTTATGGGAAACCTCATGTGCTTGTGTCCACACAGATACTATCTTGTTGGGTCAAGACTATGTTTGGAAAGGCTGGAATAAACACAGAAACATACTCCAGCCATCGCATATGCTCAGCTAGCTGTTGGGCTGCTGTGAGTGTGGGGCAAATCTTCATACAGTGATGAAGGCTGCGGACTGGCACAGTGACAATACATTCTCCAAATTCTATAAACGATCTGTGCAGGAGAATTTTGGGCAAACAGTTCTTGATGCCTGTTTCAGTGGCAAATGACTCTTGAATGTGTCAACTAGAGACTGCATGAAATTTATGGATTACATGTTCAGCTTAATGTGAAGATATTTCACACATATGCTAATCAACTTTGTCTTGAGGAAAAATACTTTGTGTGAGTGATTGTCGAGTGCCCACTAAATGCTCTAAATTCTCATGTCATGTCAAGTGACTTTGCCTGACTAAAAGCAACAGGCGAATGATAATTAGAAAATTAAACTAGCCTTACTTTAGGAAAAGGGACGTTTAATTGGAATTATCATTAGACTGTTGTGGGAAGTGAAAGGATATGCCCACCCTGCTATGGTTTCATGGTAATGCTCTATTTAACAGACCCACCCTTCTTTGTACTGTATATCTATCTAGCAGGGCACTTACTCTAAATATTGACCTGGTTTAGTGCTGCGCGCAATACTCATGTCACATCACGCCCATTCACCTTCCCCGCAACAGTCTCATGATAATTCCAATTAAACGTCTCCTCCCTAAAGTAACGCTAATTTCATTTTGTAATCAAACTGGGCGGGGTTTTTTTTTTTTTTTTTTTTTTTTTGGCTTTGAAGCAGAGCATCGGACACACTGAGTGTCCAGTTTGAGTGATAGTGCACTGGATGCATTGTTTGTCTGGTCGGCTAAATTGTAGAGCATCAGTTATATATTGGATGACTGACTGGAGTGTTAGAGCACCGAATATTAAGTGCCTGGTTGGCTTATTGATAGAGCACCGTATATATAGGGTGTCTGGAGTGGTTGAGAACTGAATATGTGGGTGTCTGGTTGGAATGGTAAAGCATCTTATATACATTGGGTGTTCAGTTGGAGTAGAAGAACACTGGATATATTGGGTATCTGGGCAGCTTAACAGTACAGCACCGGAGATATGGAGTGTCTGGTTTTAGTTGTAGAGTATAGAATAAATAAATCTGGTTGAAGTAGTAGAGCACCAGATACATTGGATGTCTAATTTTCTTGTGGTGAAGTACAGAGAAATTGGTGTCTGGTTGGAGTGGTAGATCACCTGTTTTGGGTATCTTGTTGACTTAGTAGCAGAGCATCATTTGTACTGGGTGTCTGGTTAGAGTAGTAGAGTACGGGATATATGGGTGTCTGGTTGACTTAGTTTTAGAACTCCAGATATACTGGGTGTCTGTTTGGAGTGGCAAAGAGCACTGGATATATTGGTGTCTGGTTGGGGTGGTAGAGCACTGGATATATTGGGGTGTATGGTTGGAGTGGCAAAGAGCACTGGATATATTGGGTGTCTGGTTGGGGTGGTAGAGCACTGGATATATTGGGTGTCCGGTTGGAGTGGTAGAGCACTGGATATATTGGGTTTCTGGTTGGGGTGGTAGAGCACTGGATATATTGGGTGTCTGGTTAGAGTGGTAGAGCATTGGATATACTGGGTGTCTGGTTGGGTGGTAGAGCACGGGATATATTGGGTGTCTGGTTGGAGTGGTAGAGCATTGGATATATTGGGTGTCTGGTTGGGGTGACACAGCACTGGATATATTGGGTGTCTGGTTAGAGTGGTAGAGCATTGGATATATTGGGTGTCTGGTTGGAGTGGCAAAGAGCACTGGATATATTGGGTGTCTAGTTGGGGTGGTAGAGCACTGGATATATTGGGCGACTGGTTGGAGTGGTAGAGCACTGGATATATTGGATGTCTGGTTGGAGTGGCAAAGAGCACTGGATATATTGGGTGTCTGGTTGGGGTGGTAGAGCAATGGATCTATTGGGTGTCTGGTTGGAGTGGTAGAGCATTGGATATATTGGGTGTCTGGTTGGGGTGGCAGAGCACTGGATATATTGGGTGTCTGGTTGGGGTGGCACAGCACTGGATATAATGGATGTGTGATTGACTTAGTGGTTGAGCACCAGATATATTGGGAGTGTGATTGACTTAGTGGTAGAGCACGGGATATATTGGGTGTCTGTTGGGAGTGGTAGAGCACTGGATATATTGGGAGTGTGATTGACTTAGTGGTAGAGCACTCGATATATTGGGAGTGTGACTGACTTGGTGGTAGAGCACTGGAGATATATTGGGTGTTTTTTTGCTGACTGACTGATGAAGTACGGAATTCATGGGAAGGTTTATATCCGTGGAAGAGCACTAAATATATTGGGTGTCCGGCTGGCTCAATAATAAAGCAGAGGATATATTGGGTGTCTGGCTGGCTTAATGGTTGAGCACAGGATACACTGGGTGTCTGTTTGGGGTAATGGTAGAGCATGGGATGAAGTGGGTATCTGGTTGTCTTAATAGTAGAGCACAGGACATACTGGATGTCTGGTTGACTTAATGTTAGAGCACATAATGTATTGGGTGTCTGGTAGAGGACCGGAAATATTGGTGTCTGGTTGACTTAGTGATATAGCACCAAATGTGCAGTCAGACCAGGGACCGTGGTAAGGGGATAATCAACAGCAGCAGTGCCTGCTGCCGTTGGTTATCCTCCTTAACACGGTGCCTGGTTCTACTAGGCCTAGTACCAATTTGCGGACAGGGCCGTTTCAGCAGCCACAGGGAAAATTTACTTCCGGTCGTCAAGTTCGCCATTTGGACTATGTCGATCATACTGCTGAGGCAAATCAAATATTTGCAAATTAAAAGGAAAGAAACGTTATTTGCAAAGCAGACCTCCCTGAAAAATATTGATACAAGGTGTCTTGAGCCATTTTTTGTGATTGTTCGCAATGGTAGGTAAAAGTTTGACCTAAAGAATGGAACACACTGCAATGTTGCTAAAGAAAACGAAGCAAAATGCAAAATCACACACACACACACACACACACACACACACACACACACACACACACGCGCGCGCGCGCGCGTTTTACTCAGTATTTAAGATATGAACGTGAAATGATGCAAGACAATCGTTGATCTGCCTGGGCTGAACATGTCATTGACGTAATAGATATTTAAGATTGATTACACGTGGTTATTCAATCGACACTGCACGTGTTACGATTGCGGCAGCAGACGTTAACGAGTTCTCCCACATATAAACGAAGCTGCATTCTGACTGGTCAGTATAAAGAGTTTTTTTTTTTTTCTGACAGGCTGATGATATTAACTCTGAACGATTCTACTGAAGCAGGCGACACAGTGCTCTGCAAACGTTCCATACCAGTGTGATAGTCCAAGTGTCGGCCTTTGTCGTCTTCTGAGCCGTGCAACCAGAAATGGCACAACAAAACCATCGAGGCATCTTGAGATTAAGCACGAGCATTTCTTTTTTTTTTTTCACCTGCAAATCGTCAATGTTATGATGACCGGAAGTATCTTTTTCCTACGCATGCCAAATCATGGCTGTTTTTTGAACATACTGATTCGCCATGGAACTTACATGGCCACCCAACTCTGTTCTTGGGCGAATGTTTCTGGTTAAAATCACATAGGTGTTCAAGATGAGAATGGGCTTTTTGTTTGTCTATCACGAAGTGGTGGTGTTCTGGATGGTAACAGTGTACTTTTCCTAACGTTTTCTACCTGCCCTTACTTCCTGGGTCGGTGTCCCCGGTGCCCAGTACCTCTGAGGTGGGGTAGACAACATATCATTATCCACCATCCTTCCCCCAGCACCATAATCAGAATCGTCATCTGATTGGTTGTCTGATTTGTGTGCCCTTCATACTCTTGGTAGAGTGTAGAAAGGGAACGTACGGTACTCACTGCCTGAACAAGTGCGGTAACTGCCGCATCGGAACTGACTGCAACTTCCGGGATGGCACGTGCGGACAGTGCGTTATCGGTTACCTTCCACCTCTTTGTAAAAAGAGTAAGCGTCTTATGTTCTCTCTCTCTCTCTCTCTCTCTCTCTCTCTCTCTCTCTCTCTCTCTCTCTCTCGTCATAATTGTGTTCCATCCGTTATTATTTTTTTTTGTTGATTGTTTTACTGGCTTACTGATTTTTCTAAAGATATATTCTCTTGTGTGTCTTTTTCAAGCTTGATAATTTGTTCATCTTTTTTCCCGTTTGTTCGTCATCATTGTACTCTATCCACTACCCTGCTTTTTTATAAGTTGTTTCGCAGATTCAGAGATCTCTCTACAGATGTATTTTATCGTTGTTGTCTTTTTGTGAGCACTCCGTTTTTTTTTAAATCGATGTTATCGTTATATTATTAAAACCCTTGCCTTCCTACATCCCTGCTTGTCCAGGAGTTAGGGTTGGACATATCGATGTTTATCAGTTATCTAATTTGGTCCATGAAATTTCCCAACTTTACAAAGTCACCTCATCACAAGTGTTTGGTGTAAGTGAAACAAGATTAAAGTTCTATCAGCCCGGTGGCGAAGTGGTTAGCATCACGGACTCCCCGGCTGGGAGGTGGTGGGTCCAATTCTCATGAGAGTCATGTGGAATTTTTCTGCCCCGACCGGCTCCTACCCAGAGTCGAGTTTGCTACGGGCTCAGTTGGGAAGACTGGGACCACTAAATTAAGTTTCATCCACTCAATGGATGCGTCTCTGAGAATGTTGCTCAAATTTCCTGACAAACACTGCAGGTTTCTGTATCTCTCGGGCCTGGTGACGCTAGGATATATTATGAAAGTAAACGTAGAGAACAGTCCTGTCATGCAGTCTCAGATCGGAATGCAAATCCGTAGCATCGTCTTCATCATCCTCATTCTCATTGATCATCATGAAAAAGAAAGCCATAAATTCTGTGGCCCTACTGTCATGGTGACCTCAGTTTTGATGTCCTCTCCACGTCTGTGGCTTTGGTTTGATTATGTCAGGGTCAAAGATATTGGCGAGTCCATGGGGGCTGTCCTTGGACTGATGCGGTGGCGGCCTCCTGAGGGAGAGCTTACTCACGCCGGCTCCGCGGCTAAGCAAATATTGTTGTCAGTAGGGGGCTTAGTAGGTGGTGTCCTGCGTATGTTGGATCAGAACAGGCGCCACTAAACACCACCGAAGTGACTCGGTAGCAGCGCAGTGTCTCCCCCGATGAGTTGCCTCTTGACGGCTTGACATTGACTGCTCCCTGTGAATTGCCGGTGTCGCTGCTGCGGCGGGCCGGGGCGGGCTGCATTTGTGGACAGAGCGTCGGAATGAGCGGCGTGGATGCAGTGCCACTGAGGTGGTACAGAAGATGGGACAGCAAAAAAAAAAAAAAAAAAAAAAAAAAGTTCCTGCTTTGCAGATAATCTCGGCAGCGTTCCTGACAACAAAATAGAACGACGCGATGGTGATCAGCCCTGACAAACTGGCCTTGCTGTATACATTCATCAATCAATTGCGAATATTGCCCGCTGCAGAACAGATATTGAAACTGACAGTATTGAATGTATCTGGTATGATTTTTTTTCCTAAAGGAATTATCGCAGTTATTAAATGGAAATTTATGGTAAACATGATCTTCCTCATACGAATGGTATGACAATTTCGTGCAAATTATGGACTAAATCTATCGTACAAATTCAAAGATTCTGACTTTGATATTGATAGAACAACAACCAGCTATGACAAGTCTAATTCCCCGCATATCTCGACTTTCCCTGACCATAATGGCTAATTTTCGACACAAGTCACGTATAAATAAGATGGAATTGGGTCTCTTGTCGAAAGCATGTTTTTTTTCACTATCGAACCAATTTGAAACCTGTCAGTTAACAATGACGCAAGACTTTTAAAGTTTTCTTTTAATATAATATGCTTATCCATCCACAAATATCTTTTTGAAAGCCAAACGCTTTAAGGACTTTGGGCCTAGATTTCCAGTTAATTGAATCAAAGACTTTTTCAAAGTCTATAGTTAACAACTTGGACAGATTATTCTCGTCTAAATAAAATCTTGCATTGTCGCAGATGTATCTATTTCTAATCAATCCAGTCTGATCTTCGTTTATCATTTAGGCAACATACATTTTATTCTAATTGTAATGCAAGAAGATCCTATCTTATAGACTACATTCAAGAGTGAAACAAGCCTCCAGTTTTTTTTTTTTTTTTTTTTTTTTACAGCCCAGGTTTATTGTCCTTTTCAGAAACTTGCATTTAAAGCTCTGACGACAAATACACCAAACTGCTTCCAAAAGACTTTTTAAAAAAATCAGCAGTTAAGTCATCAAAAGCGGGCTTTTATTATTCTCATTGTCTTTAAGACATATGTAGCTTCTTTTAATGTTATAAGACCTTCTAATCCAGGTGCTTCTGTTTCATTTAAACTGAGGATGTTCTCATCTAAATCTTCTATGTCACAATTTTCAACAGCATTTTCAGCGTACAGTGATTTGTTAAAACATTGTTTTATTTATCTATTAGACTAGAAATGTTTTACTAATGTAATGCGGTTTTTCAAGATAACAAAAATAAGTGCTAACTTATCTCGATCTGCTATCCATCTAGCTCGTGATCTTAACAAACTCCCTCGGTTCGTTTTTTGTTTTGATTTCCTTTAGTTGTTCTTTCTTCTCGTTATTGACTTTGACATCATCTTCACTTTTCATCCCATTGTTTTCTAATGTACTAATAAGTTGCTCTATCTTCTCCTTCATTAGTCTTTCTTTTTTTGCAGTAGCTTATGAAATTGTTTTCGATCCTATTTTCATTAACAGGAAATCAAGAAGAGATAATCAGAAATTGAGAATTGTACTTTTTCGTCTGTTTTATCAGTACCTGTTTATTCATTAAGTATTCTTTCATGTTTTCAATAACAGCATCTGTTTCATCTAAATATTCTTATTTTTCAAAAGAGACGAGTGATGTTTAAAAAAAAAAAGTATTGCCTTTTATGTCTTCATTACATTTTCATTTCAACAACACAGCAGAATGATCTGTTCTGTAACCAGATTCAATGTCTACATCATCAACATAAGAAACAAGTGTGTCTGATATCAAAAAGAAATCTAACTGGCCTGTTAAAATGGTTTAGTTTTCCTCCACGTAAAATGGCGACACTCTGGATTTAGTTCCTTCCAAATATTTAGGTCTAAATTTATGGTTATGTATTCGACAGCTTGTTATGCACGAAAACTATTTGTGTGTCCTACAGACTTTGTCCACATACTTTGTCAGACACAGAGTCTCACAAGGTTCAGTGTTAGTGCCCCTCTTCATCAATGATTTACCATCATCCATATCAGTTGAGAAAGTCACAACAGATTTATTTGGTTCAGAAAAACCCCACGGAATGAAGGTAGGCACGAGCCCAAACTTACTCGCCCAACGTGAAACAAGGATGAAAATGGGCGCATGCCTATCATCACCCCACAGAGAGTCCATGGCTCAAAACACTCAGAGAGCGGTTCTGGGAGGTGGGGAGGGGGGGGGTAAGAGGGAAGTATTTCTCTCTCAGGTCTAGAATCACTCCCCACCCCATCAAATTCAGGATTGATGTGGTTTGATTGATAGATGTGTTTGGGACACTTTCGGAATTTGGGGGGGGGGGGGGGGGGGGGGGGGGGGGGGGGGGGGGGGTTTTGGAACCTAGGGAGGGGTCAGTCAGGATATACTCACCGGAGGATCGAGTTTAGGCACGTGCCCTTTCTCATCGGTCGGAGAGTGATTTCGAGTATGGAGTGATTAGAAAAACGTTACACTGATACTGGGGCTTAAACAGAACGATCTGGGGAGTATGGGGAGACCTGCAGGAGCGGCGTGCAAATAATGCCACTGTTGAGACAAGAGAAAAACAAAACGTGTAAATAAAGGACTGAATGAATGGGAAAATAAATATAAACAAATAAAAAGGTACATACATACATACGTACTTGATAAATAAGTAAATGATAAAGGAACGAATTGATAAATCGATAATCAGTAAATGACTAAACGAATCAGTTAACCAATGCAAGAAGAGTGTCTTTCCATTCTTCCAGCTGTTAGGCACTATCAAATAATACTGAAGCTAAACAACACAAGGACAACTTATTTTCAGAGAAGCAAAGACATACATGTCTTACGATTGTTGCACTTGATCCTGAAAGTAACCTTGACCTCTGACCTGTCTGATGCCAGAGTGCCCGGAAGGGACGTACGGAGGAGGGTGCACGGGGCGCTGTGGCCAATGTCGAGGTGCCAGACCTTGTGATTTCGTGACTGGAGCCTGCGAGAACTGCGTGCCTGGCAAGAAACCGCCCCTCTGCGCAGAAAAGTGTGTGTGTGTGTGTGTGTGTGTGTGTGTGTGTGTGTGTGTGTGTGTGTGTGTGTCTACAAACAGAAAAAGAGAATACAATAAATCAAGAACAATGTAATTATTGAAAAAAGGAACACATTTCGGTCGTAAGCTTTCTTCAAGTACAGTATCTCCAAGTGAGTGAGGACAACCATTGTTTACTTTATGCACAGTGAGCAAGAATTAAAATCGTCTTTATATCATTATAAAACGCGGACACCCAAACCAAACGTAGTTAATGTTTTCTTCATAAAAGTCCAGCTAAGAGAATCAAATGCATTTTCAAAATCGATTGAGACAAGTAAGCCAGGCAAATTCGTCCTTTCTAGATAATCCATCAACGCATATAAAAGTCTCAGATTGTCTCCAGTATACCTGCCACTGACGAAACCAGCAGTTTTTATAAGTTTCGGTAGCACGGTCTTCATTCAGTTTGTTATGCTTGCTGTTCCAGTTTCATATAGAACATTTACGAGTGTAATTGGCTTCCAATATTTTAAGTATTCTCTTGGTTTATCACCTTTAGGTGTGCATATTACTATTCCATCTCTTTGTAGCAATGTCAATGTCATCGCATTTTTTTAATACAAGTTTTCATTAAATATTTTTGTCTCTTTAACTTATTGTCTGTTAAAGTCTGGCTTTGTCACTAGTTTTAACATCTGTTTACTCACAAAATGTCTTTTTTTCGAGAGAGCAAAAATACTTAGTATCTTTTCCCCCGTAATGCCATCATTGCTTTTGACCTTATGATTATCCCATCCACTTTTAATGTTCTAATGTCTTCTAACTGGGTCTTTTTTCTTGTAGCAATATTGTTTGGTGTTCATTTCTTGAGACAATTTCTTCTAACTTGTGTATTTCAGCTTCTAAATCTTGTTCTTTACTCATCATATTTCTTTTCTTTGTAGCAGCGTATGTAATTGTTTTTGCACTTATTTCCATAAGTAAAGTATCTAAGAAAAGTTGATCTGATATAACAAATTGTATCTCATTGTTTGGTATTTTTCTTACTACTTCTCTAATGTATGGAGATACAGCATATTGTTCCTTCACCTGTTCTATAGTCTCATTGATAAGTTCTACATATTCACGATCCTTCAGCAAAGAAGAATTAAATTTCAAAAAACTTCCATGGTTTTTTCTGCCTTAAAGACAATTTCTAACACTATAAGAGAATGGTCAGTGCAGTATCTAAAAAGGATGTCTGCATTTTTATGGTAGTAAGAGACGAGGAAAAAATCTGAACGACTTTGCTGGAAAAGACTGAGCCTTCTCCAGGTACAATGAAGAACCTCTGGTTTAAACTCTCTCCAGATGTCAACAAGCAGTAATTCTGATGTAATTTCAAACACTGTTTCGCTTGATTTTGCATTGCAAATACGTTTGTAGGTCTAATAGTCTACGTTTGGAGCAATAACCAGATTCCAGTCTCCGGCTATAATCACACTGCTATACAAAGGTCTTTCATTTTATTTTGAAGATCCTCAAAAAACGCTGATGCATCTCTGCTAGGTCCATATATGTTAACGAGCGCTATCTCCTTATCCATAATCTTAATTACTATTATTATATAATTACCTTGACCATTTTTGATTACTTTCTTTATTTCAAATTCAAAATATTATTGAATAATATAGCTACACCGCGTTATCTACTTTTATTTGAGGGGGGAAAAAAACCATTCATAGCCCCCTTCCGCCGAATCTGATTTTCTATTTTTTTTAATCAAATGAGAATCCTGTAAAAAGTATATGAAATATTCCTGTTGCCGAAAGTATTGAAAAACATCCCTCTTCTTTTCTCTACCGAGACCTTGGCAATTCAGAAAAGAGTATTAGGATATCGTTTCTTTTGTGGTGTTATGAAAATACTGCTTTTCGATACTATCAATTTTTAAGATAAGTTTTGCCATACCTAGTTCTAGTGCGATCCAGACACACACACACACATTCTTTCTAACCCAACAATTACGTAAAATAAAAACGTCATAAATGGACAGAGTTCGTAAAAGTATCAGCTTGGGAAGAGATGTTTAACCTTATATAAATGGAGTTTGAAGTTCAAATGTCACTCTTTCTGAACCTACACTATAAATAAGCAAATAAAAAAGGGAATCCACACACCCAAGAAACCACATATCAACAACATTTGCCTTAAAGTCACAAGGGAGACATAATAACACAAAAGCCTCGCAGACCTTAGGTGAGAGTAAAAAACAACAACAACAAAGAAAAACCCAAACCCATCACACAAGTGATTTTGCTACAAAAAGGCTTGTAATAATGAAAACTCATTGGCTCTATCACTCACTGGATCAATGAAAGAAAGATTTATTTCATATTATACTCATAAGGGTTTGTGACGTATTGAAAATAAATCCAGATGTAACTCTGAACTTTAATCTGCATAATCGCATCTTTAATAATATCTGAAAATATCTCGCCGAATCTTTCTGATATCTGCCTAAATATGAAGGTCTATACAACATTAAAGTCCAAAACCTTAGACAAGCAAAATAATTTACCAATCAAAAAAGGAGCAGAATGAGAGAGAGAGAGAGAGAGAGAGAGAGAGAGAGGAGAGAGAGAGAGAGAGAGAGAGAGAGAGAGAGAGAGGACATGTTAAGTAATACATCTCATTGTGCAAAAAGGTCAACACAACTAAATGAAAGCACCTCTCAGAGAACCTTGCATGGCCATTCGAAGAAAAAAAAAAACTACAATGGCATGGTAAATCACCACCAAAAAAATCGGTCCCCTCTCCATACCTCCTCTCTTCAGAGAGGCAGAAAGGATGAGAGAGCCAAACAGATCCTTGGAACCATCATCTCTCATTTAGTCAAATAATGAGTGCTTGACATGTGATGTCATTATATGAATTAATGAATGTATCTTTGATAATATG
This sequence comes from Conus betulinus, assembly GCA_016801955.1. NCBI lineage: Eukaryota > Metazoa > Mollusca > Gastropoda > Neogastropoda > Conidae > Conus > Conus betulinus. The sequence goes on along the minus strand of JADBJO010000335.1, from coordinate 383,151 downwards.
AAAAAAAAAAAAAAAAAATCCCTGAAAGTTTCTGATATCTGCGTAAAATATGAAACTCTATACAACATTCAAATCCAAAATTAAAGACAACCAAATATTTTACCAATCAAAAAAGAACACACACAGAGAGAGAGAGAGAGAGAGAGAGAGAGAGGAGAGAGAGAGAGAGAGAGAGAGAGAGAGAGAGAGATCACATGTTAAGTAAAACGTCTCATTGTGCAGAAAGGTCGACACAACTAATGAAGGCGCATCTGAGATAACTTTGCCTAATGGCCATTCAAAGAAAAACTACAAAGATGTCGCAAAGTTTAATGTTAAAAGAGATTGCCGCCAAGCTAACCTAGTATCTCCTTATTTGTTTGTTCTATATGCAGAAGTCTTAGCGTGTAAGATAAAAGAGGATGAATCCACCAAAGGTATTAAAATATCTGAAACTCCACCAAAGGTATAAAAATATCTGAAACGGAATTCAAAATTACTCAATTTGCAGATGACACAACACTGACTTTAGAAGGTGATGGAAATTCATATGAAAAGTTACTTGAAACACTACGTGGATTTGAAAACATTTCAGGCTTGAAACTCAATTTTGATAAAACATCTAATGTCTGGCTAGGGATTTAAAAAAAAAAAAAAAAAAAAAATCACATGAGATAGATCTACCTCACAAGAAAGTAGAATGGAATCCTAAAAAAGTTTAAAATATTAGGAATCTGGTTCTCAAATGATCCGTCAAAATTAACAGAAATCAACATGGAGGACAAGCTCGCTTAACTACGTATCCTGTTCAAAATTTGGTCCGGAAGAATGTGCACTCCTTCGGGCAGAGTGGCAGTCTTAAAATCATTAATACTTTCAAAATTGATTTATCTTTGAATTTTGCTGCCAAATTCTCCCGACAACAAATTCAATTATTGCAGAATATGTGTTTTGAGTACGTATGGGACAAAAAAACGGATAAAAAACAAAAGGAAATATTCGGTACTTAGCACTGAACAAGGAGGAATAGGAATTCCTGACATAAAATGTCTAATACAAGCATTAAAGTTAACTTGGACGAGAAAGTTATACACTGGAAACTAAAAATGGAAATAAAATATTACAAGCAACACGTCCTGTAGAAAGCGATTTGAACTATTATGGGTCAAAGAAATTTGCAAAATGTAAAAGCAATAAAATTTGGAACAATGTTTTTTCAACATTGGATGTCTTCAGTCACTGCATAGAGTTGGAAAACAGCGCAGAAGTGGTTTCAGAACCATTTTCTATAATGATAAATTCTAAATCAACAAAGCTGAATTTAATTCCAAAAGTTGGACGAATAAAACACATTTTTAGTAAAAGATATTTTACATGAAAATGGCAACTTTCCAACATATGAAAGAATTTTGCTAAAAAAAAACAAAAGTGAGGATTAACTTCTTACAATATTTAAGCTGTTTACAAGCAATTAAACGTTATTTAAGAAAAAGAGACATTAAGATTGAAATTAACAATCGTGATCCACACTCGAAAACATTAAAAAGTGTATGTAGTGTTACAAAAGGTTCTGAAAAGTATTACAATACACTGCTCGATAAGATCATCATTTTTGACATAAAATCATTTCCCAACTGGGAGAAAAAAAACACCCTAAATATTATAACAAAATGAGAAAACTGCTATAAAATTGACAAGCAAAACAAAAGCGAGTAAATTAAAAGTGGTTTCAACTACGAATATGTTTTAGAATTCTAGTATTAAACACTGTGCTGAAAAGTGTAGGGATAGCTGCTTCTTCTGCTATTATACTATTTCCAATGATGCTGTAGACAATAATTCACTGGTTCAATCGTCCACCGCGCCTTTCAGTGATTTATGTATCTGCTTACTTCCTTACTTACTGGTTGCCTTGTCTGGATACTGGTTTACTTATTCGCTGTGCAGGCATGCTTGCTTACTGGGCTACTTGGTTAGTTACTCAGTTACGTGCTCACTTAGTTGCTTAATTACTTCAAATACTGCATATTTACTTACTTTTTTTTTTTTTAGTTGTCTATTTTCTTTCTTGGAGATTAGTTTACTTACTAACCAACTTACTGTCTTACTTACGAACTCCATTTTCTCGCTTGTTCATGCTTGTGCCTACCAGCTTACTTATTTACTCCCTTTTTCTTACTTACTTTCGTACCTTTTTTGCTTTCTCACTTACTTTCGTTCTTACTCACCAACTTTCATAATTATTCACTTACTTCTTACTTGTTTTCTGACGTACTTCTGTATGGTGCCCCAGTGATTCCACACAGAGCCAAAGGAGAAAGAACTAGTTTACAACTTTGTTCAAATCACGATTGTCGATGAACCAGTATCGGGAGGCTGGTAATGACGGACTAGGAGATATATCGATTTTTATCGATGGACAGAATGGCCAGTGTACTGACGGAAAGGCTGGAATTTTTTGCAGACTGTGACCCTGGCACTTACGGAGAGAAGTGCGCATTGAAGTGTGGTCAGTGCGCAGACAAGAAGCCCTGCTCCCCTAACTATGGGGTGTGTTCAAACGGATGTGCGCCCGGCTTTTACACCCCCCTCTGTCTGAAAGGTGGGTAGATCGTCACGTGATCCCTGATACGACAATGCCAGCAATGCTTACGGCTGTGCGGAAAATGATGCAGTAGTCTAACCCAAAAAGTGACACTGGCGACATTTTTTTTTTTGTTCTGGATGGGAGAACAATGTACAAGAACAGTTACTTTTTCTTTTGTCGAGATAGCTGCTCTTCAGGTGTAACCGATTGATAACTATTGAAGTCAGTGGACACTGACACTGAAATCTGTTGTTGTTGATGGGTAATCATTTTTTCATCAGCTGTTGAAACAGTTCAGCAATACTTGAGGCCTTTTGCACCCAGTTCGAAGAGATAAGGGACTGTCTGTTCGTCTTTCGTTTTCATTGTCTTGAGTGTCTTGCCTGAAGAAGGCCAAATAGGTCGAAACGTGTTGTGTTTGTTTTGTAATTTGTTTATTCTTTCATCTGCGCGCTCGGTAATTCTGTCTTTGCTCTTGTTTCAATTTCTGCAATATATATACTGTCATAGTCTGTACCTCCTGACGAAGGCAACTAAAGCCGAAAATTGGGAAATTTTAATCTTGTTTGTTTGGATTTTTATCTACTTCGACTGTTTATATATATATATATATATATATATATATATATATATATATATATATATATATATATATATATATATATATATATAAATAAATATATAATATATATATATATATAAAGGCGTTCAATAAAGTAGTGGGGGAAAACAAGTGCAGGCAAACAATTCTTCCGTCATCTAAGAAAAAAAAAAAAAAAAAAAAAAAAAAAATATATATATATAAACAGCAAGTAGCAGACCCAAAATAAAACTATGTACTCTGTATGTACAGATTTCACAAAAAATTAAGGACCACCTTTAAAATCGGGTACCGTTTTGAAATATTTACTGAACATATACATACGACATTTTCTTATACACAACACCTTTTTACCGCTTGCAAGAGATTTCACCGAGTCGTCGTCGTTGTCGTAGTTTAATTTTAGCGCTCTAAATGTGTCCTCATTTTTAGCTGTATTCTTTTCAAAACTCATGCTTTTTCCATGAATGGTATTGTACTCTTTACCATCAAACAAAAAGTGCGACTCATCCTACCTAAAGAAACCACAGGATGGGCAAGGTGACGAGGAGGATGGTTTAGTATGGAGAGAGAGAGAGAGAGAGATGATGATGATGATGATGATGATGATGGTGATCTCTCTCTGTTTGTCTGTCTGATGTCTGTCTGTCTCTAGTTCTCTCTGTATCTATCTCTGTCTGCCTTATGTTAAAAATAGCGGTTTCGAGGCAAATTGACTAAATTTCAATGATCCGTGAACACTAGTCGACACGCTTTACAGTGCAAAATGCATATGCACGTGCAAAAATAATTGTCTGGCTATGACCTGTGCTAATCTACCTGGCTACATAAGCTGCTGCTGGTCCAACGAAATTGATCACTGTTTAACCATGCCCCCCCCCCCCCCTCCACCGCAGAAGAATACTATACTGATTTTCTGACTGGTCTTTAACTTTTTGTGAAGTCTGTATATTACATGTATTGTATACGAGTGTGAGTATGGGTTAATGAAACAACAGGTACTGCAATTAACACAACTGCAGTACCTGTGCGAGAAGCATCTGGTACACTGATGCCACTCTTAAAGCGCTAGAGTTCCCAGTGACCTATGTTTTTTTTTTTGTTTTGTTTTGTTTTTTGTATGGCTCACTAGGGACTCTGGGTCTTTAAAGTTGACCACATTCGTAGCATAAGGACAGAGGAGGAGTGTGTATGTGTGTGTGTGTGTGTGTGTGGGGGGGGGGGGGGGGGGTGGAGAGAGAAGATGTATGCTACTTGCAATTGGAGAATATTTTAATTGCAACCACATGTATCTCATGGGTGACAAAATTTGCGGGTCATGCACGTCATGTCCCTAGCACAATAAGGGGCTTTCCCGGCACAAACTGTCGCATGTTCCAAAGTGCGACACTTTGTGCAAGTCTTCTCAGCACAAAGTGTCGCACTTCTGCACAACATGTTGCATGCGACACTGTGCAGTTGCAACACTTTGTGCCGCAACAAGTGTGCCATGAATCGTTGCCGTTCGCCAAAGAAATAGAGTGGACAGAACCTACTAGCTGGGGTTCCTTCGCGCATTTTGAGAGCCTCCATTTACCCGTTGGTGTCACTGGCTCGGTGTCCGTGTTTCCTGTTCATGTTTTAGTTCTCTGTTGGCCCACGCTTCACGGTTGATAGTGTCAAATTACCAAGATTGAAACACACTGCGCACGACTTGCTTCACTGAATATCCGGCAAGAAGAAGCTGGCATATGCGCTTATATGAACAGTTCTCTCGCCTGGAAAGGGTTAGTTACCTTGTGTGAGCGAACGTCTCTAGCAGAGGCGAATAGAAGAAACACGGGGTATTTGACTATCCATCTACTTCTTTGCTCCCGCCAAACTTGCAAGAATTCCTAGCATCCTATCTTGTGAAAGCAGCTCAGATCTTTTGATTTTTTTGTTCGGTATTATAATATAATATAATATAATATAATATATAACGCTGAACAATTAAGTAGTGGGGGAATACAAGTGCAGGTTAACCATTCTTTCTTCATTATAGTAATGATTTGGCGAAGATTTGAAAAAAAAAAAGTGTGAAGATGAAGAAATGGGAAAAATATATATTGTAAACGTGTACACCCTTTGCTACCTGCATGAGGGAACCATCGCAATCCCTCTCGAAGGCAGATCTATATGTATTGCCTGCTCCTAGGCCTTTCGTCCGCTGGATCAGACTCATCGGGGAGGCACGGCTGATTGTGTCTGTGCTCTTTGCGTTAAATAAAAACACACCACAGTCCGTACACTTATGTGGTGTTCTCACCACCAAGGGTTAAAAAAAAGAATCCAACAGCACTCCCAAAGCAGCCAGTGAAAGGTAGGAATAAAACAAAACGAAAGTGTGGAGAGGCAAAAAGTTGCGGAAAAACTAAAAACATTATGCAAACAGTGTAAAATGTGGGGGACATTCTTTGAGCCAATGCTTGAGGATCCATTTAAGGATCCAAGGGAGATCAAAAGATATGGAACAGTCTCAGTGATGAGCTCTGCTGTTCAATAACCCAAGCATTGTCAGCGGCTAAGAACTGTGCAGAACAACCTTTACTTGGATCTCCTAAGAGATGCAATCGCCCACCAAGTGACCAAACAATGTAATGCTGAACAATTAAGCAGTGGGGAAAAACAAGTCGGGGTTAACAATTCTTTCATCATTATAGTAATGACTTGGTAAAGATTTGAAATTTAAGGGGAAAAAAAAGAGGTTGAAGATAAAGAGAATGGGAAAATATATATCATAAATATGAAAACTCTTCGCTAGCTGCATGAGAGAACCCATCGCAATCCCTCTCGAAGGCAGATCTATATGTATTGCCTGTTCCTAGGCCTTTCATCGGCTGGATCGGACTCATCAGGGAGACACGGCTGATTGTGTCTGTTCTCTTGGCGTCAAATAGAGACACACCACAGTCCGTACTTCTGTGGTGTTCTCACCACCAAGGATTCATAAAAGAAATCCAACAGCACCCCCATAGCAACCAGTGAAAGGTAGTAAAATAAAACAAAACGAAAGTGTGGAGAGGAAAAAAGTTGCAGAAAAACTAAAAAAATATATATATATATATATATTTTTTTTTTTTTTTTTTCAAAGTGGAGCGACTGATGGCGGAGAACGAAGCAAAATTTAGAAAGAGTGGGAGTTAGTTGCCGCCAAGGACATTGACAAACAAAGCACAGGACAAGACACGATGCATTTCGACCTCTTGGGTCTTCTTCAATAGAAAAAAAAAATCGATCACATTTAACACTTAGGACAGTACAAACAAAGAACAAAGAGAGACTTATCTGATGTCCATGTGGTGTGCTGTGAAGAATGGCCGCCAGAAGGAAATGACAGAGGGGATTATGGGAGAGGAAAAGGAGGGGGGGGGGGGGGGGGGGGCATGGAGGGAGGGGAGGAGTGAAGCGATGGGGTTGTGTTGTTAGTTTAGTGGGGTGGTGTGGTATATGTGTGACGGTTGTGGTTGAGATGGATTGATAATAATTCTAAGAGGGGGGTGGGGGTGGGGGGGTTGATATATATATATATACATATATATATCATTAAAAATTTATATATATATATATATATATATCATATTAAAAAAATATATATATATATATATAGAAGGGATGGTAATAGTAATGATGATAGTGCTAGTAATTATAATAAATAAGTAGAAGAATAAAATGAGAGTAACTGTAATTTAAAAAATAAAAAAGAGGGTGTGGGTGGGGAGGAGGGTAGTGTGTGTGTGTGTGTGGGGGGGGGGGGGGGGGGGGGGGGGGGGGGGGGGAAGAGAAGGAGAGCTCATATATCTCCATCCACTATGAGGTGGGGGGTGGGTGTGGGAGGTTCATACAAATGGTGCTGTTGAAAAAGTAAACAATGCTGTGGGATGATGTTTATTGTAACAGGTGAAATAATTTTTTCGGCGTTAATGTGCTGATGTTGGTTGAAGAAAGATAGCAATGCTCAATGAGAAACAGGGTTTCATGTGTTACACACACACACACACACACACACACACACACACACACACACACACACACACGTACTCCCACAAAAAAGGGGGGGGGACCACATGTAAACAGTATTATGGGTGAGTTATGATGGTAATGAGACTAACTGTGGAAGGTTGTCACACATATTCACACACGCACATACACATATGTATGTGTATATATATATATATACACAAGCTCGAAAAATACAAAAACCAAACAGAACTGAGCAAATATATTTGGAGACTTAAAGACAAAAAAATAAACTACAACATGCCCTGGAAAATCATAAAAAGGGCATCACCATACAATAACATTTCAAAAAGATGCAACCTATGTTCAACAGAAAAATGGTTAATGCTATGCAAACCATACTTAGCAACTCTAAATACTAAAGTAGAAATAGTAAACAACTGCAGGCACTAATGGAAATCGTTGTCAGCAAACGCACCCTGAACTGTAAACAACCTGAAAACCGAACAACACGTGCAGCCAATCCACACATGCAAACAGCGACATCGGGCCATATAACACCGGCAGTAGGCGACCCAAAACCATCCTGAGGAGAGCGAGCGCTCGAAACAGACCTGTTGATTTTTAAAACACAATCAACAAAAAATATACCATTCTCCAACCCGCAATTCTACTTAAAAAGATTAATAGAGCAAACTGAAAAAAAAAAATACGAAACATGAGATGGAAAGCGTTTTTCTTCCTGAACCCGAATGCAAAAAAAGAGGACAAAAAACACATATGGCTTCAAATCATGGCGATCTCCACCGGCCATAGATGAAATGAAATCTTTTGAGGATAAAATGAAAAGAATGATAGCCAACATAGAATTCAAAAAAATCAAACAACGATTTCCAAACATCATTAAAAAATGAAAATAAAAAATAATACAAAAATGACAAAAAAAAATATTCGTGTGAAGGCTGACAAAACCAGTAATACTACTACAAAATGGAACCAAACGAGTACTCACAACTTCTTGATAAAAACATTCAGAAAAAAACTACAAAAAAAAAGCTGATAAAACCATACACAACAACATCCGAAAAAAAAAAGAAAAAAAAAAAAAAGAACTCGTACACCACATGGATCTAGGTGACAGGGTGGAAACAACAGCAATAAAAAAAGCCTTCATAACCCTTAAAGACCATAAACCCAATTTCCACAACAACCCAACATGTAGACTAATAAACCCATCTAAATCTGAACTGGGCAAAATAAGTAAGAAAATCTTAGAAAAAGCCATAAAAAACATAAAATCAAACACTGAATACAACCTCTGGAAGAACACATATGAAGTTATCCAATGGTTCAAAAATCTTAACAAACAGAAGAACACAGTATTCATCACATTCGACATAGTAGACTTCTACCCATCCATAGATGAAGAGCTACTCACTAAAGCTCTGAAATTTGCTAATAAACACACAGACATAACAGGGTCAGAAATGGAAATCATTCTTCACACCAAGAAAACTTTACAGCAGAAATGAAACATGGATCAAGAAAACAAAAAAAAAACTCAACATTTGATGTGACCATGGGATCGTACGACGGTGCCGAAACATGCGAACTGGTCGGACTGTTTATGCTATCCAACATCCAAAAACAACTCGGAAAGCAAGTCGGACTGTACAGAGACGACGGCCTCGCCGCGCTAAACAACAATCCAAGAACCATCGAAAACAAGAAAAAAAGAAACTATGCAAAATTTTCCAAAACCATAACTTAAAAATCACCATCGAAGCAAACAAAAAGGTAGTGAACTACTTAGACATAACACTTGACCTCAACAACCACACATATAAACCATACAAGAAACCTAATGACACACCCATTTATGTAAACATCAATAGCAACCACCCACCATCTATACTAAAAACCATACCCAATGCATAAACAAGAGATTATCTAATCTGTCACATAATGAAAGAGTATTCAACAACGCAGCAGCAGAATACCAAGAGGCATTGCAAAAAAAAAGTGGTTACAGCTACAAACTACAATACAACCCAGATAACAACATGAACAAAAAAAAAAAAAAAAAGAAAAGGAAAAGGAAAATCACATGGTACAACCCTCCATATGATGGACGAGTAAAAAAAAACGTAGGGAAAGAATTTTTCAAAATTTTGACAGCATCCTTCCCAAAAGAACACAAATTGTCCAAAATATTCAACAAGAACACCATCAAACTATCATATTCATGCATGCCTAACCTTAAAAAATAAATGATTCATCCAACAAAAAATGAAAAGCAACACAGCAAAGAAGGGTGGGAAGAAAGAAAATCCTGCAATTGTACTAAAAAAGAACAGTCCCCCTTAAGCAACAAATGCCTCTATAACAACATTGTATACCAAGCCACTGTGACATCAGAAAATGAAAAAGAAACATACATACATAGGGATCACTAAATCACTTCAAAACCAGATACGCAAACCATAAACAGTCATTCAACAAAGAAAAATACAAAAAAACAAACAGAACTGAGCAAATATATTTGGAGACTTAAAAGACAAAAAAAAAAAAAAAAATAACATATCCTGGAAAAAATCATAAAAAAAGGCATCACCATACAATAACATTTCAAAAAGATGCAACCTATGTTCAACAGAAAAATGGTTATACTATATGCAAACCATACTTAGCAACTCTAAATACTAAAGTAGAAATAGTAACACAACTGCAGGCACAAATGGAAATCGTTGTCAGCAAACGCACCCTGAACTGTAAACAACCTGGCTCCCCAAGGGGTTGAGCACTTTAAGAATTTTATTAGGCATTTTAGCGGTATTTTTGATATATATATATATATATATATATATACACACACTAAAAAAAAAACCGAAAAACTTTCATTAATCAGTCACTGATGGGTGATGATGATCAAGTGAGGTCAACAGCACCATAGGAAGGTCTTCTTCTCCGTTCACTTTGGCAGGAATCCTGGAGGTACTGGTAAAAGGCTGCCGCATGGTGAAGGCCCTCTAGTGGTCAGTAAAGTTTTGCACCCATTGGTGTGTTGGCAGGCCAGGTTTCCACTTATAGTGCCGATGGGAAAGTTCCGCTGTCACTGGGGCGGCATGGATAAACTGAAGACTCGCCAGTGTAGAATATTGTGGAGATGTGATGTGACAGTCTGGAGCGTCCTGTTCTCAGTCCCACAATGATGGTCTTCTCCGTTTACTTAGGTAGGAGTCCTGGAGGTACTGACAGAGGCTGCTGTATGGTGAAGACCCTCCAGTGGTCAGTGAGGTTTTGCACTCATTGGTGTGTGCAACATATATATATATATATATATATATTGATAAACAATAAGCTGTCAACACCGCCCACAGAGTTAATTTTTTGTCCAAGCTTTCACCAAAAGGCTTCTTCAGGAACCGATGCTACTTGCGTCTGTATATATAATAAAATAGTTTTTATATATATATATATATATATATATATATATATATATATATATATATATATATATATATAACTAATAAATTCCAAGGATAAGTACCGAGCACCATTCCAGCAACTTACAGAGCAGCTTGGTGTTGCAATGACTGCAAGAAATATTGAATTATAAAATAAAAAAAATATATATATATATATATATTTTGAAAACTCAACAAACATACTATGGTATTGCACACCAGCCTTCTTCTGGAATAGCATTCTTCTTAAAATCAAAAAGGAAGAGGAGTCAAGTTACACTTTCCGCGGTCACTGAGAAGAAACATCAGGTTTCGAAATACCGGTATCTGACCAGGAGTTACATGTTAGTGAGTTTTCTCCCTATTGGAGATTGTCTCCCCCTTGGAGACTATAAGCTTGCTGAAGGCTCATTTGAGAGAAGCATTTATTATTCCCCATTCAGCCACTCAAGCACATACTGTTAGTTAGGTAGAATTATCTACCACTGCAGATATGAATGCTTATCTCCCCCTATTTCTTCAATCTAAGACATAAGAGCAAGCTTTGTTTATAATTGAATATATATATATATATATATATATATATATATATATATATATATATATATATATATATATATATATATATATATATATATATATATATATATGAACAATTAGGTAGTGGGGGAAAACAAGTGCAGTAGGGGAGAAAACAAAACAACAACAACAACAACAAAACCAAAAAAAAAGTGGGTGGGTTGAAGATGAAGAATATTGGAAAATGTATATTATGAATATAAAAAACCTTCACTAGCTGCATGAGGGAATCATCGCAATCCCCCGCGTAGGCAGATTTATATGTATCGTCTGCTCCTAGACCTTTCGTCCGCTGGATCGGACTCATCAGGTAAACACGGCTGATAGTGTCTGTGCTCTTGGCGTCAAATACAGACACACACACAGTCCGTAGTTCTCTCTCTCTCTCTCTCTCTCTCTCTATATATATATATATATATGTGTGTGTGTGTGTGTGTGTGTGTGTGTGTGCTGCCGACAACTGAGTAGTGGGGGAAAACAAGTGCAGGCTAACAATTCTTCCGTCATTATAGTAATGACTTGGCAAAGATTTGAACTTAAAAAAAAAAATCTCTAAATAAATGTTAGTGAACCGCCAAAAGAAATGCGGACAAATGAGTCACAAGCTAAAACACAACTCGTTTCGACCTCTCAGGTCTTCTTCAGGCAAGACACAAATAAATAATACAAAGAAAATGAACGAATTTG
>JADBJO010000335.1:326273-366273 GCA_016801955.1 Conus betulinus | reverse complement strand
GAACCGCCTGCTTTTACAATATGTACAAAACATTCACTCCGATAGCCCCATCTGCACTAGAGCTCGCACCGTTGGTTGGTCCTGGTACTTCAAATGCTATACAAAATCTAAACAGAAAGACTCCTACCGCCCTTACTGACTCTCGAAGGCATTGCTTCCGTAACCTCAAACACCCTCAACACATGAACCCCCCCCCCCCCCCCCCCCCCACACACACACACACACACACCCCCCCTTAAACTGTACACCTCACGAAAATCTGACCAAATTGATGTCAGGGTACAATAACTTAGTAACAGATTTTGTCAGAACGGGGATGGAGGTGGGAATGAGGTTGGGAGGCTAGATGCAGAATTAGTTAAAGTTGGGATGGGGTTGGCGATACAGGAGCAGGGAGGGGGGGGGGGGGGGGGGGGGGGGGGACTTAGGCACACATTTTGTAAGCACGGTAGGGTGTGGGGAGACATGAAGATTTTATTTTTTTTTTAATGTGTCGATCGGGGGAGTAGTTTTGGCAGTGTTTGAGGTTGCCCTTCATGGGTAAAGGAATCACCAATGACTGGGTCCACTCTGTTGGCCATTTCTTTTCTGTCCAGATCTTTTGACATACCATTGTTAGTGTCTCTGTGGTCTCTATCCCTCCGTATTTCGAAAGCTCAGCTGGGACATTGTCCATTCCTGGGGATTTCCCTGGCTTCAGACTCTGTACCGCGGCCTCAACCTCCTCCTTCAGTACATGGAGACTGTTCTCGCTGTCTGTGGGTCGTTGGTTGTCCTACAAAATGGATGTGTCTGGGTTGAGCTGGTAATTGTAGAAGCTTTCACAGAATTCTGTCCACCTCTTCGGGACTTCTTCATTCTCTGTCAATAGCTTGCCATCCTTATCTTCGATGACCGCTGATCTTGTTTGGTTGGTCTTATTCAGGGTCTAGAGTGTGTTGTAGGCTTCTTTGCTGTTCGCTGCTTCCATGCCTCTCTCGATTGCTTCGCACTGCTCCTCTATCCCAATTTTCCTCGGCTGTCTTCATCTTCTTCCTGACTTCTCTGTTCACATGTTGGTACTGCATCCTGGCTTCGTCACTGGAGTGTTTCTTTCCTCTTAATTCCCGCCTCTTGTCACATAGATTTAAGACCTCGTCTGTAACCCAAGGCTGGATCTTCTTCTGCTTCTTTCCCACAACTTCTTCAGCTGTTGTAGTTAGCACCTCTTTGATGTTATTAGCAAGTGTGTCTACATCGCTGTCCACCAAGTTCAGGGCAGCAAACTTCCCGCCTACTTAATTCTGGAACACCTCTGCAATTTCGGAGTCCTTCAACTTCTCTAGGTCAAAGTGAATGCGGGGATTCTTTGGACAACGCTTACACTTCAGCTTGAGCTTGAAGGCTGCCAGGACAAGACTGTGATCTCTGCCGCCGATGTCGGCGCCTAGGAATGTTCTTGTTTTTTGCTGTGTTTATGCTGGACTTGTAGCGTTGTGGGGCCAGAATGAAGTCTACTTGGTTGTGAAACTTGCCCATTTGGTGAGTGCCAGGTTCTGGTTCTGGACAGCTTGTGTGGGTAGAGAGTGTTGTCTAGGGTAAGTCGATGGCTTTTGCCAAACTTCAGCAGTCTAAGGCCTCTGCCTTTCTCCAATACCGAAATTTCCTGCTGTTCCTGCCCATGCAGGAGGGGGGTAAGGGGAGGGGGGAGAGAACAAGAAGGAAAAGACACACGCCTTCACGACTGGTACGACTGCATGTAACTAAGACTGAAAAGTTCGTGACAAGTTTCGTAGTAAAAAGATAGTGGAGAATGAGTTGCCTTTCTTGGTGTATTGAGCGCAAAAATTCCCACTCAAAATAATAACAGTAATAACATCAACCTAAAAGACAGAGATGACTAGTAAGAAAACTATGCAAATGATGGTATAGTAATAAAAAAAAATAGATAAAAAAATAAATGAAAAAAGAAAGGAAGGAAATCAAATCAATAAACACCAAGTTCAATTAATAGTCAACGTTAATTTGCGTCGAGGAAACTGGTTTGAAACGCCGGAGGAAATGTTCAGCCAGTGCAGTGCAGTGTCACTCTTTGGTGGGTGGGGTGCCTTATCAAGACTTGATGTAGAGTGTTCGTCATGGACTGCCGGTACCGAACCTGTGATAGGACAGTCCTGGGCGCAGCTGTATACAAGGGAGCCAAGGGGGCGTGGAACGACTGCCACAGAGAAAGCAGGGCAAGTCAGGCAGCGAACAAATGTAATAAGCCTTAAGACAATTTTTGTTTATGTCTTCCCCCCGCCCCCAACTTCCTTCAAACAAACACGCTTGCGTTGACGTGCAGAACACATTGCTCTAAAGCGACTCCAAACGACACGAGCCTGAGAGAAAACAACGTGAGTAGCATCGCGCCTTCACGGCCAAAGACGTTACGCATTCATTCATCCGCGCGTGCCAGTTTGTCGCCTGTTTGCATGAAAGCAAGTTGACGCGTACACGCACGCACGCATGTACACAAGCACGCACGCAGACACACACACACACACACACACACACACCACGCACGCACGCACGCACACACACACACACGAGCGCGCATAAGAGAAAACACACACACACATACAACACACACACTCGCGCACACACACACTCGCGCGCACACACACACACACACACACACACACACGCACACAAGCGTGCGCGCATATGCTCGCACGTAAACACGCACAGAGCGTTATAGTGATACAAACTGTCTTTGATGATGCCGAGAAGATCTGAAAGTAGAAAAAAAAAGATAAAAAACAACAAACAAACAAAAATCTTCAACGTTTAGGTCGCAGACCATCTTCAGGACATGTGACATAAAACGAAAGAGAAATAAGTACATATAGGCAATGACGTATGAAAAAAAAAATATACGTAAACGGACGAGTACGTGTGTAAAGGTGTGTGTGTGTGTGTGTGTGTGTGTGTGTGTGTGTGTGTGTGTGTGTGTGCGTGCGTGCGTGCGTGCGTGCGTGCCTGCGTGCGTGCGTGCGTGCGTGCGTGTGTGTGTGTGTGTGTATGAAACAGACAGAAAAAAAGAGTGGTAGAGGTGTGTGTGTGTGTGTGTGTGTGTGTGTGTGTGTGTGTGTATGAAACAGACAGAAAAAAGAAGAGTGGTAGAGTGTGTGTGTGTGTGTGTGTGTGTGTGTGTGTGTGTGTGTGTGTGAGAGAGAGAGAGAGAGAGAGAGAGAGAGAGAGAGAGAGAGAGAGAGAGAAAGAGAAACAGATAGAGAAAAAGAGAGAGTGGTAGAGGAGGAGTCTTATGCTTGGAAGGGGACGCTTAAACGTGTGTGAGGGGGGAAAAAAAAGCGAAGAAGAAAAAAAAAAGCGCGGGTGTTAGGCGTGTGTGTGGATGGGGGGTTGGGTGGAAACTACTATGAAACCAATAGGTGCATATGGATGGTCCACATATGCATGTGTCTACGAGCTGGAACGATTCAAACTAAAAAGGTCAGATGTGGGAATTGAGTCCACCAGGGATTGTGGTGCCAAGGCGAGAGATTGACTTGATGAATTTTCTTTCTGGAGCTTAGGAGTGGTTTTGCCAAACAGCAGTGACGGAAATACGGGTTTGGCTGTGGCAATGACCGAAACGCTGAAGATTTTTGTTCTGGTCTTCTTTTTATTTATTTTATTTTTTTTTTATATTTTTGAAATCTGAAATTCTGAGCAACGTCGAAGACAGTTTGTATTATTCACAGAAATCGGCGATCAAAAATCTGTTTTATTTTTTTTTTTTAATTTTTTTTTTTGCTTACCCAACCTCTGCGCCACCTCAGAGGCAGTGCACCCACGCCGCTCATTCCGACCCCCTGTCCACAGCCACAGCCCGGTCGGCCCCGCCGCAGCCCCGGCACCGGCAATCCACAGGGAGCAGTCAATGTCAAGTTGTCAAGAGGCAACCCACCGGAGGAGACTCTGCACTGCCGCCGAGTCACTTCAGTGGTGTTCAGTGGCGCCTGTTCTGATCTAACATACGCAGGACACCACCTACTAAGCCCCCTACTGACGACAATAATTGCTTAGTCGCGGAGCCGGCGTGAGTGAGCTCTCCCCCCGGAGGGCGCACCACGTCCGTCCAACGACAGCCTCCATGGACTCGCCGATACCGGTGACCCCGACGGAACCAAACCAAGGCCACAGACGTGGAGAGGACATCGAAACTGAGGTCACCATGAGAGCAGGGCATGAAGGGCCACAGAATTTGAGACTTTTTTTTTTTTTATGCTGATCGATGAGAATGAGGATGATTATGATGATGCTACGGATTTCCATTTCGGTCTGAGACTACATGACAGGGCTGTACTCTACGCTTCCTTTCATAATATATCCCGGCGTCAACCAGGCCCGAGAGAGATACAGACACCTGCAGTGTTGGTCAGGAAATTTGAGCAACACTCTCAGAAACGCATCCATTTAGTGAATGAAACTCGACTGTGTGGTCCCAGTCTTCCCAACTGAGTCCGCAGCAACTCAACTCTGGGTAGGAGCCGGTCGGGGCAGAAAAACCCACATGACTTCTGATGGGATTCGAACCCACGATCTCCCAGCCGGGAGTCCGCGACGCTAACCACTTCGCCACGGCGGCTGGTAAAAATCTGTTTTATTGTTGTACTAATACATTCTCCATACAATCGCTAACCTTAAATTTGTTCCTGGGTTCATCGTTATGCTTTGTGATTGTGAACCGCACATTCAAGATATGACGCATGCTTATCGACACAGATTTTACGTTTGACAGACTGCCGTTGGCTGAATGGAAATTAACAAATGAATTTCCCCATGTAGATGCGTTTCTTGAATTATTAGAAGAAGACAGGTATGAAATAGAAATGTACTTATGTTAACATTAATATTAACACCGACTTGCAGAGGCATAGGGAACTGATTGAAGATAAATGACTGTAAAAACGAAAATATATACTTTATTTAAAAAAAACAAAACAAAACAAAACAAAAAGAAAAACCAACCAACCAACCAAACAAAAAAATACACGTATTAACAATAAAAACATCCGAGTCAATCAAGAATATGTAATCGTAACGTCTGCGCATTTATTAAAGACTACTGATTGATACTGTAAGATACCATCAATATGTAAGGATATATCATGTTTTCGTAGGAATGGCTGGCGACTATTCATATTCTTCTTTTGTGTGTATGTGTGTTTTTTGGCTTGTTTTTTGTTGCTTGAAAAAAAATTTTTTTCTTTCATTCTGTCCCGAGTTTAGTTATAGTTTCCCTCACTTTTTCATTTGTGAAATGTTTCAAAGTATATGAATGGAAACTTGAAAAAAAATAAATGTGCAATTTAAGCAAAAAGATGTATGCCTTTAAACTACTCTTAAGCAGGAACAAACTCTGACAATAATCAAACTTGAACAAACACGTGACCATCAGGTCATCCAAAGGTCCAGAATAGAACACTACCAGCTCACTAAGAGCAAAGAAACGAACAACCAACCAACCAACCAACCAGACACCTTTCATTTGTGAAATGTTCAAAGTATATGAATGGAAACCTTGAAAAGAAAATAAATGTGCAATTTAAGCAAAAAGATGTATGCCTTTAAAAATACTCTTAAGGACAGGAACAAACTCTAATGATTAATGAACAAAAACGTGACCATCAGGTCATCCAAGGTCCAGAATAGAACACTACGCAGCAACCAGAACTAAAAAAAAAAAACTAAGAGCAAAGAAACGAACAACCAACCAACCAACCAACCAGACACCTATAAAGCACTCGCAAATAGGCACTAGAGCAACCTAAAACCAAGACACCGTTTTTATTTACTCGATGTTACATGCAAAATATTCTGCGTTGCCTACCTAAGTTGAAGATTGATTTAAAAAAAAAAAAAAAAAGGGGGGGGGGGGGGGGGATGGAACAGAAAAAAAAAGAAAAATAAAACTGATAAACACAAAGGGAAAAAAAAGGAAAAATCTCTCTCTCTCTCTCTCTCTCTCTCTCTCTCTCTCTCTCTTTCTCTCTCGGGGGATGATCAAGGTACACAAAGCAGAGAAATCACGTTGAATGTGCTCTGCCTTTCTACGTCGTTTTGTGCGGGCTAGAAGAGGAACTGTCACCTGTAGGTTGTTGACAAGTTGTCAGCTGTCATGCCTTCGGACAATCTCAGGTTCAGACCGGTATGTGGTGCATTCACAGCTGTTTATGCACAATTCATGTCGAAGCGGGCAAAATTTAGGGCAGGCATGAGTCTGTCAGTCTTAATGTTGAAGACACGGACCGACGGTGTCACCCTTGGATTGTTACTCTCTCTACAATTCTACGGGAATTTGTTGCGGCGTTGCGGGGGACGTGGAGCTGAACCCAGGATCTGGCTCTAGGGACAACTTGCGTCAGTCCCACCTCGGCAGTGGAGGTTCTGTACGACGAGACAGCGTCGGCTGTCAGGGAGCTCCCCCTGGTGCATCTACGCTTCCGTCGGATCCCTCCACGAAAGACGTGATGGCCTCCCTGAGAGAAGTAACTGGCTCTCTGAACGGTCTAAACAGCAAGTTTGACCATATGTGTGATGAGATAAAGGACTTGAAAGATGTGTACTGTTCTTTGAAGGATGATGTGTCTGCTCTAGGACCAGAAATTTCTGACCTCAAACACAGGAGAACGAACGATTAAAGTGTGAAAATGATAACCTTTGTGCTAAAGTGGAAGATTTGGAGAGAAAAGTGGATGATCTGGAGTGTAGGTGGAAAAGGAATAATCTCATTATCCATGGTATTCCACGCAAGAAGAATGTGAGCTGGCAGGACTGTGAAGACAAGGTGAAAGACATGTTGACTGATGAACAATTTTTTTTTTTTATGATGTTCTGTTTCATAAATTCCATCGCCTAAATGCAAAACCAGAGTCTCCTATCATTGCCTGGTGCACTTTTTTTCAAAGATAAGGACAGGATTTTTACGTGCCAAAAAGAACTTAAAAGGAACTGGCATTTTTACTGGGGAAGATTTCTCTCCCAGGATTCGGGAGATCCGAAGAAGCTTTCTCCACATTTAAAGTCAGCCGGGTCTAAGGATGTAAAAGCTTCGATGGTATATGATCACCTCGTGATCGATTGGAAAAAGTTCGCACTGGATGGCAGTTATAACTCAGTTCAACTCAGATAGTGGTGTGGCCGGCCCGAAAACATAAAAAAATATCCCTCTCACAAAATTTACCAGGCGCCAAAAGTAAGCTGCCACCGGTCGTTGACAACGTGTCTGTTCCACAAGAGGTCACACACGAGAGAATTGTGAACTGTGTTAGTTTACAAAAATCGTGTAAAAATACATCCCGTGCATAATTTGTGCACAAGGATTTTGAATGAACGAGTAGGAAGTGAGCGTAGCTATGTCGATGTGCTGTGCGAGAATGTAAGTTTGTGTAAGACCATTGGTCATTATGAGAATATTTTAAATGTTGATGTCGGTTTCTCCCGCAGTTGTAATGCTGGTGTTAAAGTTGATGCGAAAGTTGAAAGCCAGGAGTGCGGGGACGAGTGTGATGGTGGTGGTGAACGTATTGTTGTGAATGAAACTGGTGGTAGCGATTGGTGTGTGAATATGTCAGTGATGAACGGCAGCGATGGCCGTGGGAATTTGAATGGTATAGACAGGGAGACTGATACCGAAAGCAGTTACTACACACGTAATAAAAAGCAAAGATGAATATACAGAAAGGGCTAACAATGACAGTGACGATGTAAATGTGGAAGGAAAAAAATGAGAGCAATTGTGTCAATGACAGCTTAAAGCTTTCTGGAACTGGGTTAAATGTAAATGAATGCAAGTCTGATTTTTTTTTATATGAGAGACAGTGACAGGGTATTATTGCTGGGGATTCCTTCCCTGATGAGGGTGTAGCGAGTGTGAGTAAATGTATAAATATTGTATCTTTTTAAACACTGGAATATATGCGGATTGTTCAACAAGTTAGACAACAGAGATTTCATTCATTTTTTTTCTTCATTCGATGTTGTCTGTTTAGTGGAAACTTTTGCGGAAAAGTTTAAATCGAGCGTTTTTAAGGATCGTGAAATATTGCTAAGTCGGCTGTTAAACTAACAAAACATGGTAGGTGTTCAGTGGGACAGTCTGCTTGATACGGAAAGATTTGGTTCCGTATATTCTTCCTGTCAATTGTTAAAGTCCTTATTCAATGTTACTTCTGCTTGATAAAGATTATTTTGATTTTTATAAGACTGTTTTACTAGATTGTACGTATGTTCCACCTGAATTGTACCTTATTATTCTTTACATGTCTTTAATAATGGTATTGACCTATTAGAAGATTGCATTGTGAAAACGATGATGTCATTAGGTGATGTTGATGTATTGCTATGTGGTGACATTAATGCGAGGACGTCTAATCTGGTCCCGAAAACTATTTGTGATCGCGAGTTATATGTTTGTCAAAGTAACGACAAAAGTTCTGAGATTGTAAGATGTTCCCAAGACAATGTACTTAACTTATATGGAAAGAAAATGCTGAACATGTGTACTGTGCTGGGATTGCATATCTTAAACGGGGTATGCAATAGCGACACAGAGGGTTGTTTCACATACATTGCTGACACAGGAAACAGTGTGAATGATTATTTCCTAGTGTCTGTACACCTTTTTTGAGTTGTTGTGTGACAAGCTGACTGTAAAGATAATGGAAAGATTTGAATTCGACCACTTACCTCTTGTGTTTTGTATAAATGAAAGAAGTGGCAAGACGTGTTTCAACCCGAAGGCCTTTGATTCTATTCCTCGGAAACTTTTATGGTCTATTTTGATGAAAAATGGAATTAAGGGTAAATCATATCGATGTGTAAAGAACATGTATGTCAAAGTGAAAGCAAAAATAAGATCAGGAGCTAAACTATCTTACTTTCTTACGTGTATTCGAGGCGTTAAGCAGGATGATGCTTGCAGTCCCATGTTGTTTTCTTTGTTCATAAATGAGCAAGCATAGCATTAGAAATAGCTGAAAATGGTGAGCATGGAGTGACTTTCGATGTTATAGAATTGTTCATTCTGCTCTTGGCTGACGATGTTATATATATCTTATAGAATTGTTCATTCTGCTCTTGGCTGACGACATTATATTACTCCCACAACGGTAATTGGACTCCAACGACAATTGAATAGTTTATATTCAGCTGCAAACAGACTTGAATTAAAAGTTGATATGATCAAAACTAATATTATTGTATTCCGGAAGGCAGGCAGGGTACTTAGTGCAGTCTGAGAGAGATGGACCTACGGGAATGGAAGAGTTGTTGTAGTTTATGCATACAGATATCTTGGAATATACTTCACAACAAAACTCAGCTTCAATTTGCATGTCAAGACATTGTAAATAGAGCAAAGAAAGCAACAATAGCTATTCTTCATATTTTGTATAAATAAGATTGTAATTCACTTAGTGTTTTAAACTCAGCTGTTTGATTCATAAGTTCAGCCAATTTTGCATTATGGAGCTGAGATCTGGCTTTTTCAAACAAGTGTAATTAAAGAGAAAGTTCATTTGTATGTAGAGTAGAAAGAAACTCGTGAAGAGCGTGGCAGCAGAGAGTCCTCAGACGAGAAGCCCCCTTCAAGCAAGTGTTTCGGCCCTTATCTCCTGACACTCTAGGGGGGTGGGCCACACCCGGTTCATGACTCCGGATGTCCCTCTGCTTCCCCCCCCCCCCCCCCCCCCCCCCCCCCCCCCCCCCCCCCCCCCCCCCCCCCCCCGATCAAAGCATCATGAAATCGTGCTGTAGTGAGACTGAAGTAGGCCTGTGAACAAGTGATGGTGTAGAACTCCTTCCTCATGACTAACTCAAAATGGTCTAGAAATGTACGGCTTGTACTTTCATGAGACAATAATTCAATCGTGCACTCGACCTCCCAGTAAAAAGTCTCTTTACTGTGTACCACTTGATTTTAAGCTGATGGATAAATGAATTAATGACTAAGCTGAGAGAATTTCAGAAGAGGGTCTCACCTTAGCAGGAATGCTGATAACAAATGTAACATTTTCACCACACCACTCTTCCCCCATTTGACACGGCGGTTCAACAGCTACTTAACACTGGCGGACAGAAGAGGCTGGGGTTTCTTCTTTACCAATGTTATCATCTGAAAAGTGTCGCCAAAGTCTATCTCCACATAAACGAAAATCAAAATGTCGCAAATGTGTTGCGCCCACTGGTATAGGTTAGTGGAGAGTGTGTGTGTGTGTGTGTGTGTGTGTGTGTGTGTGTGTGTGTGTGTGACTGCGTTGTCTTGGCTTAATAAAGAGACAAGTCAACCAACAGAGCGGATAAAAGATACCACCTCCTCGGTGAGGTCACCTCACAATCATCTGCAGTGCTCTGTGTGGGCAGGGTCATCTGCAGTGCTATGTGTGGGCAGTGCTATGTGTGAGCAGTGGTATGTGTGGGCAGGATCATCTGCAGTGCTATGTGGGCAGTGTGGTATGTGTGGGCAGCGTCATCTGCAGTGCTATGTGTGGGTAGTGCTATGTGTGAGCAGTGGTATGTGTGGGCAGGGTCATGCAGTGCTATGTGTGGGCAGTGCTATGTGTGGGCAGTGGTATGTGTGGGCAGGGTCATCTGCAGTGCTATGTGTGGGCAGTGGTATGTGTCGGCAGCGTCATTTGCAGTGCTATGTGTGGGCAGTGCTATGTGTGGGCAGTGGTATATGTGGGCAGGGTCATCTACAGTGCTGTGTGTGGGCAGGGTCATCTGCAGTGCATTGTGTGGGCAGTGCTATGTGTGGGCAGTGGTATGTGTGGGCAGGGCCGTCTGCAGTGGTATGTGTGGGCAGGGTCATCTGCAGTGCTATGTGTGAGCAGGGTCATATGCAGTGGTATGAGTGGACAGGGTCATCTGCAGTGGTATGAGTGGACAGGGTCATCTGCAGTGGTATGAGTGGACAGGGTCATCTGCAGTGGTATGAGTGGACAGGGTCATCTGCAGTGGTATGAGTGGACAGGGTCATCTGCAGCGGTATGTGTGGACAGGGTCATCTGCAGTGGTATGTGTGGGCAGGGTCATCTGCAGTGCTATGTGTGGGCAGGGTCATCTGAATCCGGCCCTCAAGACAATATCACCGATTTCGGAGCGGGCGGGACGTCCAGCTCTGTGTGGTCCCACACTGGCTTTGCGGTCAGCTTGAGTTTTATATCGGCCTTTTCCTTGTCCTCGTTGCAGCCACCACGGGTCAGTAGTGGAGACCAGCCGGGCTTAGGGATGAGTGAGAAGTGGTGGTTATCGCGTCTGAATGAGTGGGGGGGGTGGTTTTTGCTTTATTGTAAGACGTTTGTGTCTGTTCGTTTTCCTCCATATTCTCTTTCTTTTGTCTTGTCTGTTTTTCCTTTCACTTTTATAATTTTCCTTGTAGATATCTTAATTCCT
Source organism: Conus betulinus (assembly GCA_016801955.1). NCBI lineage: Eukaryota > Metazoa > Mollusca > Gastropoda > Neogastropoda > Conidae > Conus > Conus betulinus. The sequence goes on along the minus strand of JADBJO010000335.1, from coordinate 354,852 downwards.
TTCTTTCATTTTGTTCTCCTTCACTGTTTCCTTTATTTTATTTTATTTTTATTATTATTATTTTATTTTTTTAATTTTCTGTCTCTCTATCTTTCCTCTTTGTTCCTTCCTTTTTTAATTTTTTCTTTGTTTCTTTTCCTCCTTTTATTCCTTTCCTTTTTTGCTTGTTTTTTTTTTTTCCCCCTCTGTTTCTTTTCCTTTCTGTTCACACACATATAAGAGCATGTAAACACACACACACACACACACACACACACACACACACACACACACACACACACTGTAGGTGCCATCAGAGAAAACAACACAAAACCAAATTTATCAGACATGGTCATCGCAAAGAAGTTATAAAAGTTACTATAGGCAACAAGGTTTCTGTCAACCTCGGGAAATGCGAACGTAAACTGGACGTATTGTCGTACATTTAAATGCCTGCGAAGGAATTCTAAAAAAGTAGATATAACATATCTAATTTCTTATGAACAGCAACAGATGTAATATCTCCCGTATTCGGCGTCAATCCGGTTCAGTAGCTAATAAACCCAAAAACAATCAACTGTAACAAATCCCGCAACTTCCACGAAAACAAAGTAGCAAAACCGGAAGTCTGGACTAAAACTTTAACAACTGTAACTATTTTCGTTCGGGATGTGCTAAGAATACAATCTGACATAGTACTCATCCAGGATGTGTGAACAATGTGTATTCGTATAATGCGGATGAAGGGTGTAACAGATATTACAGTTTTCGTTCACCATTGTACAATAGTTCTCTCATGAAAAATGCATAAGTCTGGACGCAAATTGTAACAGTTGTTACATTCTTCAGGCGGAATGTGTGCACAATAAATGTTCATACTTCCCGGATACAGAGTGTAACAATTGTTAGTTTTCGTCGGACTGATGTATTGTTACTCTGTGTGTGTGTGTGTGTGTGTGTGTGTGTGTGTGATGGAGTTTGCAACACTGTTTCAGTGTGTATTGCAACAGGGCACTGAATGTAAAATCGGTATCTAGGTGAACACGTAGGTACGTCAGGCCTCCTCTATATCTCGCACATTTATTATGAGTTCTACCATGAGAACTTAATATAAAAAACATCTGTTTGCCAAGTTACTTATGAAATGAGGTAGGAATATTTAGCCTGCCTCTCGTGCCCCCCCCCCCCCCCCCCCTTACTAAATCGTTCATTAATTAACATATATACATAACATTTAAGCGGGTGAAACTAAGTGCTTCCTAACAATTTCTCCATGATTACTATAGTAATGTCTTGGCAAATATTGGAAGAAAGAAGAGAAATCCCCCCTCTCCACAAGACAAGACATCATTTGGAAAGGAAGTCTTTCACTAGCAGTCAATGGAGACCACACTTCAACCTCTCTTGAAGACAGAATTATTCATATGCCTGCTTCCAGGCCCGTCTTCCACTGGATCCGATTCTTTTGGGAGATAAGGTTAATGATAGTGTTTGTGGTTCGCTAGCATCAAAGAGAGATACAAACGCAGTTTACAATACCATGGTATTTTCACTATCAAGGGAATCCAACAGCACCCCACGACCATTGATAAGTTAACCGCACGAAAGTATGGTACACATGTTACAACAGTCTACAAACAGATCCTTGGTATTCTGCCTACCAAGCGTTCAAAACCGGAATCTGACAGCACCCCACAGCAGTCCGTGCAGGGCAGGAAGTAAAACGGAAAAAAAGTGTAGTAAAGAAACAAGTTGCTGAAAAACTAAAATCATGTATAAAGTGTGAGCGTAAATCTTTGAACCTACGCTTGAGAATCCGTTTACGGATACAAGGGAGATCAAAGTGTCGGAAGTCAGAGTGGTCAGCTCAACCGTTAAATAACCCCAAGCATTTTAGCAGCTAAGAATTGTGCAGGACAACCTTTGCTTGGATCTCGTAAAAGATGTAATCTACTGATTGACCAAGCAACACTATGTTGAGCAATTAGCAAACAATTCCTCCATCATTGTGTTTATGACTTGGCAAAATTTGGAAGAAAGAAAAGCAACGGCTATAACGGCCCATAACGGTTCTTCTTTTTTATGGAATATCTCAGAAAGTACGTCGCCGATCTTTCTGAAAATTTGTAGACATCGTCATTATGGTCACGGATGATGCCCGATGTTTTAGTTTACCGTTATAGTCGTTACTAATGGCTATAACGGCCCATAACCGGTTTTCTTCTTCATGGAAAATCTCAGAAAGTACTTGCCCGATCTTTCTGAAAATTTGTAGGTATTTCCATTATGTGTCACAGCTGATGGCCGATGTTTACCAGCGTTTCTAACGGCTATAACGGCCCAAAACGTTTTTTTTTTTTATGGAATATTTCACGCGTATTCAAGATAAACTGGGAGTACGTTTATAAGCTTTGCATCTTGTTTACTTTTCCAAAAATACCGTTTGTATCAGGTTTCCTTCTTTCTTCCCTGTCTATATGTGTGTGCAGATGTAGGATTCTGAGCTCCCCACCTCCCCTCCCCTAACTTACAGCTATCCCCCCCCCCCCCCCTCACTTTACTATATCTATTTTCTACTCAGGTATCAGTCCCTTCCCTCTTCTCCGTCTTATTTTCTTTCAATTTTTATAATATCTCCTCTACATGATTTACCCTTCCCTCTTCACTGTATGGAGATGGAGATTGGGGGGGGGGGGGGGGGGGGGGGGGGGGGGGGGATAAAGAAAATGAAAATGAAAATATACTATAAATATGAAATCCTTCACTAGCCGCAAATGGAGACCATTGCAAACCATCTTGAAGACAGAATTGTTCATATTGCCTGCTCCTAGGCCTTTTGACCCCCGGATCAGACCCATCAGGGAAATAATTAGAGGCAGATAGATAGATAGATAGATATCTCCACGTACACCCACTCTCCCTCACGCCTTATTTTAAAGTTTTACCATCAGAACTTTACACACACACACACACACACACACACACACACACATATATATATATATAGCAAATATACACACACACACACACACACACACACACACACACACACACACACATATATATATATATATATATATATATATGCGTGTGTGTGTGTGTGTGTGTGTGTGTGTGTGTGTGTGTGTGTGTGTGTGTGCCTTGTTTGAGTGCGCTGCTAGACATTCAAAATCACGCGACAATAAAACTTGTTTTACTGCAGTTTTCACCGCCAGACTGCTAAAATTACTCCACAATGAGACTTGTTTTAAACGCACTGCTAGACTGTCAACATTATTCGGCAATGTGGCTTGTTTAAATGCTGCGTCCACTGCTTAAATGTCGAAAGTAACCCGACAATGAGACTTGTTTTAATGAAATTTAGTGCCAAGAATTCTAAACTTTCGGACACACGAGACTTTAATTGTGCGGCTTTCGATTATTAAACTGTCAAAATCATTTTAAAAGAAAATGTGTTTCTACCGGAGCACTCTGCTAGAATTTCAGACTAAAGGCGAAGGTCAATTTTAGACTAAAAGCGTGGATAAACTAACGAATAACATTGTATCAAAGTGGGCAAGGGAAATTGGAAAAAAAATGAGATAGGCCATTGGGAGAACGAATACGTCAGCCAAACTCCAGTAGAATATAAATCCGTTTTTTTTGGTCAGGATTCACCTCACAGATCCACAGGAAAATGGAAAGCGTTCATCCATGGGCCACAGTCCACCGTTCCATAAAATTCTGTCAAACGTTCGTTCTGTGCTTGTCGAAAAATCTCGCGGAGATAGCTCTCTTTCTCTCTTTGGACCGTTGAAGAGGTCGGACGTGCGAAAACTTCGCTCCGACCAGCATGGTCCAGGTTAGCAGCTGCTTTTGACTGAACACATCTGGATCGTATTGTGCCAGTGGTAAAAGTTCAGTATATACCACAAGTTGGTGCCATTCGATCGTGTGTGTCCCTCGGAGCTGTGCTACCGATGATTTTTTCCCACTTTACAGCGACGACGTTGGTTGTTTGCCTTTAGCGACAGAAAACACGACAGTCTTCGCTGGGAAATAGCTGCATACTACCTGCCACTGTCTTCCCTCTTTTTCTCTCTGGAGGTATTGGAGTGTTCTCGCTGGAGGGGGCCGGCGGGGAATCGTGTCAGGAGGGTGCAGTCTGGAAGTATTTCCTCGCCCGCTGTCACTTCCGGGACTCGGTGCTCATCGCAAGCTGCTACATCGCTGTTGCCTGCTGCTGCTCTGCTGCGCAAACCTCAAGGAACGCAACGACTAACTCTGCACCCTTTGGGAAAGATTCCCTGCGGCACAGTTCGGAGATGAGTCATTGCTGAGCCAAGACCGAAGGGCGGCGTTTCTCCCTAATGGATTTGATCCTTCCACCCTCAAAGCGTGAAGCGACGATTCTCTCTCTCTCTCTCTCTCTCTCTGAATAATAATTGTGCACGTCTCTTCAAGTTTACCTGTCATCATATCAACGGGTATTCTGTGTGTAATACTCTGACGTGGTGAAATTGTGTTCCAACCGGATTATCAGATTGTGGTGGATTATGTTGGTGTGAATAATGTCACTCTGCCACGTGGATTAATGTGTTTCACTATGCTGTGAAGGATACAGGGACCGGCACTGACTGACCACCATGTGAGTAGTGTATGTTCTGTCTTTTGACTGTTCTACCATGGCGGAAGGTTTGTCCGTTCAAGAAAATCTCAGTGGATATAAACTGCAACCAGATCTTGACACCATTCAGAGACGATTCACATGTAGCGAAGAACTCTCCTTATGGAGAAACTGTCTCTGTTACCCGATATTCAGCTCTTTATACATGAAGAGTTAGAAATCCAATTTGAAGACTACGATCATGATGGAACTATTTGACACCTTCATCAGTTTTAGAAAGATATTCTTTTCGCCCTCTCTCGCCAAATTTGTTCTCCGTATCTTTTAGAATACTACAGACGGTTGCAGACTTTCTGTGACAATAATTGTTATTTACTCGGCCTGGTGGAACCTTGCTGTGTCAAAGTTCAGACTGTCCCCTCTAGGACAGTGAAGAATGTGAAATCCTAAAACAGCCCATACATTATTTCTTAGTAGACAAAAATGTGGAGAAACTGTCTGAATATCTCACCACTATCCCTGTATGTTTTATTAGCTCGCTTTCAGACCCCCCCCCCCCTGGTGTTCCCAGACATTGGTTTGACCGTTGTGGTGGATCCTGAACACCTCCACAAAAAGATCATACTGTGACTGACCATACTACCAAGGACGTAATAAGTGGAAATCCAGTTTCAAGAACAGCGAATAGGCTACGGAAAATGACTGCGACACCGACAATGACAAACAAGAGTATTCTGTACTGACTTCCAATGCCTTTGCTGTCCTCTCAGACATGAACGACAATCGGTGTTCCCAGTCAGTGTCTCAATCATTAGGGATGAGTTCACCAAATATAGACAAACAAAAACATTCAAGTAACAACGTTTCTAAATCCTCACCTCAAGAAACATTACACCGAATGTCCATCCCGAAAGAGCCACAATGTTGTTAATCGGTGACTCTGTCACTCGATTTATAAGTCCTAAAAGGCTTGCACCAAGGGGTGATACTATGTTTAACATTTGTGTACCAGGTATGTCGATTAATGACCTACACAGATGGCTTTGTTACTCCTAACATTAAAGATGTAATTATCCATGTTGGCATGAATTCATGCCCCTCTGGACCTATCACACCAGATATGTGGAATGATCTCGTCACCCTGCTTCTGAAAACTTTCCCACAGGCACGTGTGACGTTGGGCTCAATACTTCCTACCAGAGGCAAACACGATTTTAATAATTCTCTAATTCAATCGAATTCAAACTTAAAAGATGTGTGTGAGAAGAATACGCTTATTTTCATTGATCATTTCTCCATGTTTTCTTCCGATACAAGTCTGTACAAAGACACGAAGCATCCTAGCCGAAGGGGTACTGCTAAAATAGCTGAAAATATCAAAGCTCTGTAGCGTAAACAGGCCGAAGATAGAATGCCCTAAATCGCCTAAGGTCCAGCAGAACTGGTCCCCGAAAGTACACTCAGTCAAGCCAGTTCCATACAATTTATCCTCCCAGATTTTCAGACTTCAATTCCCCCTCTCCTGCATTCACAGCACACGACATGGAATTCTACAATTCAGGACCGACATCACAACTCCCCCCTTCTTTCAGACCTCGTGATCAATACCCCCTCTTGTGCCAAATTCACATCCTAGATTGGTACAATCCCTTGCTCCTCCTAACTACCCCCAACTTTCTTTCCCGAACATCTCCAAAAAGTAACTTACGTGATTCTGTGTCAACTGACAGCAGACCAAAAGTCAATCCTTTTGTGGCTCAGTATCCAGAAATCAGACCCCCTCCCCACCCCCCCTCCCTCCCCTCCCTCCTTCAAACTAGACCTGAAGAACTTCACCCCTTACAGAACGTCTGCTACAAATGGCGTCGCAAATACTGTCGAGCCCAAATTGGCCTATTTATCAGCCTAATCATCCCCAGTTCAACCATTAAACTATTTCTGTTGTTGTACGAGGCTGCATTTGTCAGTACGCATTTGTGATTAGTATGGATATATTGGAATAGTTATAATGCGTATCAAATGGTGCACTGAATTGCACTGTGACAGGAAGATTTTCTATATAAACTGAAAATCTAAAAAGTGTGCCGTGCGTGCGTGTGTGCGTGCATGCGGGTGCGTGCGCGCACGGGCGTGTGTGTGTGTGTGTGTGTGTGTGTGTGCGCGCGCGCGCGCGCGCGCGTCTGTGTGTGTGTGTGTGTGTGTGTATGCGTGCGCGCGCGCGCGCGCGCTTATTTGTGCGTGTGTTTAGAGGGCAGTGTCAAAGAACCAGGAGTGGAAGAATTTGTAATCCACTAGATTACATTTATACTTCCTCGAAAGTACGCATATAGGCTATATCTATATATGTCAGTTACTGTATGTGTTTGCATGATCTTAATCATAATGGTGAGTCACAGTTTTTGCCGGGCCAATATCATTTCACCTGGTACTTAGTGCAAAAGAGTTTTTGAATTTGACATTGATTCATTTGTGCCTTTGATCAACAGTTCCGATTTTTTGTTCTCCTTCTTCTTCATGTCTTATATCAATATAGTCTTTGGAAAAAAAAAAATCAGTTGTTGTTACAAACAGTTCGGGCTTTTCTTCCCTTTCTGTATTTCATTGTTTATTATTGTGTATTATATTTGTACTTGGCTGCTATTTCTTTGTTTCCTCTTTTGTTTTGTTACTGTACCATGCAAGTAACACGTAACGAGTGGCCATCTGTTGATGGCCTACGAGTAGGTTTTTTGAATGTTTGTCACTTACAAAATAAGCTAAATGATGTGTCTGATATTCTTTTCAATCACGGTAAAAGCTTCCACATATTCGGTTTTCGGAAACAAGGTTATCTCACCAAGCGTCCGACTCAGAACTAACAATACCAGGCTATAATGTAGTGCGCAAAGACCCATCCAAATTTATAGAAACGGGTCTTATTATATATATTCATCAAAGTTTAAACTTTAAACAAATCTCTTCTGGAAAAAAATACCAAGTAGAATCCTTATGGGTCGAATTACAGCTGAAAAAATCGAAAACTATTCTCATAAGTTTTATATATAGAAACCTGGCGGAACAAACTGATTGGACGGATGAATTTTCTTTAATGATGGAGAGAGCATCCTTATTCTCTTATGAAAATGTATTACTAGGTGATTTCAATATTGATTTACTAAAATCGAACAAATCTTGGACAGAAACTTACAAATCATTTAACCTCGACCAACTAATAGACAAACCAACAAGAGTCACTGCTGCCTCCCATATACTTGTTGACCATATATATACTTCTTCAGTTAACACCATGATAGAAATAATTACGCTCACCGACGTGTGTTTTTACGTGGTCCAAGCGAGGAGTTAAAGTTCCAAAAAATTTCCACAAGATAATTACCTACAGAAACTTCAAAATTTGACAATGACTCCTTTCAGCGGGATTTCATGAACTCATTCCTTCCATGGTCTATCAATTCACAGACCCCGACGAGGCTTTAGAAGTCTGGTATCACAGTTTCCTTAATGTTTATAATAAGCATGCCCCATTTAAAACAATGCCTGTTGGTAACAATCCTGAAAAAACTCTGGATAACTAAAGATATAGACACTCTCTTAAGAGAGTCGCTGCTAGTGTCAGGGAGTCGAGATTCGTATACAAAAACACAGAAACTTAGTCAGTTACCCAAAACGATCGTCAAAGAAAAAGTATTTTCAAGATCTTATTTCTTCCATAGCAGATCTGTTTGGAAAGCGATAAACGAGCTTACTAATAAAAATGTTAAAGGTCATACTACCTCGCCAAAAGATTTATCATCTGATGTCTTGAATACACATTTTTGTGACATAGCTAACTCAACAATAAAAATAAACAGAACGTCAGAAAATAAATAGGATATTCTTCAGGACTTTTGCAATTCTAGAAATACATCCCTTCTTTCAAATATACTATTTATGGGTGTGCATGAAGGGTATAAATCTCTTAGTAGCCTAAAACAAAGTAACACAAGTGGTCTTGATGCCACTGATGGGAAAATCTTGAAATTGTCAGCCCCAGTAATCGCCGGAACGCTTACTTACATCTACAACCTATGCCTTGCAAAAAAATATATTCCAAAAGCTTTTAAAGTTGCTAAAGTTATACCCTATCTATAAGTCATGTGACTATGCTGATCCCTCAAATTATAGAACCATCTCCATTTTGTCTATACTCTCTAAAGCTTTGGAAGATCATATAAACAAACACATTCTTAATATTTCAACTCTTCGATCTGTTTCATCCAAACCAGTCCAGATTCAGGGCCAACCATTCTTGTCACACAGCATTAACTAATCTTGTTGACCAGTGGTTCACTAACATAAACAATAATAAGATTACAGGTGTTCTAGCAGTAGACTTTTTGAAAGCATTTGATGTCATCGACCACAGTTTTCTACTTGAGAAATTAAAGATCTGTGGCCTAACTGACAACGCTTTGGAACTTCTATCTTCATTTCTCTCAGACAGGAAACAGTGTGTTTCGGTAAATAGATCAAATTCTTCCATTCTACCTGTTATATATGGCGTCCCTCAAGGCTCAGTCTTTGTTCCAACACTATTTTCTATACATATAAACGATCTACCTTTGTTTTTTTACCACTTTATGTGGGATGTTTACCAATGATACCACTATCCACACCTGTCACTATAGATTAGATAGCATTTTTATCTCCTTACATGAAAGTATCAACAAGTTATTGAATGGTCTGAACTGATCATATGCGACTCCACCAAAAAACAAAAAAAACAAAAACAAAAAAAACCCCCAAAACAAAACCTAAATACTTTTTAATTATTACCAGACAAAAACGTCAAAATCTTTCTTGTAGCAATAATTACCTTTGTATTAATCGAGAAAAATCTCGAGGACGTTGATCACCATATGATCCTAGGTGTTATTATTGATAACAATGTCATGGTCGAATCATATCGCTTTATAATATAAAAATGTGTCCAGAAAGATTTACCAGCTTTCCAGAATGAAACACTTTTTAGACCAACATAGCCGTAAGTTCTTCTTTCATGCCTATGTTGAATCTCACATAAACTATGCCTCAACAATATGGGATTCCGCAAGTGATAATATTTAAAAACCTTTCTTCAGTTTACATAGACGTGCCATTAAACTGATCCTCTTGAAGTCCTCCACCCCTACTTTCTCAGAATATAAAAAATTAGGAATTCTGCCTCTAAAATGGAAACTAGTTGACAACAAAGCTATTTTTATGTTTATATAAATGTCCGACCATGCCCCTATGGCTTTGAAAAATAGATTCGAAATGAAGAAGATTCGTCCTGTCTACAAGATAAAAGTACCTCTTCCGAGAATAGATCTGTTTAAATCAAGCTTGTTGTACTCTAGTGGCTGCTTATGGAATTCTGTTATAACTTCATTTGATGTAAATACAAGCCTCCGAATCTTTAAAAACAAATATCAAACACACCTTATGACGCAGTACATGAACAGCATCTCCTGATCCTTATGATAAGTGAATATTTACTTTCATATCCCCCCCCCCCCTCTCTCTCTCTCTCTCTGTTTGAGAAGGGTGGTTGTGAACGGAGGGGTAGATGGGGCGAGGTGAGGTGTTTGTGACGAGGATGGAATTGTTTGCAGAGAACAGGGGACAGAGAGGAAAGGGGAATTGCATGCGTATCTGGAGGGCGCAAAAATATGTGCTGTTCGTCACCTTCCGGAACAGACTCTTGGTTTTAATATTGATTTACTTTCATGTTGATTTCTATTTGTAATTATTATGTGTTCTGTATTTCTATCTTTTTCAGATCATGCTATTCGATAAATGTAATGTTTGACAATGCATATGTATGTATGTGCACATATGTTATATTTGAATTGTAATGTTATTTTTAATCATCATTACTATTGTTATTGCTATTATTATTGGGTATTTGACATCATTATTCTTGGGTGTGTAGAGTGCTTGGAAAGGATTGTGCGACAGTGGGGTGTTTGGTTAATGGTTGGGGTGTGGAGGGTGGCTTTTGTGTTTTGAAATGTTTCTTTTTCATTTTTGAGGGCAAGATGCAAACAAGCCTGCCATGTGCTTATTCTTTCCCTCATTAAAAAAACTTCGTTCGTTCCTTCGTTGGAATCTGCTCTTTGACCCAGATCCGCTCCAACACTTCCTGGAGTTGTGCTTGCGTCACATTCCGTCTGTACATCGAGTTAAGTTCAAATCAGTCGCATAGTTTGCATGTAATGTTGCTGATAGACAGACAAACGACCAACAAAAACACAGTTGAATACGTAACTACGTTGGTGGAGGTGCTGTGGTCGTATCCATGTTGTAAGTAAAACGAAGGCCTGAGGCAAAAAAAAAAAAAAAAAGAAGAACCCCTTTTCCCACAGAAAAGCAAAGAAATAAACAGAACAACTTCGTTTTTTTTTTTTTTTTTTTTTTTTTTTTTTTAAGTACACATCTGATTTTTTTTTTTTTCCCCACAGCCATAGTTGTCCGGCGGTTCCGGAAAAGGAAGAAAAGACGCGGCCCCCCAAACATGCGCATCCGCCTGTCAGTCAAGGACCTGCCAGGCAGCGCCGCGTCTTCCGCCGGAAGAAGCGCAATGTCCTCTTACGCTTCCGGTTATAGCGCCGGGCAGTCTTCAGTCAGTCTGGGAAGCAGAGGGGCCAGAGGCGGCCAATACGACTGGGACACTCAGAGTCAGAGCGAGATGAGCGAGAGCACGCAGAGGAACTCGTTTGATACATCAACGACAGGCACTTCAAGAGGCTCGTTCGATTCTGAAGCCACAGGAACTACCATGTCTATGCCCAGCACTGTATCAGGTGTTAGCAGTCAGTACAGCTTAGCGAGCCTGAGGCGTTAGTCGCGGTAGATCTGTGATGATCATCTACCTGACGACGGTGGTGGTGGTGATGGTTGTAATACAGAGAGAGAGAGAGAGAGAGAGGGAGGAGAGAGAGAGAGAGAGAGAGTGTGTGTGTGTGTGTGTGTGTGTGCGCGCGCGCGCGCGCGCGCGAGAAGAGGGTTAGGAGGGTTTGGATAGGATTGGGGAAGGGGGGAGGGGGGGGGGTATATACAGGGAAAGGTGAAGGGGCTGCTGAGATAAAGATGTGGGGCAGGTAAGAGAGAGGGAGGGGGCACTTGTGTGAGTCGTGTGTGTGTGTGTGTGTGTGTGCGAATGCATTTTAAACTTAAACGACGAATGAAAACACTGAGTATACATGTGTAAACAGTTTTGTTCTTTTTAGCAGATTTGCTAGTTCTTAAGTCGTAATTTTGACTGATGTTATTTTGCGTGGATGATACTCTACAGTGACTTTCAGATCTGCATGACTGGTTTTTTCTTCCTTCTTTTTTTAAAATCCATTTTCGTGCTACATATAGGTATATTACTGGGCGAAATACTGCGGACTTTTCACACAAAGCCCACAAACTTTAGCTGTAACTGGATGCTTCTGTGTTCTTTTGAAGAATAAATACAAATAATGGAGCCACTGAGCTGGGCTAATGTGGGTTTTTTTTTTTTAATTTTATACTGTGTTTTGCTACTAGCACTGTGTTTTAGGTTTTCACACAAAAAATAATTAACATCTCTCTCTCTCTCTCTCTCTCTCTCTCTCTCTCTCTCTCTCTCTCTCTCTCTCTCAGTCTCTCTGTCTGTCTCTCTGCCTGTCTATCTATCTATGAATCTATCTATCTGGCATTTGTGGCATTTGAGAATTAACCTGCACAGAATTGTGCAAAACAGTCGCTACTCCTTTGTTTAATTTTGAGGCGAAGTACACACATGGGACAAAAGTCGGTCCCCTCTCGAGACTTCCGGCGCTGACTACAGGCACCTGTTGCTGAAAACTTGTTATTCTTACCTCAAGGCTGGACAGAACCTGCTAGTGCTTGGTAATCTGACCCTTCCGACTCAAAACATGCTGACAGCGTCTTCGGAGAGAGTCGTAGAGGGAGCGGAGGCAGGCAACAGCCAGTTGATTCCAGCAAGTGGTGAGTGCATAGCGAACATCTGCGACCGTACTAATGCGGCGAATGTTTTTTCTTTTTTCACGTGTCTTGAGGACTTGCCACACGTTCTCGATCGGACTTAGATCTGGACTTTCAGAGAGCCAGAAAAACACGGGAACTCCGTGCTGTCGCTTCCAGGTCTCGGTGTGAGCAGAGCGGTGAATAGGGGCCTTGTCATCTTGCAGTACCAACGTCTGTTTGGGTAGTGGTCGGCAACAAACGGCAGAAAAGTTGTTTTTCCAGCACATCAGTGTACTTCTGACTGTTCATACTGCCTTCCACGAACACCACTGGCCAACTCTGTCATATGAAATGCATCCCCATACCATCGATTTCTATGTAGTCTTCGGGCCAAGATGGACGCTGCACAGAGAAAGCACTGACCACTTCTCTTCGACTTTCCTCCATAGCTTTACACGTCCACTGGGTTTAATCACAATGGTCATTTCATCACTGAAAATAACATTTTTCCACTGATCGTTCTCAGTCCAGTGAAGTTTACTCCTACAGTACTGCAGCCGCTTCTTTCTGTTCACTTCCTTGATGACTAGGGGGGGGGGGGGGGGGGAGGGGGGCTTTAAAATGGCCAAGTCCATGCAGATTTCGCTCGATTGTCTTTGGCTGACTGACTCAACGGAAGTTGATGCACGGAATTCGGCTGAAATTTCAGACACTGGCAGATCTGTTCCGTTTTACGATCTTTGACAGTGCATACACGCACCTGTTTGTGAACACTCTGGGCCTGCCACTCCTAAGTTTGTTTTCTACTGTTTTTTCTGTCACAATAACTTGCAAACTTTCCCGACGGTTGACCTGTTCAACACATTTGCCACCTCATACAACCGAAGCCTCTGGTCTATCAACGACACAATATATTTTTTTCGTCTCCTCTGTGAGCTGTTTGTTTGCCAATACCATGCCAGATCCAACAGCAGACCGCAAGCACCAAACGACAGTTCAACGATTTTATTTTACTTCACACGAAAAGACTAGACTTGTGAAAATGACGTCAGTGGTTTTTCGGTGCACGAAAATGCCACCAACACTGAAATACTGGCTAGATAATCTAGTGCAAACAGCCGCTTTAAATCTGTCCGCTATTAGAGGGGACAGACTTCTGTCCCTTTACCTGTAACAAACAAATCTGTCGTTAAAACATGTGAATCAGATCGGCTACCTTCTTCCTTGCTATCCGAATTCGTGGATGAATGATGCCTATATTTTGATTGTTTTCCGCGTCAATTAAAAACTGTGATTGTTCTCCCTTGGCTTTTAGAAACAAACTTTACTTTATGCAAGCTTACACATCTGTCTCAAACTGGCTTTCCTTTTTAGATCTTTTAGGAGAGAGCCAGAGCTTAAGTACTCACTCCTACAACAAACTGGACGCCAGTGACGTTTCGTGGCACTGTATATGTGTGGAAACCCAAATTACAGCTGTACTGCCTTTGACGTGGAGCAGGAAAGTAGCCATATAGGTTCCCTCAGTCAGCACTCCGTGGGATCAGTCTCATCTGATGTTGACTTCAAGCCCCTACATTCTTCTACTCCAACAAGAGCCAGCCAACAAAACAAACAGAGAGACAGACCCTTAAGAATCTTGAATATAAATTTCAGATCTGTGAGAGGGAAAAGAGCTGAGACCCTTAACCTTGGGGAGAGTACAAAACCCGATATTATTGTTGGGACTGAAACTCATCTGGATGCCAGCGTACAGAACTCTGAGATCTTACCAGACTCTTATACAGTGTACCGTAAGGACAGGAATAGTGATGGTGGTGGTGTTCTCCTGGCAGTGAAGGAGGATACCCAGAGCACACTAGTGACGGAATTTGACACTGAGTGTGAGATTCTATGGGTAAAAATCGTCGCAAAGATCAGAAGACACCTATATGTCTGCGCCTACTATCGACGAAAGACGGGTGATAAAGAAAGCCTTATTCAATTTCAGTCATCTGTCAGAAAGGCTGCCTCTACCAATGACGCACAGCTGCTCATAGCGGGGACCTGAACCTTCCCGACTGGGACTGGTCCACTATGACCCTCAAGCCATCCTGTTCCTATCCTGACCGCCATCGGAAATTCCTAGACTTGCCCCACGACGTTGGCCTCGAGCAGGTCGTCCTCGAGCCCACCAGGTTAGAAAACATCCTTGACCTCGTCATGACAGACTGCCTCAGCCTGATCCCCCATGTAGAGATACTGCCCGGCCTCTCAGACCATGAGATTGTGTATGTCGAGTACAACACGAAGGTCTCCCTGACCAACTGTCGGTCACGCCCCATCCCCCTGTACAACAAAGCGGACTGGCCCAGCATGAAGAAAGAGATGGCGGAGCTCCAAATTGAGATGGATGCCATGGCTTCAAATAACTCGACTCCGCAGAGGACTTGTGGATGAAATTCAAGACCACCATCCAGGGCAGTATCACAAGTAATATTCCCCCACAAGACTCCCAGGAAAACCGATTCCTACCCATGGATCACCTCTGAAGTGAGACCGCCTCCTGAGGAAAAGGGACAGAACTTACCGGAAAATGAAGAAGCATGGAACTGAGGAGCTGAAGACAGAAGTCAGACAACTGAGAAGAGAGGTGCAGCAAAAATTGAGACGCGCGTACTGGGATTACGTCAACCGACTGTTCACAGGACACTATGCGCGAAACGGTTTTGGACGTACATTAAACACCAGCATACATCGCAGTCAGGTGTTTCCTCCCCCTTAAGGTCCAGGGCCGCCTCGTCACCGACTCGAAGGCCAAAGCTGAGGCTCTGAGCAGCCAGTTCGTCTCAGCATTCAGCGAAGGCGAAGATTACAACCAAACAGAAGTCCATGAGAAATGTAGCATGCCAGGCAGTCGAGAGGACCTTCCCACCATGCCAGTCTTCGGTATCACATCACCAGGAGTTGAGAAGCTGCTGGTGAACCTGAACCCGGCGAAAGCAGCAGGCCCAGACAACATCTCCCCGCAGGTGCTGAAGGCCTTGGCCAGTGAGGTGGCTCCTCTCTCTGACGATCATCTACCAGCGCTCACTTTCCACTGGCTGTGTCCCCGAGGATTGGCGCACTGCACTCGTCACACCTGTGTATAAGAAGGGAGAACACTGCAAACCAAGCAACTACCGCCCAGTCTCCTTACTTGCGTCCCGTGCAAGATCTTGGAACGCGTGATGATGTCAGCAACGTGATGGGACATCTAGAATCTTCTAACATCTTGACTCCACAGCAACATGGCTTCCGCAAGAAGCACTCCTGCGAGACACAACTGCTTGAGCTGTCAGACCAGCTAACATCAAACCTGGACAAAGGCCTTTCGACTGACATGGTAGTACGTGACTTTGCTAAAGCTTTTGACAAAGTGGACCACAGCTTACTAGTGCATAAACTCGACTACTATGGTGTTAGGGGTGACACATAAATCGATGGATCTCCAACTTCCTACGAGACAGGAGGCAGGCCGTGGTCGTGGAGGGGAGCAGGTCCGAGTTTGTCCAAGTGAAGTTTGGGGTTCCCCAGGGCTCAGTCCTGGGCCCTTGCCTGTTCCTGGCTTACATCAATGACTTGCCAAGCCATGTCTCGTCCAACGTCAGACTCTGCAGACGACACTGCCATTGACCGCCCCATCAGGTCCGATACTGACCGCAGGATACTGCAGGAGGACCTTGACGCCCTGAGTGAGTGAGAAACACAGTGGGATATGGAGTTCCACCCCGGCAAGTGTAGCGTCCTAACCGTTCAACAAAACCGGAAGCCAACACCAGAGGTGGCGTACACACTCCATGGCCAGCAGCTGGAACATGTCTCCTTCACCAGGTACCTTGGGGTCACCATTCAGAGTGATGGACGATGGGACCAGCATATCACCAGCATCGCCAATAAGGCAAACCGCACACTGGGTTTTCTCTGACGAAACCTAAAAATCGGCTCCAAACGCATCAAACATACAGCATACAAAGCTTTGATCCGTCCAGTACTCGAATACTCGGCCTGTGTCTGGGATCCCCACGATAAGAATGACTGTGACTTTGCCACAGGAAAATTTCCAGTGTGGAACAGATGCTGCATGAGTTGAAATCCCCCCCCCCCCCCCCCCCCAGTACAGCACCGACGCACAGCACGCCTCTGCATGATGTACAAAATCATCAACAAACTGGTGTGCGTGCGCTGCAACCAACTGGCCCCTGCTGTGACCCGCTCCAGAAGATGCCACAGCAAACAGCTGAAGAGGATCCCCGCCAAAAATGACTACCGCAATATGGCTTTCTTCCCCCGCACTGTCAGGGAGTGGGACAGCCTACCAGCAGACGTCGTCCTGTCCCCCAGCTTTGGCACCTTTTCTTCAAAGGTGTCAAGTCCACAATAGACCGTCAACCCCTTCGTCAGCCCCCCCCCCCCCCCCCCCCCCCCCCCCCCCGTTGTTTGTTTTTGTTCGTTTGTTTGTTTGTTTGGTTGGTTTAACTTATTTTTTTCTGCGCACTCCCGTAAAAAACGCCGATAATGGTCAAAATGTTGACCGTGGGTGTACACGGAAGAAGAAAAAGGAGATGGTATTTCTTCAGCTTTCTGATTATGTTCATCTCAGTAGTTTTGCTCCTCTCTTTACAGTCTGCCAAACGTCTGGTCACAGTCATGAAAGAGCACTCTTGACAATACTGATCAGCTTGTTGACCTTGACGATGATCATGTTCCTCTTTCACTTATGGATTTATCAGCTGCATTTCATACGTTGATCACGCTACTGATCTTTCTTGTCCGCATCGACATTTGGCGTCTCTAGTACCGCACTCTCTTGGCTTCATTCGTGTGACACTGATCGTGCTCAAGTTGTTTTAATTGTTGACTATACTTCTTTTGCAGGTATGTAGCTTATGGTCCCACGGGGATCTTTTCTTGGCCCCACTAGATTTGCCCTTTATATTCAAACTATTTCTAATATTGTTTCCCAGCACACTCTGTCTCACTTTTAAGTTTTCTAATGATAATCAATTTCATAGGTCTGCTGAATTGTCCCTGCTGCCAGATATCATTCACAGTCAAGCATCCTTGAAATAAATGCTTGACTGACTTACAATCAACCAGTTGAATAATGATAACAGAGACAGAAATAATTTTCACACTATGAACGAATATTTCCTGCCTCCGAGCTCGTTACAATATCGGTCCAGTTAGACTGCTGCTTCATTTGCCCTTCTCTGTGTCTTTGGTGTTACACAGGTGATGTGTATGTTAACTGATAGCACTTGACTGGTTCTTTTAGGGAACAACTATATAATGTGAGGGTAAAGTAGTAAAGACTGAAACAAAAGGGGGGTCAAAAGGGAACAAAAACAATGTACCACGTTTCGACTCGTAGAGTCTTTTTCAAGTGATACAAAACAGAACCTACTTCAAAAAATTCTAAAGTGAGAACTAAAAAAAAAAAAAACACACGCAAAGGGAGGAGGCTGGGCAGACACAGGCCAAGGAATGTGAGTGAATAGAAATCAGAGGAAATCTGGACCTGAGGACAGAGAGAGAGAGAGAGAGAGAGAGGGGGGGGGGAGGTTAAAAAAAAAAAGGTCGGGGGAGGGGGTGGGGGTGGCAAAGCACACTTACAACTTATAATATGCATACCTTCGGGTGTCTAGGTATACATGTGATATATACATGCACAACCGCAAACAAATTGTTTTACCTCAATTTTTTTTTTACAGAAAACAAGAGTGGGGTGATGTTGAAGGCCACAAACAAACAAGCTATGCACACCCATCCTAGCTGCCTGCACATTGCGTGCATATAACCCTATATACACAAACAAAGCAACAAAAGACCTTCATATAGTTCACATTGCATGACTAAAATGGCAACTCCACCACCTCAGTCCTTGATGTTCAGTCCGTGGGGAGTGAGCGTCCCTAGCATAGAGATCAGAGATGATTCAAGGAATTTACGGTGTATGGCATCTGAGTGGTTTTGGTGAACAGCAGAGACTGACATATGAAACACGTTATGTCCAGGGCTATTGAAATGTGTACCTATGGGGGTGTCCTTAATCAGGTTGACAGCCTGGAGGTGTTCCCTGAATCTGTCATCCAGGGTACGGTAGGTCTCACCACAGTAGAGTTTGGAACAGAGGCTGCATGAAAGAATGTATACAAGGTTGGCGGATCGGCAAGTGAAGGGGTATCTGATGGTGAAGCTTTTGCCTGACGGGCCCCTGGAAGTGTTAGTGGTTATATTTCAGAAGGGGCAGGTTTTGCATCGGGGTTTGTTGCAGCGGTGGTTTCCTGACAAAAAGGTACTCGGCGACTCTTTTTAAGTGGCTCGTAGTAGATGATCCCTGAGGTTGGTGTCTCGCAGGTATGTCACTAGTGGAGGTTTGTTGAAGGTGGACTTGAGTTTGGTACCTTTCTGCAGGATGTCAAAGTTTTTCACTAGGATGTTTTTTAACTGGGAGGTTGTGTGGATGGTAGATCAGGGTTAGGACTGGTCGGTCTGACTGATCTTTGTTCTAAGAGGGGGTCATGGCCTGAGTTCTGGGGGTGCGAAGGGCACGATTGGCGGCATCGATGATGACTGCTTCAGGGTATCCTCGTCTTCTGAAGAAGGAACACATCCAGTTGACCCGCAGTCTGAAGCCACCGTCATTGCTGCACAGTCTTCTGAGGCGACAGAATTGAGAGTAAGGGATACTCTTCTTGGTAGGCTGTGGTGGCTGGATGTGAACTTTAGGTAAGAGTGTTAATCAGTTTCTTTGTAGAACACTGATGTTTTCAGTTGATCTGTGCTGGTGATGGACACATGGATGTTTAGAAAAGATACAGATGTTTCAGAGATGTTGTAGGTGAATTTCAGGGCTGGATGGAAAGAAGAAACAAAACTATATGAAATTCAGAAGTTCAGCCTTGGTGCTTGTGATGACACCTATGATCTCGTCAATGAAGCATCTGAAGAGTGGAGGGATGCGTCCAGGGTATGAGGAGAGTATCTGCTCCTCAGTGAAACTCACAAAGAGGCATGCATAACTCGGCCCCATCTTGGTGTCCATAGCCACCCTTCGAGTTTGGACAAAGTGACAGTCACCAAAACAAAACTGTTCGGTTTCAGAACCAGCTCCACCAGCCCCAGGATGGTTGTGATGTCAATGTCAAAGGTGCTGTTCCCTAGAAAGTGTTTTATGGCCTGTAGACCCTCATTGTGGGGGATGCTTGTGTACAAGGAAGTGACATTCATGGTGAAAAGAAACGGTGAGATCCATCTGGTGGGAAACGGAATTGGTCGAGCGGTTGAAGGGTGATTGGTGTCCTTGACAAAGGTTGGCAGACAGGTAACAGGTGGTTGCAGGAGAGAGTCAGTAAACTGCGAAATGAGAGTGGTCGGGCAGGAACAGGCAGATAATGGGACGTCCTGGGTTGTTGGGCTTGTGAAGTTTTGGAAGGGCGTAGAATTTGGACACCCAGGGTTCTCGAACCACAAGTCTTGAGGCTTCAGTTGGGAGATAGCCTGATGCAGTTGCTTCATTGACAATTTTCCTTACAAGGGCATTGTCCTCTTTGACTGTTGGTTTCTTCAATGAGGTGTAGAAAGTCGTGTCGGGTAGCGTTTTTTTTCTTTTTTCTTTTTTTTTTCTTTCTTTTTTTTTTTTTTTACTTCCTTTTCATAGTAGTCCCTTTGCCACACCACTATCGCACCACCCTTATCGGCAGGTTTGATTACCACATCTGTTCTTTTCTTCAAATCCTGTAATGCCTTCCACTCATCATCGGACAAGTTGGAGTGTTTCAGAGGTTGGAAGCTTAGTCGCTGGATTTCCTGTGTGCACTTGTCAATGTAATGATCAAGGGAAGAGAATTCTACTGGTTTGGGTGGCCATGTTCCACGCTCCTTTGGGAAGAGGTGAGCGATATAATTGCTGTTTGTACTTGTGGAGAGAGGGCACTGGTCCTGAAAATGTGCTGCAAGGCGTAATCTGCGAAAAAAAACTGTTGGCAGTGATAGCGTGTGGACAGAAAGTTTGTTCGGGGTTTCGGGATGTGTAAGTTATTTGGACTTCCGCCTTGTTAGTTTGGTTTGGGATTTTCGGAGTATGCGATCAGAAGATAATAATCTCTTTTCGTGTAGGCTGTCTGTTTCTGAAACGTTTCTTTTTTCTTTCTTTCTTTCATTCTTTCTTTCTTTCTTTCTTTTCTTTCTTGTTTGCCAGTTAAAGAACGGACAGAATGATGCTGCCAGACTAATATTCAGATACTCTATATCCTTTCAGGTGTCTCCTAGGTTTCGCGCTCTTCACTGGCTTCGTATTTAAAAGGTACTAACTATATATCGTCTTTGATCGACTGTGAGTTCCTGAACAGCAGCAGTCAAGGCTGAACAGCCAGAATGCCACGACAGGACGAAGGATCGACACGGACAGGACCGGGGCTTCTCTGGACGCCGGGCAGACGACTCTGCTTTTTACTCAGCAACCCACCATAGCAGACGTCATGAACAAGCTGGACTGTAAGTTTACGGAAATGGAAAACAGCCTAAAGAACCATGATGATCAGTTTGCTGCCATGCATAGCGGGTTTGATGGTTTGCGGGAGGAGGTGGGGGAATTTGAGTAAAGAAAGCTTGGACCTGGCAAAGAAAAATTCTGAGCCTTTCAGCTAAAGTAGAGCAATCAGAAAGAAAAACTGATGATTTGGAATGTCGGACCAAGCGCAATAATCTTTTTTTTTTTTTTTTTTTTTTTAAATGACATTCCCAGACACCAATCTCAGACTAATGAACAATGTAAAGGGAAAGTACTCGACCTGATTTCTGACAGACTGGACATAGCACGGGAAATCGAATTTGACCGTGACTACAGGCTTAATACAAAACCTGACTTTCCCATCATAGCTTGTTGTTCATTTTACAAAGATAAGCTCAACATTCTCGAGGCCACAGTGAAATCGAAGGGCATTCAGATTTTTGTTGGAAAGGATTTCTCTTTTCGAGTCAGGGAAATCAGACGAGGCCTCACGCCCCTTCTGCAAAAGGCAAGAGCTGACGGGGGAAAAAGGCGTCTATGATTTTTGACCATTTAATTATCGATGGCAAAAAGTACTTCTTTGATATCCATGGCAACTTGAACGAATCAAGATAGGGAGTCGGCCGGCCACTTGATATAGATTATAGTACGGGAAATGGGAACCTCAGTGACAGAACACCGGTAGACCTCTCGGTCATTGTTGACAGTGTCACACGGGAACACTGCTCGTTGAGGCAAGCTTGTTTAACAGAGCTGTCGACCGTTCCACGTGTACATACACGGAAAAACGCAATTTCTTCTGTTGTACATAAACCGTTCGCCTTCTTAACATGGAATGTAAATGGTTAAATGTCAAAACTTGTTGATGCCGATTTTATGTCATTTCTTTGTCGGTTTGACATTTTTTTTTTAACAGAGACATTTACAGAGGAATTTCGTAATGATTTGTTGATTGGGTACAAAATATTTTGTTTGCCTACAATCAAATTAACGAGACAAGGGAGACGATACTGGAGGTGTAATTTGTCTAAAAAAAAAAAAAAAAAAAGGAAAGAAAGAATTCATCCCCTTTGTTAGACTGATTGAATTAAATAATCCAAATTTAATTGTCTGCTTGAGTGAAAATTCTTGTTTGCCACAGACAAGGATATTTTATATGTTTGCTCGTACATTCTCCCAGAAGGTTCTCCTTTTTACGTCTGTTTTGATGTAGATAATGGTATTAGTTCTCTGAAATAATGTTTGACTGACCTATGGATAACAAGTGATGTTTTATGTTATTCTTAACGGTGACTTCAATGGTAGAACTAGGAACATCTCTCAGAATTTGTCCGGATTTGGTGTTTTTGATACATGGCACGGTAGCCAGTCTGTCAGCATTAATCGATGCTCTCAAGATGCAAAATCTAAACAAATATCGGACAGCGTTATTAGACATGTGCACTGATTTGAACTTTTGTATCATAAATGGTGTATGTCAAGGCGATCTGAAAGGTTACCATACATTTGCTTTTAATTACTATAGCAGTGTCAATGACTGTTTCATATTGTCAAATGAACTTTTAGCTCCTTATGCCATGTTTGTGAGTAACCAGTTGTAGAACGTATAGATTCTGATTATTTTCCTGTATTCCTGTATCAATTCACGTTCTTTTCTCTTGAGAAAACACAGTAAACATGAACCAAAGAAGGTCAAGGTGATGTTAGAGAAAAAAATGTCTGGAACGATGAATGCGCTTCTTTGTTTTATAAAACCTTATGTGATGTAAAAGCGAGTACATGCATCGATAATGCCTTAAGTTTAATAACTTGCTGATATTAATGATGCACGAGATATGTTTAACGAATGTATAATGGAATGTGCTGAATACATGAAAAAACATATATACAAGGTCATGACAGTGTCAAGGGACTGGTATGATCAAGAATGTGTTCTTAATAAAAGAAAGGTTAGGAGGTAACTGAGAATAAGTCGCCGTATGTTAAAAGACACTGATAGGATCGTTCATGTAATAGCCAGGCGTGAATATAAACATTTACTTAAGGGAAAGGAGAAAGTACACAATAAATCATTAGTAGATAAGTTAGTAGCATCCATAAATTCACAGGAGTTTTGGACCATATTATAAGATATCGTCAAAAAGGATACAGCCGAGAAATAACATTCCAACTGATTGTCAAGTACAAAGCAAACAGCGCGCCTGCGCGTAAATACACACACACACACACACACACACACACACACACACACACACACACACACACACACACGTGCGCGCACGCGCGCCTGCAGACACATGCACGTACATCCAAGCACATACACACCACACACACACATACGCGCGTGCGCAGACACGTGCACGTACATCCACGCGCGCGCACACACACACACACACACACACACACACACACACACACACACACACACACACACACACACACACACACACACACACACACACACAAGCACAGACATAAATGCATACACGCGTGCGCGTGTGCGTGCTCTCTCTCTCTCTCTCTCTCTCTCTCTCTCTCTCTCTCTCTCTCTCTCTCACACACACACACACACACACACCACACACACACACATTTGCCAGCGATCAGAACCACAAAACAAAATGTTGAAGATGAAATGAAGTAAAATAAATCAATAAAAGCTAACAGAGGAAAAACAAAAGACCTCCACTCTACATCTTTGGCCATTCTGTCGGTGTCAAGAGAAACATGCAGCAGTCCAGAATCTCCTCTGTGTGTGCGTGCGCGCACGTGCGTGCGCGTGTGTGGTCTCTCTGCGTGAGAGAGAGAGAGAGAGAGAGAGAGAGAGAGAGAGAGAGAGAGAGAGAGAGAGAGAGAGAGACTGACAGTTACACAGAGGAGAGAAGGACACAGAGGGGGTGGCCGAAAGTAGTGTATAAAAAATGCGTAGAGGATGGGGTGGAAAGAAGAGCCGGGGACTGAGATACGGAAGTTGGGTGGAAAAGGCGGCGGCAATAACGGCCTGGTAACATACCAATCGGTTGGAAGTTTACAGACTTCGGCAAAACAGTTTAGCTGTCGACACATATCAATATGTATCAATATAACAGACAGAGACAAAATTCAAAGACTTGACAAACTATCGACGACCTGGATTCTGATTCAGATTCTCTCGGTGTTATCTGTGAAGACTACAGGTCATGAAGGGTGTATTTCGGTTTCTGTATTTTGTGCCATGCGCTATGAAACGTAACAGCCTTGGATTTGTAGACGGAATTATCGGTAATCTGGCTCTCGGCTGCGTTCAACAACATGCTGCATCCTTGATCTAGTGAAGAAGGCCAACGACCTTCTTTTGAATGAAACAAGAATGCGGTCAATGTAACCAACTTCTTACATTTATATCTGGTTGGCTGACTGTCTGCCTCCCTGTCTGTCTGTCTGTCTCTCTGTCTGTCTGTCTGTCTGTCTGTCTCTCTCTCTCTCTCTCTCTCTCTCTCTCTCTCTCTCTCTCTCTCATCTCTGGGTGTCCCTGAGACCAGCGGCAATGAAACCAAGCAGCAATGTGAAGACGGTGTCAAAGGACTTTAGCAGGACAAGCTGAGCCTCAATTAAGGTGTGCAGCCCTGTCATGTGCACCGGGTGAAAGGAGAAACTAACCAATCCATTACTGCCAGATTTGTCTTTGGGAGGAATGTGATGTGGTAGAAAAAAAAAGAAAACTGCAAGGGTCGGACATCTTTGCTCTGGAAGTCGGAAGAAACTCTACGGACAGCTTGACAGAAGCTCTTCAGAGAAGACTCCCTCCCCCATCCCTCAGACAGAAGATCTTCAGAGAAGACTCCCTCCCCCATCCCTCAGACAGAAGATCTTCAGAGAAGACTCCCTCCCCCATCCCTCAGACAGAAGATCTTCAGAGAAGACTCCCTCCCCCTTCCCTCAGACAGAAGATCTTCGGAGAAGACTCCCTCCCCCTTCCCTCAGACAGAAGATCTTCGGAGAAGACTCCCTCCCCCTTCCCTCAGACAGAAGATCTTCAGAGAAGACTCCCTCCCCCCCTCCCTCAGACAGAAGATCTTCAGAGAAGACTCCCTCCCCCTACCCTCAGACAGAAGATCTTCAGAGAAGACTCCCTCCCCCATCCCTCAGACAGAAGATCTTCAGAGAAGACTCCCTCCCCCTTCCCTCAGACAAGTGTTTCGGCCCTGAACTCCTTACACTCAAAGGGGGCCAGGTTGCATCTAGGTCATGACTCCCAGATGCCCTTTCTACTGCCAACTCCCCCCCCCCCCCTCCCCGCCCATTTTTCTTCTAAATAAGAGATGAAGAATGTGCCAATGGTCTTTGATCATTCGATCATTAACGTGAAATGGTTTGACTACAACCCCTCAAAAGACATCGGAGTTCGAGCACCTAGTAAATGCAGGCAAGTGACGACAATTTCAGTAACACAGAAAAAGCCCTCTAAAGCTCAAATCCACTTTTCATGTCAAGTGCCTGTCGTGACCCGTGATTTTCCAACCAATACTGCTCGTGGTAGTGACAGACGTGTGCAGTGCAGCCATGGCGGGAAGTGGATGTGGAGGGATCAGTGGTAGTGACAGACGTGTGCAGTGCAGCCATGACGGGAAGTGGATGTGGAGGGATCAGTGGTAGTGACAGACGTGTGCAGTGCAGCCATGGCGGGAAGTGGATGTGGAGGGATCAGTGGTAGTGACAGACGTGTGCAGTGACAGAAACCAGTTTACATTTGGATGTTAAAAAAAACAAAAACAAAACCAGTGTGCGTGTTGCAATGGATATTTTAGTCTTACAAATCTTGTGACAAGAGAGGAGCTTCTTTGTTTGTGAACAATGGAAATCTTAGAGCGAGTCAGCTTTGTTCGAGTGATAACCCATTGCTTTTTGAGGAACACAACTGCTGTAGTAACAACAATGCTCTATCAAAAAAGGCCTAACGTAGTTACAGTTCAGACAACTTTCGATCCAATGTATTATTTTAACATGGAATGTCAAGAGATCAGTGCAATGTTAAGAGAGAATGATTTGTTAATTACATATCAGAGTTTGCTTTCACTTTCATTGTGGAAACCTTTATTGATGTGTTCATGTCTTATGGCTTTTTTTGTTTTTAAAACATTTGGCATTCTGTGCACCAGCTATCAGACTGCCGTAGCAGTTAAAATTGTTCAGATATGTTGTCATCCTCATTAAAAACAAACCTTTACCTGATGCTCAACATCTACAGTGTAAATATGACCATTCTTTCACATTTACTTTTGAAGAAAGAATTGTTTGGTCTTTCCAATGATTTCTTCTAGATCTGTTCCTAACTTCAACCTGTCGATTCACGATGTATAGGAACAAAGTGATTGGGTGTATCAGAAAGTCGTGACACGTGTTTGCTTTACTCTGTGGTGATGCTAAGACATCAAAGTGCGTGCATCACTTTAATGATGTTTCCTACTCTGTACATAAAAAGGATCGTGTAACTGCAGTCTCGAGGTTTTTCGAAAGCAATGTAATGAACGCACATGAAAAAAATTACTGTGTATTTCATGTTAGAACTGCAGTCTTTGCCAGTTGTTTTTTTTCTTTTTTTTTTTTTGATTGAATGCATGAAACATCACAGAGAGTGAGTGTCAACACACCACACATTAAAACACAAACCTAGACAGTTTTTGCATCACATGCAAGAACATTAAAATAAGCATACGAATGTCCGTCGATAATGGCACACACGGACTATGGATGGTGTGAAAGAGTCCTTAAGAGAGAAAAAAAAAGAATGTATGAGAGCGTGGAAATATAGGAGGATGGAGGCTCCACAAAAAAAGAAAGAAGGTGAAAAAAGTGGGGGGGGGGGGGTGGTGGAGGACCCACAGAAAGAATTTATTTTCCTAAGAGAAAACGACAAAAATAAGAAAACAGTTACAATCTTAGGAATCACCATTATTTTTCATATTTTGCCAACTCCAGTTACATTGGCATGGTCAACAGCGACATAACTGTTTACCCCATTAGCGTTGTTTTCCACGTGATGATGCCCGTTTTCCTCCGAAAAAAAAACCCCACCCCAACACCAAGGATGATAGTTATTATCCATGTGAAAATAGGGAAAACAATTGTGACTCTTAAGAAAATAGGTAAGCCAGTTGTGATCCATAGGAAAATAGTTGAGATCCTGGAATGTAAACTGTTTCCCTCTTTTCATTATTTTCCTCATGGATCATAGCTGTTGTTCCGAGGAAAAGAGTTATTGTCGCCTTTAGATGCTAACATGTTCTCATACAGAGTGGCACACTTTCAGAGAGGCGGAACAGGATATTTGAAACGGCCCTGTCACCTTACGCCAGGCTGAACGCACAGTGCGCTCTTTTGAAAATAATATGTCAGCTGGTCCAGATGCTCTTATCAAAGACATTTTTGAATCCTTAGATGGCCTAGTGGTGCAAAATCTGAATGTTAGTTACCCTTATTGTTTTCTTTTGTTTTAAACGAGCAGTCGGAACTGGTCCCTGGGAGTAGATCCATTACATGCATAAAACAGCTCCCGGAAAGACTTCTGCGTATATGACAGATTTTCTCTCAGGAAGTAGTGTGGCCGGGAGCACATCTATAACATGTGTCACGACGATATTGCACATCTGTCACATGTGTCACAATATTGCACATCTATAACAGGTGTTACAATGTTGCACATCTATCACATGTGTCACAATATGGCACATCTATAACATGTGTTACAATATTGCACGTCTATCAATGTGTCACAATATTGCACATCTATAACATGTGTCACACATATTGCACATCTATCACATGTGTCACAATATTGCACATCTATAACATGTGTCACAATATTGCACATCTATAACATGTGTCACAATATTGCACATCTATCACATGTGTCACAAATATTGCACATCTATAACATGTGTCACAATATTGCAGTGACAGACCCGCAGTCAGGGAGCAGTTCTAAATGCACCAAGAAATGAAGAAAAATGTCACAGAAATACTCCGGAGATTATTCTCCATGTCACGGGTTTACACCCCTGCGATAAAGCAGATCACAGGTGCCGAGTGACACGGCCGGTCTGTTTGCCTGTGCAAGCAGGGCTGGGTCTTCAGAGATACTGGGATCGGGAGAAAACACAACAAACACAACCTCCCTGCACCCAAACCAGCAGACACCTCCTCCAGTCGGCAGCGCAGCACTCAAACTGAAATAGAACTTGAGTTACAATTCAGTTCGACAGTTCTGCACCACACTAACATATCACTAATTCATCCGACATAAACAAATCAAATACAGAAGCGACCCGCTATTCCGTTTCCCGTAGCTCTTCCGAGTACAAACAAGTACCCAAACGTCAGCCACGTGGAAATCCTTTTAAAACTCTGGGTGGATGGTGGTCGTGTGGGGGGGGGGGGGGGGGGGGGGGGGGGGGGGGGGGGGGGGGGGGGGGGGGGGGGGGGGGGGGGGGGGGGGCATCTCTACC
>JADBJO010000335.1:313773-321273 GCA_016801955.1 Conus betulinus | reverse complement strand
GCTACTGACTATCGGCCAGCGTTTGCTGACTGCCTACCATGCAGAGCAAGTAGTGTGCAACAGTAGGATTTCAAAGTGCTGTATCTTCTATTTCAACTCTGGAGAAATCAGATTAAAACAGTAAATTATACCAGTATTACTGATATGAACATTTATACACTAGCACTTAAATTGTTATACAGGCAACTTCAGTCCATCTCAATATCAAACACATTTGTACAGATCCTTATATACACCTCTCAATTACGTGAGACACATTTGCTGTATAGAGGAAAATAAAAAGTACAAATCTTAAAGCTCGTATTGCGACATGCAAGCGTAAGCACACCCGTTCACACAGCCATACCCACCAGATCTCTAAAATGGACCAGGTCCTTAATTCATTAGTTTCTATCTTTCCCACACGTAGAACTTAGTTCATAATTCATTACTTTCTCTTTCACACGTACCCAATTCATTACTTTCTTCTTTTTTTTACATTAACATTCTTTCTCCTTCACATGTACCTTATTACTTTCTTTTTTTTACATGTACCTCAATTCATTACTTTCTCAATGTACTCAATTCCGTTACTTTCTTTTTTTTTACAGTTTCACTTTCTCCTTCACAGGTACTCTCAATTCCATACTTTCTTTTTTACATGTACCTCAATTCATTACTTTCTCCTTCACATGTACCTCAATTCATGTACTTTCTTTTTTTTTACATGTACCCGGTCAATTCATTACTTGCTCCTTCACATGTACCTTCAATTCATTACTTTCTTTTTTTTACATGTACCTCAATTCATTACTTTCACTTCACATGTACCTCAATTCATTACTTTCTTTTTTTTTACATGTACTCAATTCATTACTTTCTCCTTCACATGTACCTCATTACTCACATTACCTCAATTCATTACTTTTTCTCCTTCACATGTACCTCAATCATTACTTTCTCCTTTTTTACATGTACCTCAATTCATTACTTTCTCCTCCATGTACACCTTAACTTCTTTTGATCCTTCGCATGTCATCTCAATTCATTATTTTTCTTTTTCACATGTACCTCTGCTGTAACATTCTTGATCGCATGGCCATATGTGTATATACTGACATGAAAATCAATGGCAGTGCATAACAGAGTGAGGTTGCTGCTTTCACGCGCAAAATATGAGCACTGCGAAACAAAAGAAAACACAAAACAAAACAAAACTTCTCAATGTCAAAAGCAATCGTTGACTAACAAAAGTGATTCTGTTTTAAGATAGTACGTAATTTTAGAAATTAAGTGGCCGATAAACGCACGCTAAAATCACAAGTGATGAAAAGATAACGAGTGTTCGAACGCACATTCATGTTCGTTTCATTCATATGTTCAATTTTTCTAAGATTCTGTTTTTGAAAGGCGCTGGTCATTTATGTTTCCCAGTGTTAAATCTTTAATACAGATACCCCAATATTCATACGCAAACTCTGCACAACAACGACATAAAAGATTAATCAGAGTGTGATTAAATATTACAACAGGACTGTGATCGTCGAGGTGCGACCCGAGCCCACGCAAACGACTTAAAGTCTGATGATCAGTGATTACATTAAGGTTCACTCCAGGGTTTTAATCTCTCACTCCGTCAGGTAATATGAGAGAGAAAACAGTTGTTCACCCCAGATTATTCAAATCGGACAATAGGTGGGGCGGGAGGGATCAATCTATGGGAACGTCAAACGTCCATATGTTGATGTATAGTATCGGCCACTAACTAACCTAATACTCTTTTGCTTTCGACACTCCTCCGGTTTCATATCAGGGTCAAGTTCTGCCGACGTGATTTCGAATCAAAAGCTTCGAAATATGAACGCCCCAAGATCAACCCATTATTTGAATTGGTGATGATGAAAGGGTATATAGCAGAATCAAAGTAGCATTATTGTTACAAATTTTTCGCCAAACTGGGTCACCGTCGTTAAAATTCTCTGTCAACTAATGAAAAAGGTATGTGGTTTGGTTAAAATACCCTTTCGTGGAACTATTCGTCGAACCTTACACGCTACTATATACTTTCCATGTCTCCGATTTTTTTTAAAAGTGGGCGGCAAGGAATTCTTCCAATATCAACAATTACTTCCCTCGGCCGGAAAAAAAAGGCCAAAAGGAGAAAAAAAGAAAGATACTGGGTTTCACTCCATGAACTGACACGTAAAAAAGCAGATAAGAGATCCAGAATACGCTTGGACCATGGTGGGGACACTGTGCTTTCCCAAATGTTCTTTGTGGCTGACCTTGAGCGGCGGGGATTTTTTTGAACTAATGACCCTACCTTATTGCCACTTCAGAGGAGTCTACGGCTATGGGAAATTCAGCAAATGTGGGGGGGGGTGGGGGGTGGGGGGGGGGGGTTGGGGGGGGGGGGGGGGGGATGGGGGTTGTTGGCGCCGGAAGGGGAGGGCATGGGGTGGGCAAATTTAAGTATGATGGAACACATCTACTTGATATACACAATGAGAGATAAATATCAAACATCAAGCACAGAGTAAGCAGTATGTTTTGTTATAAGAAGCATCAACTAAGAGCAGCAATGGTTCATAGCAATCCTGCTGGCGCGTAACATCACAAAAAATGACATTTGTGCCAATCATTATTCATGCGTTTCGTCATTCTGGTGGTGTTAGTGTAACGCGTTGAATAGGTCCTCTATCCCCATAGCAACCTCTTACTCTCTCCTCAGATGGGGTTTTTACCTCCTGCTGTATCCTTGGTGGATGTGCACGTAAAACGAGGATGTATCTAACTAACCTCATCCTGGTGAGCATTTCTTTCCAGCCTAGACTTGGGGCTTGTTTTCAGTCTGCACATTCTTGTTTGTCCTTCACTCTATGCCTTATCTGTCCATTTCCTGTCCATTTTTCATCTACTAATTCAGTTTAGTTCTTCAATTCGTTCTGAATATCTTGAAATCTTAATGCTATTTTTTCAGGAAGTGGGTTCATCTTTTTTCTTTCCAAGCATGTCTTACTTTTTGTCTTCATTGTTTCATTTGTTTCTTTCTACATACTTTCTGACTGCTTTTAGATTGTAATTAATGTTTAAGTACATATATTAAATGTTATTACGAGATTATATCGGAAGTTGTCGACTTGATATCGGTGAATTTGTATTAGTAGTTATTATACGTGAGAAGGGAAGGGAGGAAGAGTGAAGAGGAAGTGTGTGAAAAAGGCATGAATATTTGTAAAGAGTACAGTTGTTAAATGTATATCATTGTTGAGGGAGAAGAAAGGGGAGGTGGAAGGGTGGGGGTGTGTAGGTTAAAAATTACGGAGGTAGGTTAGGGGGGATGGAAAGTGAAGGATGAGGAGGAGGGAAGGGAAAAATAAAATGGGGGGGAGAGAG
This sequence comes from Conus betulinus, assembly GCA_016801955.1. Taxonomy (NCBI): domain Eukaryota; kingdom Metazoa; phylum Mollusca; class Gastropoda; order Neogastropoda; family Conidae; genus Conus; species Conus betulinus. Next base: position 317,898 of record JADBJO010000335.1, on the reverse strand, counting down.
GGGGGGCGGGGTGGGATGGGAGAAAGAAAATAAGAAGGAGGGAGAAGGACCATTAAGACAGAAAATTGAAAAAACAAAAAAGGTGAAAAAAAAAGAAAAAAAAAAAGATAGAAGTGTTCTGATTTGAAGTGTAAGAAAAAAAGGGACAATTAAAAAAAAAAGGAAAAAAACAAACACAAAAAAAAAAAAAAAAAAAAACAAGGAGGACACACCAATAAAAAAAACAAAGGCTGAGGAAAGAAGTATATGAAAAAAAAATAAAAGAAGATGTAATGAAATGAGAATCAGCCGAAATAAGGAACTAGGGCAACTTTTTTGTTGTTTCTAGTTGATAGATTAAATAAAATGTAGGTTAAACCAAACGAAAAAGTGGTGGGGTTTTTGTTTTTGTTTAGCGTAGAGACCTGTGTGGGGGGGCAGAGGTTGGTCGTGGCCTACCACCACCCGGTGACCCCGGGGCTCGCCCGCCACTTAGGAGCCGGCCAGATCCCTTTTTGTTTGTTTGTTGTTTGTGCTCCTGTTCCCTGTCCTCTTTTTTGGTTGTGATAGGCGGTGGCTGTTCTGGCGCGTTTCTCTTCGCGGTGGTTTGGGGTGGTGGGGGTGGGGGGTTTCTGGACCCTTTTGTTGGTTGTTGTTTTCTCTGTGGTTTTTTGGTTTGTCTTGTTGTTTTGTTCCGTTTTTTTTTTTGTGTTTCTTGTGTTTTTTCAGGTGTTGCTTTTCTCCTCTGTCCGCTTCTTCCCCTTTTTTTTTTTGGCTTGTTGTTTTTTTTTGTTCGTTGTTTCTTTTTTTTTTTTTGTTTTGTTTTGTGTGTTTCCTCACCCCACCCTTCCCTCCCCCATTTTTTTTGCCTTGTTTTGTTGTCCCATCCTTTTTTTTGTGTTTTGTTTTCTCCCCCCCCCCCCCCCTCGTCCTGGCTCCCTCTCCCATCTTCTGTTCTCGGGGTGGTTGTGTTTTAGGTTGTTCCTACTTCTGTCTTTCCCCACTTCCCCCCCCCTTTCCCCCACGCCCCCTCCGTCTTCCCTCTAGTCCCCCTCCCCCCTCAACATCCCGCTCCCGCCGGGGCCGTGGGGGGACGACCACCTCCGTCCAGACCCCCTGCCCCCCCCCATAGACTTGAACCGCTCTCTCCTCCCCACCCCCACGGCGCAAACCAACCCCACCTCCAAACCCCCCAAACCACCCACTCACCCCCCCCCCACACCCCCACCCCCCGTCTCCCCCCCCCCCCCACCACCCACCCCACCCGCCCACAACCCCCCCCCCACCCCCCACAAACCACAGACACACCACAACCAACCACCCACAGGCCGCCCACCCAACCAACCCCCCCACCCCCCCACCCACCACCCTCCCCTCGCCACCCACCCACCCCCCCCCCCCACAATCACCAACACGACAAAAGAAACCCCCCACCGAGCAAGCAACACCCGCCCGACCACCCCCAACCCCCCCCCCGCCCCCCCCCACCGCCCCCCCCCCCACAACCAACCCCCCCCTGACCCCCGAGCCACACCCCCCAACGAAAAAGAAAAACACCCAGAGCAGCACCCACCCACCCCCCTACCCAACACCGCCCACCACCACCACACCACCGCCCCCCCCCCACGCACCCCCCCCCAAAAACCAACAAACTAACCCATCCCACCCCAGACAGTACCCACCCAACGGTCCACCCATCCTCCAACCGCCCGCGACCCCCCCCCCTCACGCACCGAAGGCACCACACCCCTGCCCCAGACAACGCACCCCTGCCCCCCCCACACCCCCTCCCTCCCCCACACAAACCCCCCCCGACCCCCCCCCCCCCCCCACCCCCCACCCCCCCCCACCCCACCCGGCCCAAGGTTACCCAAACCACGCCCCTCCCAACCCCCGCCCCACCCCCCCCCCCCCGCGCTCCAACCCCCCCCCCCTCCCCCCCCTGACCCCCCCCCAGCACACGCCAACCCCAATCCCCCCCCATCCACCTCCCCCCCAGGCACCCGATCCGCCAATACCCCCCTCCCATCCCACCAAAAAAAAGTCCCCTACACCCACAAAACCAACCCCCCACACCCCCCCCCCCCAACACCCCCCCCCAGCCAAACCGAAAATGACAACAGCACCAACCACCACAAACCCCACCCTTACCACGCACCCACACCCGAGCTCTCTTATCGAATCCCTCTCGCACCCCGAGGTCGATCCTGCGAAGCTCCGGGAGATCCCTACAACAAGCCCTACACCCAGAATCCATAAACACAAACCACCGCACCGCCACTAAAATTTTGGCACATGGTGCACAGCATAGCAAGTAGCCATCCCGGCCCCGACCCGATCCCCCACCTACAACCACACCCCCTCCCACCACCCCCCACACACCCCCTCGCTCAACAACACCAACCCCACCCCCCCCCCACCCCCCTCCCCCCCCGCTCCCCCCCCCCCCCCCCACACAGGGTATCCCACAGCGCCGACGAGGCCCCCCCCTCCACCCCACCACACACCGACCCCACCCCCCCCCCAGTTGTACTCCCCCCCCCCCCCCCCCGGCACCCCCCCCCGCACGCCCCCCCCGCCACCCCCCCCCCGCGCAACCACCACTCACCCCCCAACACAATCCACAAGCCAACCCACCGCCCTTTAGCCCCCCCTAACCCCCCCCATCTCCACGGACCCCCCACCGCCCCCCCACCCACCCCCCCTTCAGGGACAGACACCCGCCCCGTTCCGCCCCCACTTTTGGGGAAAGAGATGATGGTAGGTAAGGCACCCTACAATCCCTTTTTTTTCCCCCCACTTAACCCCCCCACCCCCTTCCCCCCCCCCCCCAAACCCTCCCTCCCCCCCCACCCCCCCTCCCCCCCCCCCCCCCCCACCCCCTCGTCCCCACCCCCCCCACCCCCCCCCCCCCCCCTACCCCCCCCCCCCCCCCCCGCCCCCCCCCCCCTCCCCCCCCCCCCCCCCCCCCCCCCCCCCCACCCGCACCCCCTCCCCCCCCCCCCACCCCCCCCCCGCACCACCCCCCACCTTTTACCCCCACCCCCCCCCCCCCCCCCCACACTCCCCACCCCCCCCCCCCCCCCCCCCCCCCCCCCCCCCCCCCCCCCCCCACCCCTCCCCCCCCCCTCCCCCCCCACCCCCCCCCCCCCACCCCCCCCCCCCCACCCCCCCCCCCCCCCCCCCACCCCCCCCCCCCCCCCCCCCCCTCCCACCCCCCCCCCCCCCCCCCCCCCCCCCCCCACCCCCCCCCCCCCACCCCCCCCCCTCCCCCCCCCCCCCCCCCCCTCCACCCCCCACCCCCCCCCCCCCCCCCCCACCCCCCCCCCCCCCCCCCCCCCTAACCCCCCCCCCCACCGCCCCCCCCACCCCCCCCCCCCCCCCCCCCCCCCCCCCCCCCCCCCCCCCCCCCCCCCCCCCCCCCCCCCTCCCCCCCCCCCCCCCCCCCCACCCCCCCCCCCCCCCCCCCCCCCCCCCCCCTCCCCCCCCCCCCCCCCCCCCCCCCCCCCCCCGCCCCCCCCCCCCCCCCCCCCCCCCCCCCCCCCCCCACCCCCCCCCCCCCCCCCACCCCCCCCCCCAGCCCCCCCCCCCCCCCCCCCCCCCCCCCCCCCCCCCCCCCCCCCCCCCCCCCCCCCCCCCCCCCCCCCCCCCCCCCCCGTCTTTCAAAGTGCGGTGGGCTTCCTTCAGCTTACTGAAGCTACAGGCGTCAGCGATCTCCCGGGCACATGTCACGTGACCTCCCCAAGCCAAGGAAATCGTTCAGCTTGATGACGTGACCCACAGGATCCTGCCCGGCGGGAAAAGATGACGGCGTCATCGTCAAATAACGTCACGTGGGCTATTGTAAGTACTACTGTAGATGCTGCTGCCGTTACTACTGTAGTTACGTCTGCAACTCTGCAACTATTAGGCCTATCGCTATTTGTATGACTGTTCCTGCTACTACTAATACCACAACTACTTCTGCGGTTGTCCCTACAAGAACTATAACTGCTGCCATGTAGTATTGTTGCTGCGGCTGCTACTATTAGTGCTGCTGCTGCTGCTGATGCTCTGGTCGTGCACTACAAGTACCCATTACTGTAGATGTCACTCATTTCTGAAACTGCTGCTGCTGCTGATGCTCTGGTCGTGCACTACAAGTAC
>JADBJO010000335.1:308773-311273 GCA_016801955.1 Conus betulinus | reverse complement strand
AACTGACAGACAGACATATTGACAGACAGATAGACTTAACTTACAGACGGACATATTGACACGCACAGAGACTGACATATAGTCTGAAAAACAGAGGTACTGACAGAGACAAAAACTCACATACATATTGACAGAAAGGAAGACATATTTAGAAGCAGTCAGACACACAAACAAGACCAAAACAATAAGCAGACAGATAGACAAAGTAGACCAAAAGTAATACCCTTTTCCACAGAGCTTTGCCTGTGCGCTAAGTGTACCTCCGGTGTAAAGAAACAATTGGAGGTAGTCGGGCCAGGACCCTGAGTACCCCATCTTCGTCCAGTCCTTCATGTGGTTGTAGAACGACACCGCCACGTCTTTGGGGTTCCTCAGCAGGTACACGATCTTCGTCTTCCTCTGAACAGTCAAGAAAAAAGCAACAACTTTCAAAATTCCCGCCGCGTACACCATTCAGTGCATGATAGAAAATTCAATCCTCTCCAGCATTGTAAAAACTTCTTATATAGGGCATTTTGTAACTTTGTCTTCTAGAAACTTCAAAAACTTTGAGAAGCGTAGAATGCTTTTTTCGTCACATGACCTGCAAACTTTGAGGGTAATCTGCAGGCTGTTTTCAGAGTATCATATGGACGACAGGAATAAAATGATAAAGAAAGGAAGAAAAAAAGGAAAAGAAAGAAAGAAAGAAAAGAAAGAAAGAAAAAGAAAGAAATCGAAAACTGAAACACACACATAACAGATGTATAACACCTCGATTTGCAGAGTTTCTCCTGTTCCCAAGATATGATGTTGTAAATCAGCGTTTTCCCAGGCGAAACATCCTTTCCTTTCTCTCTTTTTTTCATGCTTTCCTTCTTTCTCCCTTCTCTCTTCTTTCTTCTATCTTCTCCCTCTCTCCCTCCTCATGCACATCTTCCTTCACTCTTCCTTAGCGAGAACTCCTCGGTTCACCTTTTTGATAAGATTTTTTTTTACTGTCTTCTATCTGGCCCTATAGGTAGCCACAATAATATGTCTTCGAGGCTGATATCTAAGTACAACACGGGTGTCCATCTAGCTTGTTTTCGGTTTTTGTTTTTGTTTGTTTGGTTTTTTTTTTTGTTGTTGTTTCTTTTTTCCCTGTGTCGTCCATCCCACTGGCATACGATGGTCTACTACCGTGTGAAGGATAGAATAGGGTTTAATATGCGTGCATTTTTTTTTAAAGACATGCGTTCATTTGGGAGATAGGGACACCAAGTGTGATCTAAAGGACGTGGAGACATGCGTTCATTTGGGAGATAGAGACACCAAGTGTGATCTAAAGGACGTGGAGACATGCGTTCATTTGGGAGATAGGGACACCAAGTGTGATCTAAAGGACGTGGAGACATGCGTTCATTTGGGAGATAGAGACACCAAGTGTGATCTAAAGGACGTGGAGACATGCGTTCATTTGGGAGATAGAGACGCCAAGTGTGATCTAAAGGACGTGGAGACATGCGTTCATTTGGGAGATAGGGACACCAAGTGTGATCTAAAGGACGTGGAGACATGCGTTCATTTGGGAGATAGAGACACCAAGTGTGATCTAAAGGACGTGGAGACATGCGTTCATTTGGGAGATAGAGACGCCAAGTGTGATCTAAAGACGTGGAGACATGCGTTCATTTGGGAGATAGAGACGCCAAGTGTGATCTAAAGGACGTGGAGACATGCGTTCATTTGGGAGATAGAGACACCAAGTGTGATCTAAAGGACGTGGAGACATGCGTTCATTTGGGAGACAGGGACGCCAAGTGTGATCTAAAGGACGTGGAGACATGCGTTCATTTGGGAGACAGGGACGCCAAGTGTGATCTAAAGGACGTGGAGACATGCGTTCATTTGGGAGACAGGGACACCAAGTGTGATCTAAAGGACGTGGAGACATGCGTTCATTTGGGAGACAGGGACACCAAGTGTGATCTAAAGGACGTGGAGACATGCGTTCATTTGGGAGATAGGGACACCAAGTGTGATCTAAAGACGTGGAGACATGCGTTCATTTGGGAGATAGGGACACCAAGTGTGATCTAAAGGACGTGGAGACATGCGTTCATTTGGGAGATAGGGACGCCAAGTGTGATCTAAAGGACGTGGAGACATGCGTTCATTTGGGAGATAGGGACGCCAAGTGTGATCTAAAGGACGTGGAGACATGCGTTCATTTGGGAGATAGGGACACCAAGTGTGATCTAAAGGACGTGGAGACATGCGTTCATTTGGGAGACAGGGACACCAAGTGTGATCTAAAGGACGTGGAGACATGCGTTCATTTGGGAGATAGGGACGCCAAGTGTGATCTAAAGGACGTGGACGGGCATGGAGCAGTCTACACAGGTATTTCCTTGAATAGAAAAGCCGCTGCAACCTGCCTGTCTCATGGAGGATTGAACCCAGGCACGATGGATGAAAGGAATAATGCCATCTGGGTCAATGAACTCTTCCATCCTCCCTCCCATCCTTCCTTTCCCCC
>JADBJO010000335.1:291273-303773 GCA_016801955.1 Conus betulinus | reverse complement strand
TATTAGAAACAATGAGAGGTTTTATATGTATCCTATACATATACAATCTCTCACTGTTTTTAACATGGAAATCCACATGTTGTACCATACATAATGTCAAGCCGTGTTTGAAAATACATTTACACAAACATGTGAAATGTGTAATGACACGTTTAGATGTTGTGTTTCAGAAATTGCTTTACATTATTATCGTTTCAAGAAACAGACTGAGTTTGATTTGGTCTGTCCTATTTGCAAAACGGGACATGAAGATCAATTGCACTTTGTTTTGTCTTGCCCTGCATTAGGTTATGTAAGAATGCAACATATACCACAAAAATATTACAATCATCCTACCCAGTTTCACATAAGTTTGCTTCTAGCGTCTAAAAAGGACATAATTGTGAGCAATTTATCGATATACTTATGTAAAGCATTTCAGTTGAATTCTATAATGATGTCATGACGGAGGGAGTCTTGTGATCTCTAATGTTCGCGAACAATACAGTGTTGTACATTTTGTATTTTGTACCCCCCCACCATCCCCCCCCCCCCTCTCTCTCTCTCTCTCTCTCTCTCTCTCTCTCTCTCTCTCTCTCTTTCTCCCTCCGTCTTCTCCTTTTTCTACATTGCCTCCTTGGGGAACGTAATTACAAGAAGTATGTCTTCCACTTCTCTTCTTCTTCTCTTTCTCCGTCGCCGACGTGATGCTATCGCTTGTGCATTAGAAATTGTTCATGCACCATTTGTTTTTGTGACTCTGCATTATAGCCAGCCGCTCTATCACCGTCATTTGCCATCGTTAATGGACTTTTTCCATTCTGCTCGTCCTCCCTTCCCTCTCCATCCATCCCCTCTTCCCTCTCCATCCATCCCCTCTCTTCCCTCTCCATCCATCCCCTCTCTTACCTCTCCATCCATCCCCTCTTTCCTCTCCATCCATCCCCTCTTCCCTCTCCATCCATCCCCTCTTCCTCTCCATCCATCCCCTCTTACCTCTCCATCCATCCCCTCTTACCTCTCTCCATCCATCCCTCTTACTACCTCCTCTCCATCCCTCTTACCTCATCTCCATCCATCCCCTCTTCCCTCTCCATCCATCCCCTCTTCCCTCTCCGTCCATCCCCTCTTACCTCTCCATCCATCCCCTCTTCCCTCTCCATCCATCCCCTCTTCCCTCTCCATCCATCCCCTTACCTCTCCATCCATCCCCTCTTACCTCTCCATCCATCCCCTCTTACCTCATCTCCATCCATCCCCTCTTACCTCATCTCCATCCATCCCCTCTTACCTCTCCATCCATCCCCTCTTCCCTCTCCATCATCCCCTCTTACCTCATCTCCATCCATCCCCTCTTACCTCTCCATCCATCCCCTCTTCCCTCTCCATCCATCCCCTCTTACATCTCCATCCATCCCCTCTTCCCTCTCCATCCATCCCCTCTTACCTCATCTCCATCCATCCCTTCCCTCCCTCTCCATCCATCCCTTCTTCCCTCTCATCCATCCCCTCTTTCTCATCTCCATCCATCCCCTCTTACCTCTCCATCCATCCCCTCTTCCTCTCCATCCATCCCCTCTTCCCTCTCCATCCATCCCCTCTTACCTCATCTCCATCCATCCCCTCTTACCTCATCTCCATCCATCCCCTCTTACCTCTCCATCCATCCCCTCTTCCCTCTCCATCCATCCCCTCTTACCTCATCTCCATCCATCCCCTCTTACCTCTCCCCATCCATCCCCTCTTACCTCTCCATCCATCCCCTCTTACCTCTCCATCCATCCCCTCTTCCCTCTCCATCCATCCCCTCTTACCTCTCCATCCATCCCCTCGTACCTCTCCATCCATCCCCTCGTACCTCTCCATCCATCCCTCTTACCTCATCTCCATCCATCCCCTCTTACCTCTCCATCCATCCCCTCGTACCTCTCCATCCATCCCCTCGTACCTCTCCATCCATCCCCTCTTACCTCATCTCCATCCATCCCCTCTTTACCTCTCCATCCATCCCCTCTTCCTCTCCATCCATCCCCCCTCGTACCTCTCCATCCATCCCCTCTTACCTCTCCATCCATCCCCTCTTACCTCATCTCCATCCATCCCCTCTTACCTCTCTCCATCCATCCCCTCTTCCCTCTCCATCCATCCCCTCTTACCTCTCCATCCATCCCCTCTTACCTCTCCCATCCCCCTCTTCCCCCTCTCCATCCATCCCCTCTTACCTCATCTCCATCCATCCCCTCTTACCTCTCCATCCATCCCCTCATACCTCATCTCCATCCATCCCTCTTACCTCTCCATCCATCCCCTCTTACCTCTCCATCCATCCCCTCTTACCTCATCTCCATCCATCCCCTCTACCTCATCTCCATCCATCCCCTTACCTCTCCATCCATCCCCTCTTACCTCTCCATCCATCCCCTCTTACCTCATCTCCATCCATCCCCTCTTACCTCTCCATCCATCCCCTCTTACCTCATCATCCATCCCCTCTTACCTCATCTCCATCCATCCCCTCTTACCTCATCTCCATCCATCCCCTCTACCTCTCCATCCATCCCCTCTTACCTCATCTCCATCCATCCCCTCTTACCTCTCCATCCATCCCCTCTTACCTCTCCATCCATCCCCTCTTACCTCATCTCCATCCATCCCCTCTTACCTCTCCATCCATCCCCTCTACCTCTCCATCCATCCCCTCTTACCTCATCTCCATCCATCCCCTCTTACCTCTCCATCCCATCCCCCTCTTACCTCTCCATCCATCCCCTCTTACCTCTCCATCCATCCCCTCTTACCTCATCTCCATCCATCCCCTCTTACCTCATCTCCATCCATCCCCTCTTACCTCTCCATCCATCCCCTCTTACCTCTCCATCCATCCCCTCTTACATCTCCATCCATCCCCTCTTACCTAAACCCCATCCATCCCTCTTACCTCTCTCATCCATCCATCCCCTCTTACCTCTCCATCCATCCCCTCTTACCTCATCTCATCCATCCCCTCTTACCTCATCCCCATCCATCCCCTCTTACCGCTCCATCCATCCCCTCTTACCTCATCTCCATCCATCCCCTCTTACCTCTCCATCCATCCCCTCTTACCTCTCCATCCATCCCCTCTTACCTCTCCATCCATCCCCTCTTACTAATCCCCCATCCATCCCCTCTTACCTCTCCATCCATCCCCTCTTACCTCTCTCCATCCATCCCCCCTCTTACCTCTCCATCCATCCCCTCTTACCTCTCCATCCATCCATCCCTCTTACCTCTCCATCATCCCCTCTTACCTCATCTCCATCCATCCCCTCTTACCTCATCTCCATCCATCCCCTCGTACCTCTCCATCCATCCCCTCTTCCCTCTCCATCCATCCCCTCTTACCTCATCCCCATCCATCCCCTCTTACCTCTCCATCCATCCATTCTTACCTCTCCATCCATCCCCTCTTACCTCATCTCCATCCATCCCCTCTTACCTCATCCCCATCCATCCCCCTCTTCCCTCTCCATCCATCCCCTCTTACCTCATCCCCATCCATCCCCTCTTACCTCTCCATCCATCCCCTTTTACCTCATCCCCATCCATCCCCTCTTACCATCCCCCATCCATCCCCTCTTACCTCTCCATCCATCCCCTTTCCTCTCCATCCATCCCCTCTTACCTCTCCATCCATCCCCTCTACCTCATCCCCATCCATCCCCTCTTCCCTCTCCATCCATCCCCTCTTACCCCTCCATCCATCCCCTCTTACCTTTCCATCCATCCCCTCTTACCTCTCCATCCATCCCCTCTTACCTCATCCCCATCCATCCCCTCTTACCTCTCCATCCATCCCCTCTTACCTCTCCATCCATCCCTCTTACCTCTCCGTCCATCCCCTCTTACCTCTCCATCCATCCCCTCTTACCTCATCCCATCCATCCCCTCTTACCTCTCCATCCATCCCCTCTTACCTCATCTCCATCCATCCCCTCTTACCCTCTCCATCCATCCCCTCTTACCTCATCCCCATCCATCCCCTCTTACCTCATCCCCATCCATCCCCTCGTACCTCTCCATCCATCCCCTCTACCTCTCCATCCATCCCCTCTTCCCTCATCTCCATCCATCCCCTCTTCCCTCTCCATCCATCCCCTCTTACCTCATCTCCATCCATCCCCTCTTCCCTCTCCATCCATCCCCTCTTCCCTCTCCATCCATCCCCTCTTACCTCTCTCCATCCATCCCCTCTTACCTCATCTCCATCCATCCCCTCTTACCTCTCCATCCATCCCCTCCCTCTCCTCTCCCATCCATCCCCTCTTACCTCATCCCCATCCATCCCCTCTTACCTCATCCCCATCATCCCCTCTTACCTCATCTCCATCCATCCCCTCTTACCTCATCTCCATCCATCCCCTCTTACCTCTCCATCCATCCCCCCCTCTTACCTCATCTCCATCCATCCCCTCTTACCTCATCTCCATCCATCCCCTCTTACCTCCCATCCATCCCCTCTTACCTCTCCATCCATCCCCTCTTACCCTCATCTCCATCCATCCCCTCTTACCTCTCTCCATCCATCCCCTCTTACCTCTCCGTCCATCCCCTCTTACCTCATCTCCATCCATCCCCTCTTACCTCATCTCCATCCATCCCCTCTTACCTCTCCATCCATCCCCCCTCTTACCTCATCTCCATCCATCCCCTCTTACCTCATCTCCATCCATCCCCTCTTACCTCTCCATCCATCCCCTCTTACCTCATCTCCATCCATTCCCTCTACCTCTCCATCCATCCCTCTCCCTCTCCATCCATCCCCTCTTACCTCATCCATCCCCTCTTACCTCTCCATCCATCCCCTCTTACCTCATCTCCATCCATCCCCTCTTCCCTCTCCATCCATCCCCCCTCTTCCCTCCCATCCATCCCCTCTTCCCTCTCCATCCATCCCCTCTTCCCTCTCCATCCATCCCCCTCTCTACCTCATCTCCATCCCCTCTTACCTCATCTCCATCCATCCCCTCTTACCTCATCTCCATCCATCCCCTCTTCCCTCTCCATCCATCCCTCTCCCTCATCTCCATCCATCCCCTCTTCCCTCTCCATCCATCCCCTCTTACCTCTCCATCCATCCCCTCTTACCCTCATCTCCATCCATCCCCTCTTACCTCATCTCCATCCATCCCCTCTTTCCTCTCCATCGATCCCCTCTTACCTCATCTCCATCCATCCCCTCTTACCTCTCCATCCATCCCCTCTACGTCATCTCCATCCATCCCCTCTTACCTCTCCATCCATCCCCTCTTACCTCTCCATCCATCCCCCTCTTCCCTCTCCATCCATCCCCTCTTACCTCTCCTCCATCCCCTCCCCTCTCCCTCTCCATCCATCCCCTCTTCCCTCTCCATCCATCCCCTCTTACCTCATCTCCATCCCATCCCCTCTTACATCTCCATCCATCCCCTCTTCCCTCTCCATCCATCCCCTCGTACCTCTCCATCCATCCCCTCTTCCCTCTCCTCTCCATCCCCTCTTCCCTCTCCCCTCCATCCCCCCTTCCCTCTCCATCCATCCCCTCTTCCCTCTCCATCCATCCCCTCTTCCCTCTCCCATCCCCTCTTCCCTCTCCATCCATCCCCTCTTACCTCTCCATCCATCCCCTCTTACCTCTCCCATCCATCCCCTCTTCCCTCTCCATCCATCCCCTCTTCCCTCTCCATCCCCTCTTCCCTCTCCATCCATCCCCTCTTACCCTCTCCATCCATCCCCTCTTACCTCTCCATCCATCCCCTTACCCTCTCCATCCATCCCCTCTCCCCTCTCCATCCATCCCCTCTTACCTCTCCATCCATCCCCTCTTACCTCTCCATCCATCCCTCTTACCTCTCCATCCATCCCCTCTTCCCTCTCCATCCCTCCCCCCCTTCCCTCTCCATCCATCCCCTCTTCCCTCTCCATCCATCCCCTCTTACCTCTCCATCCATCCCCTCTTCCCTCTCCATCCATCCCCTCTCCCTCCCATCCATCCCCTCTTCCCTCTCCTCTCCATCCCCTCTTCCCTCTCCATCCATCCCTCTTCCCTCTCCATCCATCCCCTCTTACCCTCTCCATCCATCCCCTCTTCCCTCTCCATCCATCCCCTCTTACCTCTCCATCCATCCCCTCTTACCTCTCCATCCATCCCCTCTTACCTCTCCATCCATCCCTCCTCTCCATCCACCCCTCCATCCATCCCCTCTTACCTCATCTCCATCCATCCCCTCTTACCCTCTCCATCCATCCCCTCTTACCTCTCCATCCATCCCCTCTTACCTCTCTCCATCCATCCCCTCTTACCTCTCCATCCATCCCCTCTTACCTCTCTCATCCATCCCCTCTTACCTCTCCTCCATCCCCTCTTCCCTCTCCATCCATCCCCTCTTCCCTCTCCTCTCCATCCCCCTCTCCCTCTCCATCCATCCCTCTCTTCTCCTCTCCATCCATCCCCTCTCTTCTCCTCTCCATCCATCCCCCCTCTTCCCTCTCCATCCCCCCTCTCCCTCTCCATCCATCCCCTCTTCCCTCTCCATCCATCCCCTCTTACCTCTCCATCCATCCCCTCTTCCCTCTCCATCCATCCCCTCTTCCCTCTCCATCCATCCCCTCTTACCTCTCCATCCATCCCCTCTTACCTCTCCATCCATCCCCTCTTACCTCTCCATCCATCCCCTCTTACCTCATCTCCATCCATCCCCTCTTACCTCTCCTCTCCATCCATCCCCTTTCCCTCTCCATCCATCCCCTCTTACCTCATCTCCATCCATCCCCTCTTACATCTCCATCCATCCCCTCTTCCCTCTCCATCCATCCCCTCTTACCTCATCTCCATCCATCCCCTCTTCCCTCTCCATCCCATCCCCCTCTTCCCTCCCATCCATCCCCTCTTACCTCTCCATCCATCCCCTCTTACCTCTCCATCCATCCCCTCTTACCTCTCCATCCATCCCCTCTCCCTCTCCATCCATCCCCTCTTACCTCATCTCCATCCATCCCCTCTTCCCTCTCCATCCATCCCCTCTTCCCTCTCCATCCATCCCCTCTTCCCTCTCCATCCATCCCCTCTTCCCCTCTCCATCCATCCCCCCTCTTACCTCTCCATCCATCCCCTCTTCCCTCTCCATCCATCCCCTCTTCCCTCTCCATCCATCCCCTCTTCCCTCTCCCATCCCCTCTTCCCTCTCCATCCATCCCCTCTTACCTCTCCATCCATCCCCTCTTCCCTCTCCATCCATCCCCTCTCCATCCATCCCCTCTTCCCTCTCCATCCATCCCCCTCTTCCCTCTCCCATCCCCTCTTCCCTCTCCATCCATCCCCTCTTACCTCTCCATCCATCCCCTCTTCCCTCTCCATCCATCCCCTCTTACCTCATCTCCATCCATCCCCTCTTCCCTCTCCCATCCCCTCTTCCCTCTCCCATCCATCCCCTCTTACCTCTCCATCCATCCCCTCTTACCTCTCCATCCATCCCCTCTTACCTCTCCATCCATCCCCTCTTCCCTCTCCATCCATCCCCTCTTACCTCTCCATCCATCCCCTCTTCCCTCTCCTCTCCATCCCCTCTTCCCTCTCCATCCATCCCCTCTTCCCTCTCCTCTCCATCCCCATCCCCTCTTCCCTCTCCATCCATCCCCTCTTCCCTCTCCATCCATCCCCTCTTCCCTCTCCATCCATCCCCTCTTACCTCTCCATCCATCCCCTCTTACCTCTCCTCTCTCAACCCTCCGCCCCCACCCCAACTCTGAACTGCGCCCACAAAATGAACCCGTCGACCGCCTGTCCCGATGTGGCTGTTTCAGTAAAGAAACTTGACAACGTGCAGACTGTTCCATCGGCGCCACGTCTGCTAAACCACGAAGACTGCACCAGTTAACGAGGATAGTAATTTCTGCTTCTGTTGTGGAAGAGCTCAAGGTACCAAACACACACACACACACACACACACGCACGCACGCGCGCGCGCGCGCTGCAGAAAGATGCACATAACCAATGCGGACCACCTTTAAAGGGAAATGGTGGGAAGGGGTTGAGGAGTGGGCATTTTTCAAGTAGTAACAGCCCTAAAATGGCCGTGTTCTTTCTTTCTTCCATTGTTATAGCCAAGCCGACAATACAGAGATGTCATCGCGTGAAGGAAAAGAAAACGGGTTATATCTTGAAAAAGTAGCTAATAACAAGATAAGCAAACGACAAAGCAGTAAATGCAGTGACAGTCTTCAGGCAGAAAAGACCACACAGGGCTGGTCTCCCCTTACTTTTTCACCCCCAGTGAAAGAAATGTTAAATTTCCCTCAAAATGTAACAAAACAGATAGAAATCCCATGTGGGTTAACAGACTTTGCAGAATGGGTAGATCGTGTCCACCCCGTGTACAATCTTCATTACCTAGTCGCCAGATTACCTCTTCCATCAAAGCTGGCATGTGACCAGGAAACAACGTAAAAAGAGATTCTAGAATAAAGCCAGGAGAAAGTTTCACAAAGGAAAACTAATGTAGACTACACTGAAGCAAGAGAGAGAGAGAGAGAGAGAGAGAGAGAGAGAGAGAGAGAGAGAGAGAGAGAAGGGGGGGAGGGAGGGAGGGAGGCAGTGTCAAAGTGTCACAGACAAGGGGTTAACTAGCAGAGAGCTTCAGGAAGGCAGGGAGCGGGGCGATAGTTGTGCTAGAACAGCTCCCAGCATCCCCACACAGGAAGAAAGGAGAGGTGAAGGGTTGGGGGGGGGGGGGGGGGGGGGGGAGGGGGGAGGACGAAAGGATAGATATATCTTTCTTCTTCTTCTGCGTACGCAGGCTGATACTCCGGCGGACAGTCCCTGTATAGACAGGCAGGTATTAATCCCATCTGCTCAACAAAGGGTGTGGAGTTTTGTGTGTATGACCGTTTTTTTTTTATCCCGCCATTAAGGCAGCCATACTCCATCTTTGTGGAAGGTACATGCTGTGTGTAACGTGTCATCCATACCAACGGCCAACCTGGCCTTTTCTTCCGAAAGTTGGTGATGGGATCTGACATGTGTGCAAGATGTTGTGTGTGCGTTCACACACGGAACCTCGGTTTATAGTCTCATTCGAAGGACTGTATGGGAAATGGAATCAGAACCAATGTTAACTCCAAGGGGAAATCCCCCTGTACCGAAACGGCCCCGGCGGAGATTCGAACCCGCAACCCTTGGATCACGAGTCGGCGCTCTACCAGCTGAGCTATTCCGGCCCACAGACATCTTTCCATGTAAGAGATTTGACTAAAGTCAGGTGAATCACATGAAACGGGTATGTTAAATTGAGGAAAACCTAACTGGGCCTTTTGGAATACTGAAAGTTCGCGCTTGTTGGCTTGTTAAGTTCGCGCTTTCCAGTTTGGTTTTGAACTATTCGCAAAAAACAAGACAGTCATGACTTGAGACTGAATTCGTGATGGCGGGACAGACTTTACCAGCCCACAAAACAGTCCCGTGGAAAAACAGTCAATCCAGAATCACAAGCCATAACGAAAGTCCGTTTTCCAAGCCGTTTTCAAATCCAAACGCAAACCCGTAAACAAAGTCCGTGTAACGCGCGTAAGTCGTCTCCGTCAGGTCAAACCCGTCACACTCGGTGAAGATTCACCCACCATCTCCCCCACCTTTACTCTGCCCACTCGACACGGAGCGGTCAGGTGAGGGCCGCGAACAGGTGAGCATTTTAGCCTTTGGCCCGTCACGCCGCTGGCTAGGTGAATCCTCGTCACCTGACCTCTGTCGTTTGCCACCGGTGCTGCGTGAACGCTGGTCCTTCACACGCGCACCGTATTGCCGGATATTTTTCCGCGGTGAAGGTGTGAACGATTGTTTGCCCGTGTCAATTTCATCAGTTTGAGTTTCCGGAACCACATCAGTGACAGAGTCTTCAAAGACATCTTCTCCATCCTCAAACAAACTTACCCCTACCTGCACATCTCCTGACAGCTGTTTTTCCTCTGTGAGCCTGACATCTTCTGTATGCTTCATCTGAGCACATGCCTTTGTTTCAGAAATAGGTCCACTCACCTGGGGGTCAGGGAAAGTGCCACAGGCCGGATCACCACGCTTGTGACCACTCTGCAGGCAGTCCCTGCAAGTCACCAGATTCTGACACTGGTGTCGGTGGTGTCCTGTTTAAACACTTAAAAAAGTATGATGTAATTTGCTTGCAAGAAACACATATCACTGATGATGTTTATGGGCAATGGAAAAAATGAATGGGGCAAAGGTGAATTGTTATATAATAGTTATACTTCACATAGTTGTGGTCAAGTTATTTTATTTCGGCACAATGTGGTTGACAATTACAAGATAGTATACAATTCAAGACGAATTTTGGCCATTGAAATAGAAATTCAGCATAAAAAAGGTCATTGTGAATGTATATGCTCCAAATAATGACAATGAAAAGAATACTTTCTTTGATGAACTGGGAGATGTCATCTCTAATGTTGAGTCAGAGCATTTGTTAATTGGGGGGGATTTCAACTGCGTATTAGATAACGATTCAGATATCATCTCTGGAGAAAAGCATGCAGAGGGCAATGTAAAAGAAATTCAATGATTTAATAAAAAGCTATGACCTGTATGATACCTGGAGACTGTTTCATCCGGATGAAAAGGAATTTACATGGCATAAAACTTCTCCTTTTATAGCACGCCGATTGGATTATTTCATATCAAATGATAATTGTTTGACAAACAATAGACTGTAATATTCATTCTATCCCTTTCACAGATCACAGAGGTTGCTCCATCAAATTGAAATTCTCAAGCTTTGAGAGGGGACTGGGCTGTGGAAGTTCAATAACTCATTTGAATGACATAAACTATGTCACACAGATGAATAGTTTGATCGATGATTATGTATCTCATATGGACGGAAACATCGACTTTCAAATGGAATGGGAAATCCTAAAAATGAGGATTAAGAGTTTTACAATAGTTTATGCTAAAGGTAAGAGCATCGAAAGAAGAAATAAGTTAGTAGAAATACAAGGGTAAGTTAAATGACATAGATATTAAGATTGCAAAAACCTAATGATATTCATTATCAAAATCAGCGACAGCACTTAATGCAAGAATTAGAATTATTGGAAACTATAAAGCACGTGCAGCACAGGTAAGATCTAGAATGAAATGGATTGAAGAGGGGGGGAAAAGAACACAAGATATTTTCTAAACTTGGAAAAATCAAGAGCAAATTCAAAGACAATAGAAGAACTTCGTGATGAAAATGGTAGACCAGTTATACAACAGTCAGAAATAATGAAAATGCAGCGAGAGACTATTATTCGCAGTTGTACAAGAAAAAGGTAAGAGCAGGAAACATGGAACAAATGGTAGATAACTTTATATCTGATACTTCAGTGCCACAGCTTTCTGACTCTCAGAAGGATAGTTGTGAAGGCAGCTTGACAGAGAGTGAACTGCTAACAGCTCTTAAAGCCCTCAAAAATGGTTCTTCGCCAGGAAGTGATGGGCTTACAACAGAATTTTTAAAAGTATTTTGGTGCCATGTAAAAAGTTTGTTAACGTCATCACTGAACTCTGCATTTGAAAAAGGGACACTTTCTCCTTCTCAGAGAAAAGCAGTCATTACATTAATTCACAAAGGCAAAGATCTACCTAGAAATGTTTTAAAAAAACTGAGACCAATTTCGTTAACAAATAGCGATTATAAACTTTTGTCTAAATGTTTGGCAAATCGTTTATGTCAAGTAATTAGAGATTTAGTAAGTGAAGATCAGGTTGGGTATATAAAGGGACGTCGAGCAGCTACGCTATTGAGACTAATTGATGATGTTATTGATCATCTAAATGTAGAAAATATTCCTGGTTTGCTTTTAAGTATTGATTATACACAAGCTTTTGATAGTATATCTAAAGACTTCATGATAACAGCTCTCAAAAAGTATGGGTTCGTTCGGGGAAGAATTCATTAGATGGTTTCAAGTATTAATCGCTGATACTCGTAGTTGTGTTTTGTATAGTGGCTGGACATCAGAGTATTTTGCGGTTGAAACAGGAATCCGACAAGGATGTCCTTTTTCTCCCTTAGTATTTGTGTTGGCTATAGAATTGCTAGCAATAAAGATAAAAGACTGTAGAAACATTAGAGGAATTGATTTAGGGGGTTCAGGAGATACGCTTGTTAATGTAATCAAAATTGCGCTTTATGCAGATGATGTTACTTTATTTTTGACAGATCAGCATGACATGATGCAAGCATTAGATATACTCAAAGACTTTTCTTTGTTTTCTGGTTTGGTTATGAATAAAAAAAAATCAGCAGCTATGTGGCTAGGTAGTAGAAAACATAGCACAGACAGCTTCTATGGCTTTACGTGGAAAAATAAACTAAAGATTCTGGGTATTTATTATGAGAATGATAAACCGGCATCTTTAGTTGAGGACAATGGGTTGCAAAAGAATAGAAACTATTCAGAGAATTATTCACTCCTGGGAAAAAAGAGATCTTAGTGTAATGGGTAAAATA
>JADBJO010000335.1:278773-286273 GCA_016801955.1 Conus betulinus | reverse complement strand
TCAGATGGTCTATCATTGAAAGATCATAGGCCCAAATGAAGAGGGCAATAGTAGCATTTTAAGAAAAACATTACAAAGGCAGCAATATCACGAGTCCTTATGATTACAACATTCAAACAATCATGACAGTATTGTTTTCTTACCTGGAAAATATTAACTGTGTGAAAAACTCGTTTGTGAAACAATACTTTGTTTATCTGGTGACATGAGAGAGAAGAAGACGAAGAAGGAGGAGGGGGGGGGGGGGGGGGGGAAGAAGGAGAAGGACAGAGACTGAAGAAGACGAAAGTGAACAACAACAAAAAGTGAACCAAATTCAAGCAAATCCTGTGAACTGTAGTATCATCTTTACATAGACCAGAAAGGGCAGACAGTGGGAATGAAGAATCAAAGGATCAAGTCCCATTACAGATCCAACTAAACGTGACCATTGACAGGTCTTACGGCATGCGCGTTGCTCATTGTGCAGTGTCAAATGTCATCTATATGCTGTATATCATATACATCTACAGTACTCTAGCAAACACAAAAATTGAGTCTATTCAATAACAAGAACTAGGATGTAAAAAAAAAAAACATTTTCATATTTGTCGCAAATACGTCATTTTCACTACATGCAGGGTTCTCCATCGGTGCGATTGTGCGTTGTACACGCAATGGAATTGCAAGTACACATGAATAATTTCAGACTGAAGGCAGAAACACACAACAAAATGTTTACCATTGAATGCATCAGCGCGTCATCAATGTCGAGTATGTCCATTTTGATCGGTGGATGCGAGAGCTTCAAAATTGACCAAAACTCGGCATCATTCCGTTCGAAATGGGCTCTCCTCCGTTAAATACAACAGACCGTATTTTGGCCAGAGTTTTCCTGTGTGTGCGTCATCAACATTGATCAAAGTCACACACACACACACACACACACACACAAACACACACACAAACGCGCGCGCGCTGTATCAATGTCCCAGAGCAAGAGAGCTCATAAGACATTCGGGTATCGATGGTTATACTGATGGATCGACTTCATTGCCATTGCCATATATTTTAAACAATTACTCTGTTCTTGACTCAGTTTGTAAGTGTTTGTTAAATAGTTCCCTGGTCCTTATCTGTAGATCTTATCACTTCTCACCTAAAATTGTTAAGTGGAAGAGGGGGGGGGGGGGGGGGGGGGGGGGGGGGAGGGCGGGAAGAGGAGGGGATGTCATATTCTATCATTAATGGATTAATATACTTCATCACTTGCACACTTCATTCACCCACACATTAACTGTCTGAATCCACTATAGTGGAAGGACATTAAACCGACGACGACGACGACCACACACACACACACACACACACACACAAACACACACAACACACACACACACACACACACACACACACACACACACACACACACACACACACACACACACACACACACACAAGCGCACAAGCGCGCTAGAGAGTGCGAAGCAATTCTTTTCATTTCCATAAACGGCAAGCTTTGTCTCAAGACAATAATACCGTCGTGAAACGTTCTTCATGATGAATCCTGCAAACCATCTACGTTAAGGAATTTGATTTACATGAATTAGCTGGAGAACAAGAGGGTAAGCTGATCTGTCAAAACTATGCAACAGCCGCTACAAGCCAGCTCCCAAGGCCCCGAGGAGGAAAGCTCTTTCGTCACTTGGACATCAGACTTTAACGTTCGGGATGATAAGTTTGGGGTTACCTCTATTCTCTCGAAATCAAGTTAAGGTATAATTTTCCCCCAAGGATACACTACTCCCTGAAAACACATGTATGGGGAACACTGTCCCGATGTGTGTGTGTGTGTGTGTGTGTGTGTGTGTGTGTGTGTGTGTGTGTGTGTGTGTGTGCGTGTGCGTGTGTGTGAGTGTGTGTGTGTGTGTGTGTGTGTGTGTGTGTGTGCGTGCGTGCGTGCGTGCGTGCGTGCGTGCGTGGGTGTGTGTGTGTGTGTGTGTGTGTGTGTGTGTGTGTGTGTGTGTGTGTGTGTGTGTGTGTGTGTGTGTAATCCTTAAAGCTTCATCTTGTTGGTCCATAGTGCTTACAGCTGACATGGCTGTGCCTATGAGTGTCAGTATACTTTATGTGTAATGGATCCGGGCAGCGCCAGGGAAAAAAGGCAGCGAAGGGTGTCTGGATAATGACCTGCATGCGGCCCGGCCCCCTTAGAGTGTAAGGCGTTCAGGCCCGAAACACCTGTCTGAGCGGGGCCTCTTCTGTGTAGACCTTCTGCTGTTTGTTCCTACCGGAAGCTTTAATACTGATGCGCGCGCGCGCGTGCGTGTGTGCGTGCGTGCGTGTGTGCGCGCGCGCGTGTGTATGTGTGTGTGTGTGTGTGTGTGTGTGTGTGTGTGTGTGTGCACGCGCGCGCCGTGTGATTGTTTAATGGTTGTAGCTTGAATATTTGTGGTCTATGGCGCTTAGAGCTGCCATGTCCGTGCTACATGGTTGAAATGTTTTTGATGTGTAATTGAACATTTCAGGGCTGTCACCGCGTTGAAGTCAACTAACAAGTCATATTTTTTAAAATCCTTTAAAATGCACCTTCTATAAACACACTGGAAATTTTGTTAATTTTCTTTTTTTTTTTTTTACTTCTGTAAAATCTTAGATCAGATGAAAAATGTGAATCTTCCTCAGAAACCCAAAGATCACATCAGGTGGGACATCTTTAAGGTTTTCATGGAGTGTGCTGTAAAATGTTTATGTCTCATTTTCATGCAAGTCCCAACACTCTAAAATACATGTTTCACTGTGAGTGGTACATGACATGGAATGCATTACGGGATTTCTTCAGCTTTTAAAAGATAAGAATGGGTGTAAAACGAGTGGCCTGTATGCAGACGGCGCAAGATTCTTTCTTCTTAACGGCTGCCTCGGGAACATGGTAAAATCTCTTTCAGGTTTGGACCGATTTGGAACAGTTTGTTAACCGTCTGCAAGTTCCATTCCTCTTGCCAGAGGTCTTTGACGTAAGCCTGGGCTTTGGGTTTCAGATCAGTATGAGGGATAGACAATCTGCTCAACTCTTTCTTTAAGGTACTCTTGGCAAGTTGATTAACCACTCGTTGCCTTGAATTCCCTCATGGCTGCGAACCCAAAGCAAAAGCTATATTGTATCCATCTAATTTCATAGAGGTGTACAGTTCGAATAATTTAAGCAGTTGAGGTACCTCCAAAGCAGAAAGGGAGTCCGACAAAAACGGACGATTTAGAGACCATCTTAAGAGCCAGGACCAAGGCTGTCAGCTCAGTAGTGTAGATGGAGCTGTCAGTGGGACTGTGTTTGGAACATTTCTTAGAAGGACCTGCTGCATAATACACAGCAGAGGCAACCCCTCTTCTCAGATTTGGAACCATCGGTTAAAACTCTTCTGAGGGAAGAAAATTTTGAACACAGTTTGGCGAAAAAAAAGGACTAATAAGCCAAGATGGCAGTGGAATCTTTACGTTACGAGGCTAAATCAAACCGGATCTCTGGGGTGAAGAAGGTCCATAGTGGGTCATCAGGAAACTGGGATAAACCACACACCACTCCAAGGTCTATATCTGCATTGCTCAAATGGGGAAGAATACGAATTCCAAGGGGTAGGATTGAACAGGGTTGGTCATTGAATTTCTTTTGAAACTTGAGGTCAAGAACACAGTCATATGCAGGATTTGGCTGTTCAGAAGATAGATTCAAATGGTAGTTTAAGGTAAGTTTCAGCCGACGATTCGAGAGAGATGGTTCTCCTGCCTCAGCATACAGGCTATAAACAAGGGTGGTGTGGGATGCATCCAGGCACAGTCGAAGTCTTTGATGATGGATGGGATAGAGACTTTTCAGTCAGGAAGGTCTGGCCGCGCCGTAGACTACACACCTGTAGTCCAGTTTGGAGTGGATCAGAGCTTTGTAAAGATGGAGAAGAGTTTTCTTATTAGCGCCCCAATCCGTGTGTGCCACAACTCTCAAAATGTTCAATGCTGTCTAAAAAGCAGTTTTTAAGTGTTGGATATGATTTTTAAAGTTCAGTTTTTCATCAACATAACACCCAGAAATTTGGCTTCTTTCACAGGTGGAATGGTGGATTTGTCCAGACGACTTTCAAGATCGGCAAAGAACTTAGGAAATTGTGAAAATGGACAGACTGTATTAACGTGCTTGAAAAAGTAAATCTGTTTTCCTTTGGCCCACTGTCAAATCTTATCCACACAAAGTTGAAGTCCACGCTGTATGCTGGCATAAGAGGTTCCAACTGCGTAGAGTGCGAAGTCATCAACACAACAGACGGGCATCGGAATCCCGGTTTACTGAACTGACGATATCATTAATTTTGATACTGAAGAGAGCAGGAGAAAGAATGCTCCCTTGAGGTACACCCAACTCCTGCACATGGATGTCAGACACGTGGTGCCAGTATAGATTTGGAACTGTCGGTCAGCCAGAACGTTTTGAATGAATAAAGGCAGATGACCACGAAACCCAAGTTATCAAGATCCATAAGAATTCCAGATTTCCAAGTGATACCGTACGCTTTCACCAGATAAAAAAAAAGATAGCAACCACATGTTGTTTATTAATGAAGGCGTTGCGGATGGTGGTTTCCAGACGGACTAAATTAGCAACTGTCGAGCGGTACTTCCAAAACCGCAGTGTTCATGGGCCAAAGGCAATCAGTTTCAGCTTTCACATCAGACGGGAGTTTATCATTTTTCCCATTAGCTTGCAGAGGCAGCTGGTCATAGCTATTGGACGACAGATTGTCTTTTTGCATGGGTGTGAAGTGAGCGAGTTAAATGATCAAAATATTAGTTTGTTGGACTTTTATTTATATGTGCCGTGACACAAAGCAATTTCTTTAAAAAAAAAACAAACAAACAAAACAACAAAAAAAAACCCAGTAAAATGTCCTATGTCCTTTGATTTATGTCTATGAAAAAAGAAGAGTAATCCTCCTCCCCCTCTGCTATCATGTAAATTTTGAAGAGTGCAACAGTGATTTTTATCAGTTTCTAACGCTACTGACAAGTGCACAGTGGGCAGTGTGTGTCCACTGTGGACAGGGCACTTAGTCTCACTACCTAGTCCCCAATTACGGTCCAAATGCTCTCATGTTATAAATTCAATAGGGGAAAAAAAAAAGGTGCAATGGCAGAGGCAGCTGAAAAGAGTTCCGGCTGGATCTGGTCGAGACGGAACACAGCTGAACTTCATAAGGCTTATATTCCCATATTAGAGCATGTATCAGACATCGATGTAGATAAAACATCGGTTTTAAAGAAAAATGGCAATGTCTTGAGAAACCCACCCATCCAGAAGTCGCTGGCTCGATTCTCTGCAGCGCTAGGAAATAAATCTGGTGGCAGAAGGGCGTATATGTGTCATGACCTGGATGCGGGCCCCCGCCCCCCTTTGAGTGTAAGTTTAGGGCCGAAACACGAGTCGGAGGAGGGGGGGGGGGGGGGGGGGGGGGTCTTCTCTTAAGACCTGCTGCCAAGTTTTGCTAAAACAAAGACTTTCTGAACAAAGAAAAACGGTCCACGAAAGCAGAAAACCACTAGACGACAGTAAACATACACTGAAAAGGCAGAGTCAAAGAGTACTGTAAGGAAATTATTGACTAAGAATTTCTCAAGGGCGGGGATACAATACTGAAGGAGTTCTACAGACGTAAAAGCTGAGTACAGTAGAAAAGATTCATGAATATGTTGAAGTGGGGGCATATCTGGCTCGTCACCGGCTTCTACCAAGATTGATATGCTATACGAACTCACGTGGCAAGACAGATCTCACATTCTCAGTGTTTACCGTCTTCATGGCCCTCAAAGTAGATGGGGTTACTGTCATCTTTTCGGCAGTCGGCCAAGGAAAAACCGGTTTACCTTTTCAAGCACCTAAACACCATCTATCCAATTTCACAATTTTCGTCAGTTCTTTGCCGATTCGTCTGGGCAAAATCCAACATTCCGGCTGTGGAAGAAGTCAAATTTCTGGGTGTTATTTTTTATTTTTAAAAAAAATCCCGGACTTTAAAAGTCACATCCAATACTGAAACACTGTATGTCAGAAAGCACTAAATATTCTGAGAGTTGTGGCACACACGGATTGGAGCGCTGATAAGAAAACTTCTCTATCTGTAAGGGCTCCGATTCGCCCCAAACTGGACTACGGGTGAGCCGTTTACACCTCTGCCAGACCTTCCTAACTGAAAAGTCTCTATCCCATCCACCATCAAGGGCTTCGATCTGTCTGGGTGCATTCCGCACCACTCCTGTTTATAGCCTGCAAACTGATGCAGGAGAACCATCCCTCTCGAACCGTTGGCTGAAACTTATCTTGCTTGAACTACCGTTTGAATCTCTCTTCTGAACCCCCAAACCCTGCATGTGACTGTCTGTTGACCCCAAGTTAAAAAAAAATTCGATGACCATCCCCAGTTCCATTTCATCCATGGGAATTCGTATTCTTCCCCATTTGAACTATGCAGATATAGACCTTAGAGTCGTGTGTGATATGTCCAACTTTCCTGATGACCCACTATAGATTTTATTCATTTCTGTTGAAGGTGTGTGCTTCTCAGCTCTCCTATGTTTACAGTCGTTTGTTTACCTGGTCACTTAGAGAATGTATAATTCCTGTTTTATGGAAAAATGCCACTGTATGTCCTGTTCCCAAAAAACGCAACCCAGGCTGTTTAAATGATTACCGACCAGTTGCCCTCACATCTGTTGCAATGAAATGTCTTGAAAGAATTGTCCTCGGTTATGTTTAAAAGATACTACACACCAAGACCCGTTTCAGTTCGCATACCAACAGAACAGATCAACAGATGATGCCACACTCACACTTCTCCATCATGCTTTTTCACACCTCGAAAAACCTGCCTCCTTTGTACGCATTCTCTTTATTGATTTCTCATCAGCATTCAACACCATACAACCACATCTGATGGCAAAGAAACTCATTAACATAAATGTGGGTAACAAGCTCATTCTTTGGATAAATTGATTTTCTTACACAGAGGACACAGTCTGTTCGATATCAAAGTGTTGTTTCGTCTTCCAGAGTCATTTCAACTGGCGCACCCCAGGGTACTGTTTTATCACCAGTGCTTTTTACTCTGTACACAAATGATTGTTCAGGAAGTGATTCAACTTTGTACATTAAATATTCAGATGACTCAGCACTTCTGGATCTTTCCAACTCTGATTCTGTTTACTTCAAGGAGGTTCAAAGATTGTTGACTGGTGCGATCATAACTATCTTGATCTGAATGTAACAAAAACGAAAGAAATGTTGATTGATTTTAGAAAGAATCCAAAAGCTGTACCACCCCTTTTTATCAAAGGTGCTGAAGTAGAACGTGTTGAATCATACAAATATTTAGGAACTTTTATAGATAATAAGCTGAATTTTAAATCCCATGTTGAGTATGTCCACAAAAAATGTCAAACCAGATTATATTGTCTTCGCAAGCTGCGATCATTTCATGT
>JADBJO010000335.1:103773-271273 GCA_016801955.1 Conus betulinus | reverse complement strand
GTAAAAGCCTCAACCAGTATCGTAAGCAAGTAACGTAGGGATTAATGCGTAATGGATATCGACGCAAATATCCGTATACCATTTGTTTGGCGTAATTCCTGGAACACCTATGAATCTTTCGCATGCCAGCTATGTACTTTTTCTAAATGTTCTAATCTGTGTAATCCCCATATTTCAGCAACATACATCAAGATTGGTTGAATCTTGGTGTCAAAAACCTTGAAAAAGTACTTTCCGTCATTTCCCTGTATTTTGTAAAGATCCTGCTGAGTTGAACTACTGCCTTTTCAGCTTTAGTTGTTAAATGAAGGGTACCCTGTGTTGCACTGATCATAGTGGTAAAATTAAACCCTAGATAGCAATGATTATTCACAACATCCAGTCTGTTACCGTCTAAAACCATTTCTCATGCTTCCCTAAATATTCTCCTTTTCTAAATACTATAATTTTGGTTTTGTTGATATTTACAGATAGTTTCATGTTATTACAACAGGTCTTTAATATTCAGCTGATTTTGTGTAGGCCACTTGGTGTAGTAGATAGCAATGAGACATCATCAGCAAACAATAATATAAATAATTCAGTGATATCCGGAAGTAACCTAGCTCCATGTTCACCTGTTATACTTATTCGATTTGCTAACTGGTTTATAAAAACTGAAAATAACGCAGGACTTTAGAACACATCCTCGTCCAACTACAACAGGAGTTTCAAGCATTTCGGAGAGTTCTTGATTTGCTTGAATACAGGATAGCAAAGAATAATACATAGCTCTAAGTGAGGCTAGAAATTTACCCTTCACGCCCTGTTGTTTAATACGTTGCTTAAGTTTATCATGTCGAACAGAATCAAAAGACTTTTTAAAGTCTACAAAAGTGACGCATAGTTTCCTACGCTTTTTACTAAAACAGTTCTGAACAGAGGCATATAAAGTAAATATCTGATCCACTGTCGAATATTTTTTTCCGGAATCCTGCTTGACATTCTGAAATTACGTTGTTGCTTTCTAACCAGGTATACAGCCGTGCATTTAGTATAGTAGTATAGCATTTTTAGAAATAATACTCAGAAGAGAGATTCCTCTGTAATTATCGACATTTTCAGGGTCATCTTTTTATATACTGGGATTATAAGAGCTTTAGACCATTCCCTGGGATAAATACCTTTGTCAAAAATTGTATTGAATAGATCTAGTTGCAAAGTGAAACGACTGCAGGCGGAAATCTAAACAAATCTTAAATAAATGTCAGCGAACCGCCCAGAGAAACGTGGACAAACGAGTCACAAGGCAACACACAACGCGTTTCGACCTCTTAGGTCTTCCTCAGGTGAAACAAAGACGAACAAAATAACGAAAATGCACTTAGCTTTGTTCGCTTCAGATTGCTTCTGAGTTCAGCGCAAGGAAGAAGGCGTTGATTCAATAGAATCAATTGAATAGTTCAGTCAGAAATAGCCGAACACTCTTACCACCTAGCTTCAGCATTTCAGCATTCATCAATTCCACTAACTTTGCCTGTTTTTAGTTTATCTATAGCTTTTTTAACTTCTTCTTCCGAAAATGCAATGTTTAAATCATGTTCTGATTTGTATAAACACATCCGTTTAAATATGGTAGTCCCTTTCGCCTTCTTCATTGCTGTTTTGAAAAAACGGTCTTGAAATGATTAAACCATTCATCAATACTAATGTCATTGATAATTCTTTGCCTTTTTTCGCATCCCCATGTTTCTAAGGTGCCTCCAAAATCCGACGAATTATGAATTTCCTTGGTTAATATTTCTAATTTGTGTTTTTTCTAAAAACTTGTTTTTTTCATTCTTAATAAGTGTTTATACTTCCTTTTTGGCTTCTTCAGCCTGAGTTTTCATTTCTTATTTCTGAATTGAGGATTCTTTGCGTAATGCTCTGAAATAGTTTAATTTTCTCCTAGTTTCTTTTTTGACTTTGCGACATTCATCGTCGAACCATTCCGACCTTTTCTTCCTGTATGTATCGCTGCGTTTCAACATGCGTTTGCTAGATTCTTTTAAGCATTGTACAAAAGTTTCCAAGGAGCTATCTACATCGTTGTCCAAATTATTTGCTGTTTTACGTAATTTGTTTTGTATATCTCCACTCTCCCATGATTTGACAAATTCATCATTATAATCCTTATTCCAAGCAAATTTTTCCCTCACTGTTATTTGAGTTGGTTTCGTATCAGGAAAGCAATCATTATCTTTTTTTTTTTTTTTTACTTATTTCTATTTTCAGACTAACTCGCAAATGAATCGATTCAATTATATTCTCAACTTAAAAGACATGAAATGAATAGATGAAAATAAATCAATGGATGCAAGAAAATAGTCAACTGTACTTTCGCCGGAAGCTCCTATATATGTACAGTTATCATCAAAATTTGATTCACTCAGTCCATTCAGTATAATACATTCAAATATGTCACAGAATTCAATGAGTTGGTCACCAAAATCATTTACATAACTGTCTTGTGATTTTCTTGGAAAGTTATTGTGAGCTGGGAATGTTGGATAGAATCGTTTCTGTCATCAGAAAAAGGGAGTAATTTTTGTCCGCAGTTCTTGCATTTAGATCCCCATTCAGCAACATGTAGAACTCATCATAAGTGTCATGCAAGTCTGTTAAGCACTGTTCTAATAGTTCAACACCATAAGTACCTGCTGGGTCTTCCAGAATGTTGAGTCATGTGGGGGGATATAAGATCAAATATACATTACATCTTTGTCCGTGCAAATGAGTCTCTGCGAATCGAATCTTCAAAACTACGTTTTTTTCCTGGTCTGTCTGAATTCTTTCTATGAAATCAGCGTAACGTTTTCTGATCATAACTATGACGCCACCGGAGTACCTCCCTTGTTGTTGAGAGAGTTTCTTTGCTTTTGACGTAAATATTATAAAATCTTTTAAAAGTAATGATTCGAAGTTAAATACAATGAACGTTTCAGTAAGGCAGATAAAGTCGAATGAAACGATGAAATTAATGAAATCAATGTTATCTAACTTTTGAAGAAGCCCGTTAACATTATAATTTAGAAAAGAAACATTGCTTTCATTCGCACTTACATTTTGTTAAAAAAATTGGTTTGGAGTGCCAGTCGTAAGATTAATTCCTGGACCTTTAAGTTTTTTTTTACCCTCATTTGTCAAGGACTTATTTCATATATCGTGGCCGGCCTGTTTCCTATTTATTATCTCCCGAAACTCTTTTCTCTCTGGACATAGACCTGGGGGCTGGGGTTTAGCTGTCTGTTTTGGTTGGTTTCCGGACTCAACCTTTTTAAAAGAATCCACGATATTGCTTTGAGTGTGCTGTATTTCAGTACTTTTGTTTTTGTTCTGATGACCAGTTTGGGGGTTGGATGCAGCTCGCCGTGGTCGTGGAGTACGAGCCAAGGGCCGAGATTCTTGTTCTGTTCTCGATCCCTTAACTCTCCTGTCTTGTGTCCGTCCCCTGTCTTGCTTGTCATCTTTGTCTATTGGTTTGTCATCTGTCTTATTTTGGCTAGGGCCATCTTCTGAAGATGACTAGTTTGTCTCGTTCTGTTTGACCAGGATTATGTTTCTTTCAGTTTGCTCTATATCTTGTGAAAGACAATAAGAATGGACATCTTCACTTGGAACAATGGATTTGCTGTCCTGGTCAGAAATGTTTGGTTCTGCTGAGTTGTTGTGTTCTGGCATAAAACTATGGTCTGTCGTCATGCCAACGGCTGTTGTATTTTCCCTGTATCTGTTTCGTCTTCAACGTCTGTTCCAATTTTGTCTTTGTTCTGTGGAATAAAGTCTTCATTATCAGTGTTCGTTATCTGAACACAACCGTTCACGAGTGTTCTGTGTTGATTATCACTGTGGTCGTCTCCAGCGATATCATTTTCCTCAGAAGGGGTCGTGGTCGCTAACTCTGACATCTGCAGACTGTCCGAACACTGAGGTGTTTGTCTGTTTGCTCATGAAGCATCAGAGTTGGTTCTGCTGGCAGAGTCTTTCACCATTACAACCCTCCGGTGCTCAGAAACATTTCTTTTGGCCATGACACTGTAGGAACGTGTACCGGGAACAATAGGCACACGATCATTTCTGTTCTGACTTCTTGATGTGTCATTTGATCCCCAGACGATGGTTGAGAGCTTTCTCTCACCCGTCCATATTGACTGTGGCTTCTCCGATACTGGTAACGGCGTGGGGGACTACGATTGGTGCCCGATTACTTTTCGAAAAATGTGAAATTGTCCTGGGCCCGAGCAGCATTGTTCCTGTCTGAGAGTTCCTGGTAGTGGCGTTTGTTTCTTTGAGGTTGTTTGCCACCGGTTTGACGAAAACGATCCACCTATTAGTTATCAAAGGGGAGGGGGGGGGGGGGGGGGGGGAGAGAGATTTTCATTCCTTTTCTAAAGTATTAACATACTGCTAAGATAATATCTTATCATAATATCAACATATGAACATTTTCATGATGCAGTTACGATGCAAGAATAGAACGAACAGCACTAGGATCAGTTTTCAGTTAGCGACATTGCATTCATACCATCAATTTCATATCACTTATTTATTATGATGTGTGTATGTTGCGTGTGGATGTATGCGCGCGCGCGTGTGTATGTGTGTGTGATACTATCGTAATCCCCCCCCCCCCCTTTTTAAACCGTTGATATGTTACCCAAGACTATAATTATATGTAACAAAACATCAATAAACAGCCGTAAATACGGAGGAGAGAGAGAAGTGGCGGGGAGGGGGGGGGGAAGAATAATATTTTCGTTTTCGTTTCCTATAATATCATATATGCTAAATATACTAAAGATTTTGAATAAACAGCAACAATACACCAATAAAATCAACAGTAACCAGGACGCACATTTATCATCGTGTAGTTACAGTGCTTCAAGAAATCACTACTATCAAAACATTAATCAATAAGTGACAATGCACCAATAAAATCGGTCATTCATCATGATACAATTACAACCATTAATAAAACCAAGAGTAAACATATCTTTCCTTTATCATTATCTAGTTTTAAAAAAAATCAGTAGAAGGGGACCGGCGTAACAGTTTAGGTATACCCTAGTACATGCATTTTGTCTTTAATAGTAATAATCTGCTGTGAAATGTGTTATTACTTTTTCCCTGAACGATTCTGCAGTTTGAGTGCATTGGAAATGCAGTGGAAGTGAATTCCAAACCAAACTACCAGAGTAAGAAAAGCTTGATTTAAACAGGTCTATGCTAGATGTGGGAATCTGGAATTTGGTTGGATTCCTCGGGTCTATGATAAATTTTGACCAAAGAGTATGTGGGGCTAAACCCGATCCAATTTTTTTTGTACCAGCAAACATTTGTTGACAGCAAACATTTCTTTTATCAGAAGAGCCACTGTATAATCCCCCTCACTAAGCCTCGACGATTTTAAAATAACTACTTTCAGTGCTCTTTTGTAGACACTGGTAAGAGGTTTCATGGCCTTAGCACTAGTAGAGTCAAATAGTGTGGATCAATGATAGACTGAAGACAGAGTACATGCGTGTAGGGATCATTTTCTGGCATGAAGATTTAAGAAATGCTTGATTCTGCACACCTGATATATTTTTCTTGATACTGATTCACATAAACTGTTTAGGTGATAAGACCAAGAACGATTATCATCAATATGTACACCTAAAACTCGATGGCTATCCACCACTTCATTTTCCTGATTACTGACAAAAACAGACGGAGGCTGCGTGGTTATATTTTTGTCTTCCTTGTCTTCTTATTATCAGCATTTAGATTTCATGTGATTTACATTGCACCAATCACTTCTTAAGATCTCAGCATTCTTCTGTGATGAAGTGAAGTGAAAACAGCTTCTAAGCTGAAGCTACTTGTGTGGACAGTTGTATCATCACAAAAGTTTCACATGAATCCTCAATATAAAGAAGGAGATCATTTATATACACTGAGAACAGCAACGGCCCTGACACAAAACTCTATGTCGGATAGGTAACTTCTCTGATGATGAGTTGCTGTTGACACAAACGATCTGTTGACGGTCTTCTAGAAATGTGATGAGAGAGAGAGAGAGAGAGAGAGAGAGAGAGAGAGAGAGAGAGAGAGACAGACAGACAGAGAGAGACAGAGAGAGAACAAGAACAAGAACAAAAACTTTATTCTCTAGGCCACTAGCCCTTGTGGAATAAAGCAATTGTTACAATAAATAATAATATCTGAGAATTACAACATAGTGGACTTAAATCTTTCATCAATTTCTCCTTCAATTGGTGACAACATTCCTTTGTCGGAGAGCATGAAAAATATACATGGCAAGTTTTCTTTTCTTATCGTATCTACTGACCCCTTGTGAAGGTATCGGTATATGGTTGTTTAATACCTTTCAGATATTTGTTTCTTATTTCATCATACCTAGGACAGTAACGTACAAAATGATTTTCATCTTCAGTTACTTTACATGTTGAACAAGCAAGGTTTAGGTTTTCACTAAATATTCTCCTAAATGAAGAACCATTTATTGCTAGTACCCCCAGTCTTAATTTCACGAGTCCGTCATGGAAGCATCTGATATCTAAAAACTGGAAATAAGGTTCGCTTTCTAGGGTTGTTTTAAAAAGCCGATAATTTCTGTATGTATCTTTATTCATAATAGATTCCTCCCATTTCTTGTAAATAATTATCTTTCAGTCTTTGTTTGAATAAAGAGAGAAAAGCCTTTTCACATCCTATTCCTTGATTTATCCATGCATGCCCAAACCCCATTCTGAACATGATATTTCTGATCTGACTTGCCCAACAAACTTTGCCCCTTTTCATCTAATTTCCAAAGCATTGCATATGCAATCCTTGGAATTCTAGTCGTGTCCATCTTAAGAATTCTAAGCCAATATTTGATACATCTGAAATAACTATTCACATATAATGGGTACCTTCCTGTTTCCCCAAGAACAAACTTATTTGGTACTTTTAATGGGACTCGTAAAAATCGTTTGCATGCATAACTGTGAACCTTTTCAATGTATTCATACCCCACATTTCAGCTGCATACAGTAATATAGGTTGTACTTGAGTGTCAAATATTTTGAAAAAACAAGATTTTGAAATATCATGTAATCTGCCAATATGTTTCACACATTCAATGCAAGCTCTTGCCCTTCACCGCCAGAGCATCGACACACTTTGGTATGCTCGTTTTAGTTGTAAACACAAAACCAAGATAGTTATATTCATTTACTACTTCTAAAGAATCTCCATTTATATTCCATTTGTCGTTTTTGCCTAGAAAACCTCCTTTTCGAAATACCATAACCTTTGTTTTGTCTTTGTTAATATTCAGAAAAAGTTTTTTGCAAGATTTGTTCAGTACATCAATTTGATTCTGTAGACCTCTAGCGGTGTCGCACAGCAGAACTATATCATCAGCAAACAAAAGTATACATAGCTCACATAACCTGGTAACAATTGGATACCATGTATTCCATTTTCTTCCACTGCAATAGCAATTTCATTTATAAAAAATGAAAAAGTTCTTGGCTCAGGATGCAGCCTTCTCTCACCCCAACAGAACAATAAAAAAAAATCAGTTACGCGATCCTCTATTCTGACGCATGAAAGAGCTGATTTATAAATAGCCCTTATTGCCTTAATAAATTTACCATGGATCCCTGTTTTACCAAAATATCAAATAATGATCCATGCTGAACGGAATCAAACGCTTTTCTCATGTCCACAAAACATGCAAAAAGCTTTCCTCCTTTCTTTGAAAAACATTTCTGAATGATTGCATTCAAGGTGAAAATGTGGTCAAATGTAGAATACCCCTTCCTACAACCTGCTTGGGACTCTGTTAGCTTCTTATTTGTTTCAATAAAGTTCACAAATCTCTTGTTGAGAATATTAGTATAGCATTTACTCATTAAACTCAATAGTGACACACCTCTGTAATTATCTGTTACTGTTTTATCACCTTTCTTAAAAATTGGTACTATAATTGATTTTGTCCATTCCTCAGGATATTGGCCTTCCTCGAAAAGATTATTAAATAATTTTGTCATGAATTTTACTGATTGTTCACTACATAGTTTCAGCATTTCTGGAGTAATTCCATCAATACCGCATGCTTTTCCATTTTTCAGTTTATGAACTGCCTCATAAACTTCTCTTTCATGAATAGGTGAGTTTAAATCACTGCAATCTGATTCGTAACTTTCAAAGCTTAAATCAAATGTTTTATTTCTGAAACATTGAATAGGCTTTTAAAGTGGTGAAGCCACTGCTGGTCGGAAATTTCAGGACAAATGCGAACCCTCTTCTTACTAGACATAAATTTAACTTCTTTCCAGAACGCTTTACTGTCTTTGCCAAAACTTGCAAGTTTCCTCGCTTTTTCACGTTTAAAGCTGCTCTTTTTTCTTTTAGCAGTGTTTTATACTCCTTCCTATCCTGAACAAATTGCCTCCTTTCCTCTGATTGTTGTGTATTTGACACAGTATCTTTACTTGCCTTGCTTTGTTTGATTTCCTCAGTATCATCAACGAATTCCTTGCTTTTATCTTAAACTGACTACATTCAGCATCAAACCACTGTGGAGGTTTAATCTCGTTATCAATACGGACACATTTTTTCATGCATTTACTACTTAGCACCAAGATTCTAGAAAACAAGGTTACAGCTTGATTCACATCATTATCAATATGTGCTAGAGCTTGTAAATACATTTCTTGCATCTCCTTTGTATTGACATTTTCAATGAACTGTTGCTCTAATGACTTATCCCAACATTGCTCTTCCATCCACTTTTTTGCTTTCTTACCTTGGCTGTCCACGTTTGCCTGAGAACTCAGGGTGGTTAACAGTTTGATACAAACAGGTAAATGTGATGAATCAATAGAGGACAGAATATTTAAAGAACTAATATAATTCTGTAAACATAAACCACTACAAGTTATAAAGTAATCAATTGTGCTCCCTCCATTGCTCGATACAAAAGTGAGTGATGCATCAAAATCATAATTACTTAAACCATTGAGAATGATACATTCAAACGCTGTGCATAAATTCAATAAATCTCGCCCAAAACCTGTTATTTCTTTATCCTCAGAATACCGAGTAAGCATCTGATCTGTATCTTCTTTATCCGATTTCCACACATTGTCCGTAAACAGTTCATTCTGTAATGATGCATTCATCATCATCCTGTCCTTGCATTCAGATCACCACACATATCATAATGTAGAAATCCTCGTAACGTTCATACAAGTCCATCAAACATTGTTCAATGATTTCAGTCCCATACCCATGCTCTGTCTGTGTCCAGTATCTGCTATCATATGGATGAATGTATGTACAAATAAGAAAAATGGCTTATCTGTTTCTAATAACGTTCGATCAAGTTGCAAAATAATAACTTGGTCCAGATGTGTTTCAATGCTCTTAACAAATTGTGACAACCACTTATGCACAAACACACACACTCCACCTGAGCTGCGTCCTTGATTTGACAATTTAACGGCTTTTGACACAAATACATTATAATCAATAAAAGGCAAAAATGAAATCGTATCCACGTAAATGAATGTTTCATTCAATGAAAAGATATCAAATGACAAAAGAGTTGACACAACGTCTGGTATATCCAGTTTTGGCATCAAACCTTCGCAATTCCACGTACCTATATTGATATAGTTACGGCGTCGGCCTCCCCGTCATTTAGTGTTTTCATCTCCCCCTCTTCCACCCCCGCCAGTTTCCCTTCCCCCACCATCACTTTGTCTCCTCCATGATACCTTCAGTCTGTCTTCCTCCCATCTCTCCAACCACTCTCTCCACTTGCCTTCCCCCTCTGCCTCCCATCACCCCATCCTCCCCTTCACTCTTCCCTGCCCCTCTTCCCCTCGTAACACTTTTACCCCTCTCCCTCCCCTGGCCCCCTTTCCTTCCAGCACCACTGTCCCCCCTTTCATTTCCTCCTTCTCCTCTGTCCACCATCATACTATCTCCTTTCCCTCTTCCCATTGTACTGATGCGGTTAAAGCTCTCTGTAACCTGCATTTGTCTGCACCTCGTTTTGCTTCGAGTAAGTCGACCTGCTGTTTTGGGAGTTTCAGTCACCACAGAACAGTTTTGTGCCATGGACTTCACCTGTGGCAAGCTACATGCTTGCAAGATGGCAGGGGATTGGCTCTCTACGTCACCTTGCTTCGTTCCCACTGCCACTGCCTGTTTCACAAGTGTCAAACTGCTGTCTGAAGTGTCTAAGGGTGAGAGTACAGTCGATACAGGTTCTGAAACAATTGGTGGGATTTGAGCAGATTGACCCATTGGGGTACACTCAGTACCAGGGAGTTGGAGTGCTCAACGTCTATTGCTCGATGAACATCATGGTACGAAGGGGTTTTGTCAGTCACCAATGTGTTCCCTCCATGGGCATCATCATTGTGGGATGGGCTGTAGGAGACACACTGATGGGGGATACCAACAAGTCATTGGGGGGCATGTCATTTCTACCTTCCTCTACCAGTCTCACCCCCCACTGGTCGATTTTTCGCCTGTACCTTGGTTGGGGGTTACGTTGAGGCTGGGGTTTTGCGGGCGTGTCAAAACATCTGGGACTGACAGGTCGATGGGTGGGACTTCTGGTTACTGTCCACAGCAACATATGTTGTCTGAACATTGTCTTTGTCAGCAGCAGTTGAGCTGAGTATGACCTCTTCTTGTTGGTGCTTGGTAAGTCTTTTTTCAGCTGTGCTGTCTCTGTTACTCTCATACTCTGCAGGTGAAGGGTATCTGTTATTGACCTTCGGCTTCTGACTCTGGAGAGTCGGGAGTGCGTTCATGTCATAGGGGTGGGGTGGATGGCCGTTCAGGCTGCAGATTGCCTGGCTGGTCTGACCACTGGTCTGCTCTCCATGGAGGTGACTGGATGCGAGTTGAATCAGGTCCTCTCCTTGGGGAATACCACCATTTATTTCTGGGTCTGACTGTCTCTTCCCCATTGTCTTCTTGCTGTCAGCATCTGCCGCGCTCCTTCTTCCTCTGACTGCAGAGTCAACAGGGCTGTCTTTTGGAAGTGATTTCCTATGGTTCCTGACTTGCTGCCGAGACTGGCTGTGATGCAGACGACCCTTCCAGAAATAGTCGCTTCTTCCTGCTGCCTTTTCTTTCTTGAGAACTTGGCTCTGTCGATGAGTAAGGTCGGCGGCCACTCTGACACCAATGGAGACTGCCATTTCTTTCCTGCTCTTGTTTGCCTGAAGAATATCGAGTTTATCGTTCCAGCGGTGGATGCACAGGCGATGATGGGTTGTTCCAGTCCTCGGTCTTGTGACCCGTGCGATGGGCACGTTCCATGTCATCGACTGTCCATTGTTTCTTGTCAGGGAAAAAATCTGTTCAGAAGCTGAACAACTTTGCGGGTGCACTGTTGGGGGCTCTCATTTGGGCCTTCATACACGTGGAAAAATCTTAAGTTGTTTCGCCTCGAGAATGATTCCAGGTGGTCGATCTCCTCTTCAGTTTTCCTGCTAGCGTCACAGTGGTAATCGTTCCATTGCTGCAAGCTGTCACACTGTTCTTCAAGAAATCTGCATCTCCTCAGTGTAAAGTTCTGTTTGCTGTTTTAGTTTCTCATGCTGCTCTTGAAGGGAGCAACACCATTCATGCAGTTGGTCCACTGAACTAGCAAGCCCATCTTCGGATGGGTAAGCACCCAGATGATAGTTGGCCTCCCTGCCAGTTCATGGGTAACCTGCAAGGTGCAGCATTCTTTTTTGGACCTGTGTTACAGGGAAATCAGGGCAGACATCAAAACCTTCTGAATTGTTTGAACTGTGTTGCTGGACTGGGTCGAAAGCCTGGTTGTTGTAGTTTGAGTAGTCATAGAAATTCTTGGCGTGGTCTCGTCTGTACTGATGATTGTACACATCTGTTGGACCAGGATTACTCTCTACGTCTCCGGAAACAAGCAGCAGCCATGACAGGAAAAATATCAAAACAATCATGTCATTGATGCTGGTTGATTCAATGCTGCACCTCACTCGCATACAGCACACTGTCCGGAGCCTCAGAGTACCAGGTCTTTGGAACGTGATCTGATGAAACCTGTAGGCAACAGCCCACATGCCAAAACAACGCTTCAGCCCAGAAAGAGCATCTCTTCCAAAGCAGCAGTTTTTTTTTCCTTGATGTGTGTGTTGAAAAAGAAAAAAGAACAGTCATTGCAGGTGCCTGTGCTCCTGTTCTCTCCAGACAAACAAACTACAGTCAGCAGTGAACACACCAGTATTGTCACAGGCAGAGTCAAAGGCCAGGAAAGTTTAACTCCTGTGCCTGTAACCTTACCTGTCCACTGAGGTGAAAAAAAACGCGCATGTGCAAACCGCATGTTGTGCGTGGCTGCCTCGCGTGGCTGCCTCGACTGAAAATGATCCCGTCCTGAGTTCCCGTCACAACACTGCTTTCTTCTTTGAGTATTAATTAATCAGCAGGATGTAGTGTCAATGCCACTGTCAATCGAACAAAACCACCGTCTTCAGCACACACCTTCATACACCGTCTTGCCAATTTTCATTGCAGTCCAACACTTCTTAGTACCCGAATTTGTATTTTTTTCCCGAGACAGATTGAACACACATTCTTCCTTCCAAGTAAATTCGACCGACCCCGAGAGACAGAGAGAGAGAGAGAGAGAGAGAGAGAGAGATGTGGATGAGGGGAGGGGGAGGGGAGGGGATGTATATTTCAAGGTAAACGAACGAACCACACGAAACAGGTCTGGTCCCCCAGATCAACATACCTTTGACATCCAAAGATCCATCATTTTTTGTGGAAACTATGGTTACTTCTTCACCAGTAGTGAAAGTTCCCATTTAGTACGTTCGTGCGTGAATATGCTGGCGAGTTGGAAAGTATTTCCGTAACAGAAAAGAGTACAACCCTCCCACTGAAGTCCCCGGCGCTCGATTTCTTCTCATGTTTGCATTTTGAGAATTCACTCGAAACATAAAAGTCATCATAAAAAAAACAAAAAAAAACTTCCATAACCGTAATTCACTTAGCAGTGCAAGTGGAGTGCGCAGCCTTTTGCAAAACATACCTGCACTTGGTGGCCACGTGTCAACTCACACAGATCGCCGGGGAGGGAAGCGAAGAGATTCCTCCAGAAGACCACCGAGTTGAATCTTCAGTGCACGAGAGGAGCACGGATGGAGTAAGGTGGGGGTGGGGGCAGGGGAGGGCAGAGGAGGGGGCGGAAGGGGTTAGAGGAAAGCAGATCAGGGAGAACATCAGTTAGAAGCGCTGACAGGAGAAGGGGTGGGCTTGGGTGGGGGGTGGGAGGGGGAAGAAACTGGGATCAGATGGAAACAACGTTGGAGATCGCGAAGGAAGGAAGGAGGGATGGGGGTGGGGGTGGGGATTGGGGACGGGGTTGACACAACAGAGATCCATTGCTTAAGAAGAGGCCGGAGAGACTCTCTCTCTCTCTCTCTCTCTCTCTCTCTCTCTCTCTGTCTGTCTGTCTGACTGTCTGTCTGTCTCTCTCTCACACGCGCGCGAATACGTCGACTCGACCCCACCGCAAAGACTTCAAAAGACAAAGAAAAGGTTAACCTATAATATACTGCATTTGTGATATCTTATATATAGAGTCATAACTAGCCTAATTATTCACAAAATACCGACTTTAGACTGGAAAAAATGGTTTGTATGTCAGCCATTTTGCAAAAAGGTTATATAGCAATAAACTTAACTATGCATTATGTTGCTGCTTTTATATCTATTTCAATTTTATTCAAGAAAAAATTTGTTTGTGGAAGGCTTCCTCCCATTTGCATTGTATCTACGTAATGTTTTTGCTAGTAATATAAGAATATAAGTTTCTCAATATGAAGCCTCGAAACCCAATAATTTAAGGATTCCGTAATTCATATTCGTTTGCAGTGACACATTTTTTTCTTTATTAAACCACGAAGATAATTCCACCACTGTTGAACATAAGTACATTTCCAAAGCAGATGGTCAATACTATCTTTACATCCACAAAAACTACATTGATCATTATCATTCCCTTCCCATTTCCTTATAAAATAACATTAGTCACTTAGACACCTATGCAATAGCTCACTGAAACATTTCATTTTATGTCTTTAACTTTATGTACATTCAAGAACAGAATTTCCAGTTTCTGACGAACCGACATTTTCTGATCCCGTTGTCACAACATTTCGCTCGTAAATTAGTAATCAATATATCATTCGTATAATCTATAGTCCTTTATGATGGCAAACAATTTCTTAAATTAGATTGTTACTTGATACATTTATTGTGTTCAACAACATATTAATTTTCTTATATCGCCAGTTTTAGCGACCACAAAGTAATAAAATTACTCCTTTATATTATACTTTTCCCCTAAACTCTTACGCGCAGAACATTTCCATTTATCAAAAACTGAGAGATGGAACGTCTTGTTATCCGGATTTTAGACACAATTGTGTTCCTATTTGGATTCGGCTGTTGTGCACAATGGCTCAGCAAGAAATTCCGCCAAAGAGGTTTTGGAGTACATTTGTAAAAAAAAACGTTTCTTATAAGCATCAATCTACCCCTTCCACCAAAGATTAGATGAAGTAATTTCTGAAACTAATTCATGGACTCATATTTGTTCAAAATTGGGAAATTAGGGAAGAGCAAGTACAATGTCTTCTTCCATTATGGTCCGATTTTTCAGCCCTGCGAATCCAAGATAATTTAGATATGTTAGAAATATTCTTAAGTTTAGGAAGGCCATACCAACATTTTTAACAGCTTTTGTGAGCTATTTCCGACCCGATTTGTCCCTGTTTTTTTATTTCCTAAAAATTGTAACATACTTGTTACAAGTTTGAAAAAGCCTCAGGATGATTTGGCAGAAGTAACCCAGATGAGTCCAGTTTTGATCAAATTATGGGATTTTAAATGCAACTCTGGTCCATATGCGTTATCTGGGCGTTAATACCCATGTCTTAAATAAGAACTTAACATCGGCCTAATCTTTCTGAATAATTAATATTAAACATATTTCAAATTCATTCGTAAACCATACACCAAGTATTCGAAATTTGGATGGATCCAATCACAGGCTAAATAGCTCTAAATATCGGTTTACAATTTTGTCTACTTCCCAGCCATATTAACACTGAACTTACCCAAATTCAACTAAACCTGACCAAGCCAACTCTATATAGAACACCAATACTGTTTTCAAAGACTTATTGAATCTCCTGCAAGCGAGGACTCATGTAGATATCGCGTACTGTGACAGTTTGTGTCTACACATTATTAATTGCTT
Organism: Conus betulinus; assembly: GCA_016801955.1. Lineage (NCBI taxonomy): Eukaryota > Metazoa > Mollusca > Gastropoda > Neogastropoda > Conidae > Conus > Conus betulinus. The sequence goes on along the minus strand of JADBJO010000335.1, from coordinate 255,936 downwards.
GGATAGCAAGGATTTTCCCTGACCATTTTGGAGCTAGTATAGTCTACACTAACACAAACAATCGGAGAAATTGCAGTCCCCTTGTCCTACAACCTTTGTTTTTTACCCGACAACCAGTTTTTGAGGACCTGACCATTTTACAAGGACACCGACTTGTGGCTTTTTTTAAAAACGCCTTCTCCATTTCATATACCAATTTTTAAAACCAAAAACATCTAGTACTTTAAACTAAATTCCCACTTTACCGAATCAAAGCTTGTTCGAAATCTAATAAAACATTTTCCCCCCCTCCCCCCATCCCACTCTCCGAAGTGTAGGCACGCAAGAGAAAGTGTACGTATAGAGGGAAACAGGCAGGTGTGCTGGAATTAGGTGGTTGTGGGACAGAGTTGTAGGACCAGAGGGGACGGGGAAGCTGACCAGTGGTGACAGCGCAGTGGAAACGGGATATGGGCAAGACAATCAGAGAACAGGAGGCAGATCGAGCCGATAGGGCGTGGCAGAATCGAGTGATTTTGGTGTGGCAGATCGATTTGATTGGCGTGGCAGATCGATTTGATTAGGTGTGCATATCGTGGATTAGGGCCGGAGTGGGTGAAGCGCTGGGAACTCAGAACTCAACAAACCTTAATTCAAGGCCGAGATGGAGGGGGAAAGCAGTCAGTGTAGAGAGGTCGAGAGGCCGAAACGGGCGGGGGGGGGGGGGGCGGATGGGGGGGGGGGGGGACGGAGGGGGGGGGGGCGGGGAGGGAAGGAAAATCGAGGGCGAATCGTCGTCGTCGTCGTCGTTGTCATTATCATCATCATCATTACCATCATCATTACAACATGTGCACATTGGGTAGGAAGTGAGAAAATATGGGTGGAAAAGAAGGGATGGGGTGGGGGAAAAGCGTTTGAAGGTGAGGTGAGAGGGAAAGGATAAGCGTTTAGTCTTAATGACAGAAAGACTACAGTAAGACAGTAAGACAGTAACAAGACTACAGTAAGACAGTAACAAGAACTACAGTAAGACAGTAAGACAGTAACAAGACTACAGTAAGACAATCATCATGATGAATACTTATATACCGCCCATCCTCGGCTGGAGACCAAGCTCTAAGCGCATTACAATCCACATTCGTTTACACGACTTGCTACCTACCTGGGTAGTGTCGACTGAAGAGCTGCTAGCTGGCGCTTCGTTCAGTCGTTTCCCGTGTCATCCAGTCAATATCGTTCAATATCGTTCACTCCGTTTCTCTTCCAAAAGTTGGTGATGGGATTTTACGTGTGTGCAAGATGTTATGCGTACGTTCACACACGGAACCTCGGTTTATAGTCTCATTCGAAGGACTGTATGGGAAATGGAGTCAGAACCAATGTTAACTTCGAGGGAAAAGTCCCCCTGTACCAAAACGGCCCGGCGGAGATTCGAACCCGCAACTCCAGGATCACCAAGTTCGGCGCTCTACCACTGAGCTATTATGACTGTCAGCTCAGTTCTGTAATAAGTCAGAAACCAAAAACTGGACTCTGGATTCAAATACAATCATGCAGTTGAAATCTCTTCTAGCACTAAGACCACCACCAGCACCCCACTCCCCAAAAGAGATCAACGTAAAACAAAAAGGAACCTGTTGCAGTGATGTCATTTCTGTTTTCAGTCATCTGTCCTCGTCGTCTACGGTGTCAACTGCGAACATTTTCGGAAGGAAATAGATGCAGATGGTGATTGTGGACACATCTTTCAGAGCCGCAGATTGCAGACTGCCTAATGTGAGAATCTTCCCTCACGGGATACAGTGTTCAGTCACTGTTCCACCTGGTGAAAACCAACAGTTCTTCCTACCAATCATAATAAATATAATGTTAGTTTACACGATAGGCATGCAACCAGACCTGAATAAAACTGAAAAATAATGAGATGACGCAAATAGGCCGTAAGGCCTAAGGCCAAAAAGCTGGTCCCTACTACTACTACTCATGATAATCAAAATAAAGTTGATAGATTTTGGTAAAACTCGAACCCAATACATTGTCAGAAACTATGCCCAACTTCCTGGTGGTTTCTTGTGTTTTATTTGTGAAGAGAGAACGTTCACAGAAAGCAGATCGCTTCTGCAAGCTTTCGAGGGGAACAAGGGAAGCAGTATAGTCTTTCGCCTTCGCCCACCTGATAGGAAAAATCGTGCAGCATGCGTGCATGGCATAGATGAACAGATGACACGAGGCGATTGGTTTGTCAACTGTAGGATGGGCATTGAGTCAGAGGAAAACTGCTGGGAGGCATCATACCGACAGCCAGGTGTTGGCAAGGGCGCATGGCTCCTGGTGTTTTCTGAACGACACGGGGGGTATCCAAAATAACTGTAGAGGTAAACGACCGATCTGCGTTAGGCTCAGCAAACCTCCAGCTGAAATATGGTGAAAAGACATGAAAAGAGAGGGGAAAAACGATGAAGATTGATATTCTTTAGATAGGAACATTTTCATTTGTTTCAATCAATGATTGCTTTTCTTTTCATGAATTTTTCCCGGGACAGAGTAGGGGGCATTCAGTCTACTCTTCTCAGAGGGACATAGGCACTGTGTGTTGTGTGTGTGTGTGTGTGTGTGTGTGTGTGTGTGTGAAGTCGACGAGAGATTGCGGAGATTGAAAAGATTTTGTGGCTGGCTGAGCCGAAAACTGGGAAAGACAACCGTTAGAGGTCCGTGAGGACCAGGAATTGTATTTGTGAAAAACGGTTTGTTTTGTGTGGCACTGTTACTCCACGACTTTGAAAGAAAAGGTACCCTATTTTTGTGTCCATGAAGGCCTGTTGATGTGTTTGATTTGAAATATGTAATCGTTTGTGAAAGCAAATAAGAAAGAATTTTATGTAAATAATGTAAAATTTAGCTGTTAATTAAAAGTTGGAACTCTATTCTGTTTTGTCCGACTGTCTGTTTGTCAACTTTGCGTGAGCAAATGTTTGACGCATATACATAAACAGATCAAATACTTAAGAACTTTGAACAAAGTCGAAGTTTAAACAATGCAGTATCCGTTTCAGCTTCTCTCCCGTTTGAAATCCACTTCACGTTCGATACAAACAAGATACATGCAGTCTTTCAGGGCTAGGGGTTTTAAACGGAAATCTTTTCGATTATGTTCAGTCATTATTTGTTCCTTCGTACCAAAAATATCAACGTCCTCTGACTGGTGAGAAAAGATGTCGGGATACTTTTTTTTCAGTTCTCGTCTAGCAGTGCATTTATGAACTTTTTGCAGTTGAACGGCGGGAGTAATGTCGGACTGTCGACCCGCCCATTTCGGTTCGAGGTCCTTTGTCGTCCACACATGTACCGCACCTTCATGGACTTTGTGCATAATGATGTGCACAATATTAGGGGTGGTACATGTCATTTCATTTCTTATTTAAGCATTTCCGGTCATCCCAGGAAGACACGGATTTCCAAAGCATGTGCTGGTGTGTCACATTGAAGAGCAGAGCAGGGGGAGATTCCAGGCCTGTGACTAGGACCCAGCGGTATAAAACGTCTAGTTTCAGAAGATCTATCAGTTTCTCCTGGATTCTTGCCACCACTCTGCTGCAGTGGAAGATCGTTTTGAGAATGTTTTCCCCAACAGTTTGGTTCCGTTCTAATCGTTACGACTGAAGTGTGTGTGTGTGTGTGTGTGTGTGTGTGTGATTTTCCTAGCCCACGCAAAGTCATTAAATCCATGCCACTGAATCTGGCTCTTCCCTACAAACTCACACTCAGTGCTGATCTGTTGCAGCCCCTGTACCGCAATAAAATCGCCATAAGATAATTCTTCCATGATAATGATAGCATAGTCACGGAGCTAGTGTGATATGAAGAATTTTGCTGTTTTCTACAACGGCAGAGTGGTGCTCACAGTGTTCTCGATAGTACATACACATACCAGAAATGTCGCCTGAATTTTTTTCGCATATACTTCAAAAACCTATGTTCCGGACACACACACAGCAATGGCGAGCCAAGGAAGGCAAGGAGCCTCTAGAGCGTGACGACAACACAAGACGACCTGTGATGGCTGAGATGTGACGAACTGTAAGCAACGAACAAAAGGCAGTTAAACGCTTCAGTGATTATGGTAGGTCGCACTCAGGTATGGGATCAAGATGTGTTTGAGTTGAAACGGCAGACGAGGACAGCTACACTGAAGATTTGGGAGGGGAACGTACATATCGAGTGAAGCAGCAAGAGAGAGAGAGAGAGAGAGAGAGAGAGAGAGAGAGAGAGAGAGAGAGAGAGGACAAGACAAGACAAGACAAAATGGTTATTGCGTATAAGCCTGTGTTACAATTTTGACAGTGTTTTATTAGTATACAATGAGGGGAACGGCAAGCATCTGTTAAAGTGAAGACAAGACAAAAAAATTAACATTCACACATTGCCAGAAATACCATATTAATCGTAATAATAGCAGCAAAATGTGTTAATGAAATAAAACTTCTTGTTGCAAAGTGAAACGACTGCAGGCGGAAATCTAATCAAATCTTAAATAAATGTCAGCGAACCGCCCAGAGAAACGTGGACAAACGAGTCACAAGACAAATCGCAACGCGTTTCGACCTCTTAGGTCTTCTTCTTTGTTGCACCTGAAGAAGACCTAAGAGGTCGAAACGCGTTGTGGTTTGTCTTGTGACTCGTTTGTCCACGTTTCTCTGGGCGGTTCGCTGACATTTATTTAAGATTTGAAATAAAACTTGTCTGCGTTTTAAAGCCAAAAAGAGAAATTTAGACAAATTCGGTTGAGTATTAGGGCTGCTACCCAAAATCCTTGCACATCGCTCAAGTTTCGTAAAGTAGGTTCCTGCACTTTGAATATAATTCTACGATCTAAGGTAACTATCGTGTTGGCATTCGAATAGTTTATGGAATTCATCCTCGTCGTGCGCGTGGCACAGGGGACAACCAGGTTGATCTTCTGCCGAAAAAGCGGAGAGTATGGCTGTTTATGCTCGAAACGTCTGTTCTAAAAACGTACAAGGGCAGTTTAAAATAGCCTATTATTAATGAATTGAAAATACTTTTCACGTTCAAAGCTGCTTTTAACAAAGAGTTGTTTAGTTCAAACCGATTGCTGTCTGATACATGAGAATACCAACGTTGGCAAAAGCAGTTTTGTAGGCGTTCTCTAAATATCTGCATAAAGAGTTTCTCGTAGCCTACCTGTCCAAACAACCAAACACACAAAGAACCGTTTGAACAAAGCAGTACTTTAATATGTGTGACCTGATTTTGCATCTTTTTGTTTCAATTTTTTAAATCAAAAAGCATATCATAGGCTTTTCTTGAGTACCTTGTCAGTGGTTGCCTGCGTACCGAAACCAGAACTGAATAATCTGGTTGCTGAAGTAATATGTAACGGAAATCGACCTAATTCTCCATATACCATATCATTAGGCATAAATGGAGTGACATTCAGCAACAGTTTACAGGCCTGCAAATGAACCTTTTCGATAGATTCCCGTGGTTTGAACCCCCATAGTCCCAACCCTTATGAAAGAAGGAACAACCTGAGCATCAACAGCCTGAAGAACAGCTTAGGTGAAAAGCATCTGAGTTTTCTTGACACTTGCAGATTTCCAGGATGCCTTTCTTAACACCAAAGTATTTAAAAGAATTTACATCGTCTAAGTGGTTATCACCAGCTAAAGGAGGCAGCCTTGGAGCGGGGGGGGACGCGTGGAAATGGAAGGCTTGACATCGTATCGGTAAGAATGCGACAGGATGGACAATACCTGTTGATTTCTCGACTTTGCCGTCGACACAACCCGTCCCACTGACAAGTCCTGGATTACTCTCTACGTCGTACAAGTCAGAAGAAATTTCAGAAGAAACACCGCCACTAAGGCTGATGCACAACGCCCCAACTATGAGGAGCTGTGTTAACTGAATCAGAGTAGGAGTAGTGCATGAATTGAAAATAGAATGGTGGAAAATTCGTACGAATATGGACACAGCGTGATCTGCTGAAGTCACAGTGAAGAGGTGCGAACCTCACACCACTGAACCGTGCACCGTGCAGGCCTAGCTGTTGTGTTCTGGCCATGTAGTGGATATACAACTAGCTTTGAAAGCTTCACAATTTGCAGGCATTGTAGTACTCGTTGATAATGTATCATTTTGAAAAAAAAAAATATTTGTGGCTCTTCCTCTTGATCCGATCAAAATTAATTGATAGACAACTAATTGAACACGGCGAAAATTTCGTGAAAACAGTTCAAGTCCAAGAGAGAGAGAGAGAGAGAGAGAGAGAGAGAGAGAGAGAGAGAGAGGGAGATTATTTGCTTCTTGTAATGAGAACGAGAGAGAGAGAGAGAGAGAGAGAGAGAGAGAGAGAGAGGGGGGGGGGGGTGGAGGAGGAGGAGTACCTTGATTTCAAAGTATAACAGTAGAGCAAATAATGCTTTTCATTCGGCCTTTGCCCTAGTGAAGTACTAAACGTGACTAGCAACTAACTAAGCATGACTAGTAAATAAAACTTACAAAACAAGCATACATATCTTCAAAAGTACATTAGAAAAAACACTGAAACTACAAACCAGAATAAATGAATTGATTGAAACTCACACACACACACACACACACACACACACACACACACACACACCAATCCTCTTATTATCAAGGGAACGAGAGAGAGAGAGAGAGAGAGAGAGAGAGAGAGAGAGAGAGAGAGAGAGAGATGCCTTTTCTAAATCCTTTCTAAATCTTTTTTGGTATTAATGAACTAGCAACAATGCATCTATAGAAGCAGTGTGCTTTCTAAGAGAGAGAGAGAGAGAGAGAGAGAGAGAGAGAGAGAGAGAGAGAGAGAGAGAGAGAGAGAGAGAGAGAGAGAGAGAGAGAGAGATTTGCATTTCGCTATGAAAACAGAAGAAACCACATTGGCAAAGGATGAGTAGGTTCACCTACGTTGTGGAGAATAAGCACGTGCATTATGTCTAGGTATGAGTGACATACGCGTGTGTAACGGACGAAGTATGGAGAGACTGGCTGGAAGAACGTTAAAGGTTACAAATATAAAACTACTTATTTCTGATAGTAATGAAACTCCATTAAAATGTCCATAACCCATGCAAAACTTTTTCGCGCGTGTTTTCAAAATTATTCCTTTTTTTTTCCAAGGGCAAACACTTTATTTACTTTTAAAGAAATTTACAAATGGAAAACATGAACAGAGATCAGTACTAAAAACAACAAAAAGGACAGTAGATCTTCCATGAACAAATTAGAAAGCGGTAATAATTTTACAAAATATACAGCAAATCTATCTAACATACACATAATACAAACCAAGCACAAGATTGTGTCTACACTGTCAGTGTCACACATTACTTCTACTGTTTTGGAGTGTTGTCCTTTTTTTTTTTTTTTTGAATCAATAATCAGAGAGAGAGAGAGAGAGAGAGAGAGAGGAGAGGAGAGAGAGAGAACAATCCTAAATTCCTAAAATTTTCTATACAGAAGCATATAAACTGACAACAGTAAAAAAAAAAAAAAAAAAAAAAAAAAAAAAAAAAAAAAAAAAAAAAACCGGCGGTTGAGTTTTAACTGCCGCGCTCTTGCTCGAAATGATGTATAATGATTGCTCTTAAGTTTACCTAACATGAGAAAATGTTAAGCTTTGTTCACGACTAGACACCTACATAAACGTGCGCACGCAAGTATGCGCATACAAATCTTAGTTCTCACTCAAAAGCTTACAATTATGCCATTTGCCATGAAAATCAACATAGTTCATATTCATTTTCGCAATACATTTTTCTACTTGATATTTCATTTTAAAATAATTCCTGAGACAGGAAACAGGAACCACCTTTTCAGCTCTGGATACACATGCACAGAACTTTGCAGAGATAATAATGCTGGCTAATCGAATGATGTCAGTTTTTAACCGAGAGTCAGTGCCAAACAGAACAAATTCCTTTGATGATATAATTTCAGGTACACTGGTGCAATTGTCTTTTAATAAGAAATTATGAAGATCAGTCCAAAAACGTGTTGTCACGTCGCATGTGAAAAATACTTGGTCTATGGTTTCTTTTTCAGACTTACAAAAAGTACATTTGTTATTTTCAACGATATTCATTTTTTTTCAAGAACAATATTTGTAGCTAGGATCCTGCTAATTAATCTCATTTGAAACCAGTTCAGTTTAATTTCTTTTTATTTTGTGTGTGCGAATAAATATATTTTTCCAGTTCAATTCTTTACCTGTTTCATTATTTCATTCTCTCACAGCACCTTGATTGTGAGTTATCTCCATTTAAGACATCATAATGAAGTCGAGCTCTTTCTTTACGCTCCAAATGATACTCAGAGCTTTTTTTCGGTGTTCTTAGCTCTTTTTTTTTTTTTTTTGGCTAGTGAATCTGAACCTATGCAAAACTTTGTTACTGTTGTTTTTCTGGAAATTGTTTTCTATTTACTAGGTTTATATCCAAATAAAGATAGCCTCCCTACAAAGACGTTTTCTGGACATTTTTGTCTCGTTCCACAGTAAATTTGCCACACAGTAAAGACTGCTTCCCTTTAAACACTTGTTTGTCGGAAGTGTTTGTCTTTGTACCAGATTTACCTCCAAATAAAGATTCCCTCCCATCAAAAAATGTTTATATGGACCCGTTTTTCTAAAAACCAGGCTGATCTCCATACCAAGACTGCGTCCACTTAAGGACATGTTTGTCTTTGTTGTAGGTGTACCTGCAAATAAGAAATGCCTGACGACTTTTTGTGTTTGTCTCTATAGTACGATGGTATCCCAATATACATTCCCTCCCTTTCTTTTTTTTATAAAGATTCACTTATTGAAAGGACTTCTTTGTCTGGAATATGTTCGTCTTTAAAGTAGGTTTAACCCCCACCCCCCCCCACGCCTCTCTCTCTCTCTCTCTCTCTGTCTGTCTGTCTGTCTGTCTCTCTCTCTCTCGCTTTAAAGCCTTTTTACCTGGAACAGTTTGGCTTTGAGTGTGCTAGTTCTACATCCCAAACACATACTCTTGTTCTTGTTCTTCTCTCCCTTAACTCCATGACGATTCTAGTTGCGAAGCGAGAGGACTGCAGGCGGAAATCTAAACAAATCTTAAATAAATGTTAGCGAACCGCCACGAGAAACGTGGACAAACGAGTCACAAGACAAAACACGACGCGTTTCGACCTCTTAGGTCTTCTTCAGGCAAGGCACAAAACAAAATAGGACAATGAAAATGAGCGAGTTTGTCACTTAGCTTGATCTCTTCAGCGCAACGTAGGTGTTGAATGAAAACCTAGAAAAACGTCGCCTCCTTCGTTCAGCAGTTCCCTGGAGGACTGTTACATGGCCATACCAATGTTGTTCTTTTCCTGATGTCAGTGATCGTGTGCACTCCTATGTGCTGCTGATGATCTGGTGCTCCTGGTCTGACCGCTGACCTGATCGGTGTATATATCTGATGCTTAGTGTCTTGCGGTCATATTTCGTTGCAATCAGGAACCCAATCTTGTCTTTCATGGAGATGTTCTTGTCCTGCACACAGGTTTTAATTTAGACAGTGCTGTGGCTTTGAGGACATTTCTGGTTGGATCCCTTACAGCTAATTATGGATCTCAGTGAATTTGTGGAACAGGTTCCAGCGTCCGACCACGGACAGTTACATCAGTATTGATGGTGGTGGTGTGGCTGCCATCAACTGACAGTTACATCAGTATTGATGGTGGTGGGGCGTCTGGCCATCAACTGACAGTTACATCAGTATTGATGGTGGTGGTGCGTCTGGCCATCAACTGACAGTTACATCAGTATTGATGGTGGTAGTGCGTCTGGCCATCAACTGACAGTTATATCAGTATTGATGGTGGTGGTGTGGCTGCCATCAACTGACAGTTACATCAGTATTGATGGTGGTGGTGTGGCTGGCCATCAACTGACAGTTACATCAGTATTGATGGTGGTGGTGCGGCTGGCCATCGTCTTGGTCTTCTCGCGCGGCGCTGATTTCCATGTCATGTCTTACTGATGGTTCATCCAGTCGCTCAGCAAGCTTGGCCATGTCATGTTCACTGATGGTTCATTCAGTCGCTCAGCAAGCTTGGCCAGTTCTCTCCATGTCATGTCTTACTGATGGTTCATCCAGTCGCTCAGCAATCTTGGCCAGTTTTTGTTCACTGCCTGCCTGCCAGGCCATCGATGTCATCTGCAAATCGATTTGTCATGTGCGTTCCAGGAACATGATTAATAGTGAGCGAGATATAAGGCAGCCCTGATGAACTCCCAACTAAGCATGGAACCATTCTCCAACAGCACCCTGCGTGAGCACCGCACTGGTTGCTTTGGATTGCAATAGCTGGATGGTGTTGATAAGCTGCTGCCCGATGTTTCATTTTTTCATTGTGGCCCATAGCACTGCCTTCCACACCCTGCCGAATGCCTCCTTGAAGTATATGAAAATGTAGTAGAATTTCCTCCTGTGCTGGAGATTTTTTGCAAAGGATACGTTGGTTAAAAACCTGTTCAATAGTACTTCTGTCTTTGCGTATTCTACTCTGTGTTTCGTCTTATGGTTGCGATCTATGAAGGATGGTTTTTAGCATTGCTTTGCTGGCGTGGCTGATTAAGTTTATAGTGCGATAGTTCTGGCCGTGTTGTTTTCCTTTTTAAAGGAGAGTAACGATTAGTGATTGAGTCTGTGGGCCTGGGTCACTCCCCAGTGTGCCAGATTCTATTGCAGATGGCAGTCAGGTCATCAGTTACTGCATCTCCACTAGGCTTCAAAAGAGTTCCGCAGGGATATTATCGATGCCTGAAGCCTTCCCACATTTCAGCCATGACTTCTCAACTGAGTATTGGAAAGACACCCTCATTTGATCAGTCATGTGCTGTTAGCACATGTGGATTTCCTGTGCTCTGTTTGGTGTTGAGTCACAGCATTATTCAGTTCATCTTTTACTGATGTCTGCTTCCTGAGTGAGACAATTGTCTTTGTCCTGAATGGTGCTGGCTTGACTTTCCTTTCATTTAGTTAGGTCCTTCACAGTTTTAACAGCTTTCTTTGTTTTGTGGCTGTCTGGGGTGCTTTTTTTCAATGTCCTCACATTGTTATCCAACCCAGCTTTCCTTGGCGTTCTACATTTCAACGATTCTGCTCTCTACAGCTCTGTATTTCTCCACACAGCCTTCTTGAGCAGTGTAAAAGTCCCTCTAGTGTTATCTCTAAAGTGTTGCTTGAGATCCATGGTTTAGATTTCCATCTGCTTATTCCTATGATCTCTGTTGCTGTTTCAGTCATCACTTGGTTGAAATTGTTTGTGAGGGCTTCCATGCCTTCTAAGAGGACGATTGAAGCGAAATTTCCTCCGACAGCTATTTGCAGTCATCCAGCGATGTCAGAAACTTTCAGTTTGTCAAGAAATGAAGCGGCTGCTTTTCACTTTCCTCTTGTTATTCAAACGCACTTTAAAGTTCATTACGACAAGGTAAAAACATCAAGTCGTGGAATCGTCCTTTTTCCTAGTCCTGCTGATGCCAGGCCTGTACCGGTTCCTCACAAGGATGTTGTCTAACTGGCCGTGGCACTGACTGTTTGAAGAGAGCCATTTCCATCGTCGGAATGCTTAATGCTCAGGAATGCTTCCTGCTCATCAAGAGAGTTTGCAATAAATAAGTCAATATCACTGGCAAATTCCATCAGGAATAGTCCTGTCAGTAGTGGTCTCATTGCATTAGGGGCTTCAGAAATTCTTCCAGTCTTCTTGGGCATCTGCATCAGCTTTGGCATAGTAATCTGCCTGAATGGTGAGGATGCCTTTATGGTCAGCTGTGCTGATGACTTTCTGGAGCTGAGAATGGATTCTTCAAACTGATCATTATCATCATTATCTGATGTGTGGTTGGATATTTGCGCTAGTGTGAAACTGAATGTTTTTTGGTCTTAGGCAGATGGTGATAATCCTGCTGGAAATAGAGTAGAACAGCGTTTGTTATCTTTTCGTGGGTTAAGAATCCCACTCCATGAACATATTTGTCTTCTTCACTGTGGCACAGAACATGCCCTTTTACTGTCTATACTTTATTTGTTCTTCCATCGTAGTGCGCAGAGGCCGAGAACGTGCCAGGATTATCTGTCCGTTCTATGAGTCAATTCTTTTGATTTTCAGACCGCCTCAGTCTGTCCGTTCTATGTATCAATTCTTTTAATTTTCCAGACTGCTTCAATGTTCTTATATTCCAGGTGGAAACTGTGATGTTGTTTCCACGGATATTCTGTGATATTTCCCTCAGTAGTACATTTTTCGGATCCGCCTCGGTGGAGGTAGACGGACGGCATGGTCATTGTGAATCCAGGCTGCGAATGGTAAGGTATGATCTCAGTACTTTCTTCTTCCATGTGGTGTTTCTTTGGCAACAGCTGAACCTGGCGGGGCCCAGATAGTCCTGGACAGACATGATAACCAGTAGCAAAGGGGAACCTCTGACCTGACTAGACTCTGTCTCTCTTTAATGTTTTTTTTTAATGGAACAGGTTGGCTTTGTGTGCGCTACTTTTACCTCCCAACGCAGGGTGTCTATCTTTGTGTAAAGACTTTTTGTTTTTGTTCGAGCATTGGTGTTTTGGTCTGTACTAGGTGTCCCAAGCAATAAGGACATCCACCACCTTATCTCACCACCACCACCCACGCACCCCTCACCCACCTTAAAAGACAGTTTTTTTCTGCTGTGTTTGTTTTGGTCAACGCTAACTGGTTTACCGTATAATAATGAGTCCCCCCCCCCCCCCCCCCCCCCCCCCCCCCACACACACACACACACACAAGTGTTTTGGTCTGTGCTGCTTGGTAAACCTTACACTGCAGGATTTCTTTCCCCAAAATTTGTCTTAGGTGTGTTTCTTTTGGTCTATGATGTTGGTTTCATATTATTATATAAAGAGTTCCTCTCTTTAAAGACCGGTTTGTCTGCAGTGAGTTTTCTTTGGTCTGTGCTACTTTCACATCCGACTTTCTTCTGTTAATTGTCTGAAGTCTGAATTCTTTTGGTCTGTGCTACTTGGTTTATTTTAGAATAAAGGGATCCTCTCTTTAAAGAATGGTTAGTCTAAAGTATTCATTTTAGTCCGTGGTACTTGGTTTAACTTACAATAATGTCTTCCCCCCAATTAACGATTCGTTTGTCAGAAGTGGAGACTGATTTGTCTGAAGTATTCTGTCTCACTCTGTGCTACTAGGTTTATCTCTCAATAAAGTCTTCTCCCCGTCGAAGACAGGTTGGACTGAAGAGTAATTGTATGGGCCATATTGTTTTGGCTTACCTGATGATCAGGACTACCTTCCTTAGAAGACTGGTTTGCCTGGAACATCTGACTTCCCGGTGTAGTTTACATCCCTCAGATACTCAATATCTATGGATTAGCATAGGTCGAAATTGACGAGCCTCATTTTCATTATGCCAGTAATCGTTCTGACATGAGATCTGCAAACTGTTACTACCCCTCTATCTGTATGTCTGTCAACTCAGTTTCCTCCCCTGCTCCTCATTTGTCCCACTTTCCTTTCTCTCCGTGTCTTCTCAGTCAATCAGTGCCTCTCTCTCTCTCTCTCTGTCTCTCTCTCTCTCTCTCTGTGTTCTATGCACACTCATCTCCCGCCATTTCTCTTTTTTTCTATCTCTTTCTTTCCCTCCCTCCTTCCCCCCCCCCCCCTCCCCCCACCACCTCCCCTCCGGCTCAAATCCGCCTGCCTCTCCCCTTTCTTCTATCGCCTTTTCCTCTAGTGTCATCCTCCTCACGTTCCTCCCCATACCCTCCGCCAACTGTGCCAATCTTCCCGAGGCGATTTTTGACACGTGAGGCCCATGATGTGAATTTCTCTCTGAAACAACATTAAATTTTATCCATGGAACAGCTGAGTCATTCGTCAAGCATAAAAAGGATAAAAAGTGCATAATAATATGATTAACATATGCTGACATGAGGCCTGCTTAGCTGTATGTCTCTATGTCTAAATCTGTCTCTCTCTCTCTCTCTCTCTCTCTCTCTCTCTCTCTCTCTCTCTCTCTCTCTGTGTGTGTGTGTGTGTGTGTGTGTGTGTGTGTGTGTGTGTGTGTGAACGTGCGCGTCCTGGCGTCTCTCTCTCTCTCTCTCTCTCTCTCTCTCTCTGTGTGTGTTTTGGTGGATGTTTGTATTTCTGTGTGGTGTGTTTGTATGTGTGTGTTTGATGTTTGTTTATTTTGTGATGTGTGTATCTGTGTGTGCGCGTGTGCGTATGTGACAGTATGAGTGGTGTTATTTTCCTTGTGGCAATAATGGTGACCATTCAATGATTATAATGAAGTTGACAATAATGGAGATGGTGATGAAGATGAAGATGGTGATTATTAATATTGTCGGTGTCACAGTGTTCATGTGGAAACTTAAGGCACCTCTCTTCATATCCTGGTGTTTACATTGACTTGATACGGAATTAGACCCCTCACAACATTTTGGAAACCATCCGCTTCCCCCTAGCGTTAACTCTTGCATCACCACTATCACCACCCGCCTCACGCGCTCACCCATTCATCTACTATACACACACACACACACACACACACACACACACACGCACGCACGCACGCACGCACGCACGCACGCACGCACACACACACACACACACACACACACACACACACACACACACACACACACACACACACACACACACCCTAACAGTTCCTCTTGGACGAAAGACAAAATCTCTTCAAATGTACACCAGAAGCCCAACTCCAGAAAGACATGTGTGTGCCCGCTTTGGTGACGTGGTGCAGAGAGAATGGAAGTATCTAGATCCTACAATTAATGCGGGCTTTAGACCTGGCCGAGTCAGGACCAGTCTGACCTTGCCATGGTGAAGTGAGGCGGAGAGAGTGAAGACACCTGGCTGTATCAGGACCAGTCTGACCTTGACCTTGCCATGGTGAAGTGGAGAGAATGAAGACACCTGGCTGTATCAGGACCAGTCTGACCTTGACCTTGCCATGGTGAAGTGGAGAGAATGAAGACACCTGGCTGTATCAGGACCAGTCTGACCTTGCCATAGTGAAGTGAGGTGGAGAGAATGAAGACACCCGGGTCCTCAGAGGTGCAAGGAGTCAAGACCTCACTCCAGCAGGATCTGTCTGTCCTTGTTGTGGCGAAGTGATCCAGAGAGAATAAAGGCAACATCATCATCAAAGGTTCAGTGGGTTGAGGCCCCAACTCCAGCAACACCTTTGTCCTTGTCAGGGTGGTGTGATGTTGAGGACACAGGAAGAGCAACATCCACAATACAATAAACTCTTGGAAGTTCACATTACATTTTAAATTAATGCCAGATGAAATTCCATAAAACTCATTCATTCTTCCATATTATCTACAAAATACTTACATAAAAAAACTAATAATAAAAAAACGACGGAGACAAACAAACAAGACGAGGAGCGGGACCTATGGCGGGAGCGCCACATCGGAAATCTCTGCTAGTCGACTGAATGTTAGTCAGCGGCAATTCGTTCCGTTCCGGACCCGACCTGATTTTTTTTTTTTAAAGAAAAATAAATAATTTGCTTCAATCCTTGAAGTATCGCTTCTTGATTATCCCGACTCCAACATTTATCCAAATATGACCGACTCCAATACAGAACTTGATACATATATCAAGCCTAAAAGTAGCTCCCCAAACAGAGCCATTGCTTAACATCCAACTTAAAAGAAATGACCTCGATGTCACTTAAATATATACTGACCGAATAAATGCGAATCCCATCTTGGCGTACAAACTCTCAAACCCAACGAAAATACAACGCACCATATTTATACATATATATTTACCAGAACGGCGGGTGAAGACAGAAGAGAGCTACTGAAAAGCTTCGCTCAACGAAGAGCCCAAAGCCCCACCAGTACATGCGCCACCTCCAACGAAGGAAGTAAGAGTCTGGAACGACTCTGAAGAATGTTGTTGGTAACCCAAGGATTGAGATCCTTCCAAAGCTCAGCGGACTGCCTTCCGCCCCCAGCGAAGGGTTCCGGCCCGTTCCGCTACTCTCCACGACGAAGTGGAAAAATAAATATGGCTACCAACCGAGGACCGGAAAAGCAAAAGCAAAAAGAATGAGAGCGCCGAACACTAGCATAGCGCAGAACGTTGCCCCTCGACCCCACATAAACACGTACTCACATTCAACCCATGCTAAGCATTAACAACACACTTTACGCACAGAACACGTGCAAGACATTTCCCTGCACCGTTATTAAACTGACAGCACACAAACACACACACACACACACACACATACCCTTCATCTAGGTCCCCCCCCCCCCCCCCTCTTCCCTCTCACACTACACCTTTGTGAGGGTTTACGGAGGGGATGCGGTGCACAAACTGAATGTGACAGAGGAGCTATCCCCGTCTCCTCTGCACTCCACATACTAGGTATAAGCCG
The DNA here is from genome assembly GCA_016801955.1 of Conus betulinus. Lineage (NCBI taxonomy): Eukaryota > Metazoa > Mollusca > Gastropoda > Neogastropoda > Conidae > Conus > Conus betulinus. The sequence goes on along the minus strand of JADBJO010000335.1, from coordinate 239,483 downwards.
CTGTCAACCTCTATGACGAACAGCCCATTAAAACTCAGTGTATAAATTCAAACACTGGTCCGCCCGTGACATATGTGTTCCTGATTTCCAAGGATAAGAGGGATGATCCTATGGAGCTCTACGAATGAAAGATAGCATGACAGGCAGTACTGTAGGCTTCTTACAGTAGAAAGAAACTCGTGGAGAGCGTGGCAGCAGAGAGTCCTCAGAAGAGAAACCCCCTTCAAGCAAGCGTTTCGGCCCTTATCTCCTGACACTCAAGGGGGGGGGGGGGGGGGGGGGGGGGGTTTGGCCACACCCGTTCATGACTCCGGATGTCCCTCTGCTGCCCCTTTTTTCCCATCTTGGGACGAGCCACGACTGGGATTCGAACCTATGCCCCTCTGGACATGCTCATTTTCCACTAAATGACTCGCGCACTAACCACTGAGCCACTGGGACATCTGATATTTGTAGGAAAGTTAAGCCTTATGAAGTTCACTTTTGTTCCTCCTTGACCAGATCCAGCTTGAACACACCTCTCTGCTGCTTCTGCCATTGCTTTCAGGGTTCTGGTTTTTTCCCTCCCTACAACTGAGAGCTGTTTCATGAGGCTCTAAGCAGACATTCCTACAAACTCCCTAGCTCCAATTTCTGCAGTGAAGATTTTGACCTGATAGCCTTCTCTCCTCAGGCTGTTTGCCAGATCAGCATACTTTTCAGTCCTGTAGATTTGAGCTGCCTCCATTCTGTTCTCATATGGCACCGTGAGCTCGATCATGATCAGCTGCTTGGTTGACTGAGAGTGGACTACTATGTCTGGTCTCATGCCACTCTTGCTGATGATCTCTGGGTGACTCTTCCATTCTGGGAGGTCTGCAGTGCATTCCCAGTCATCTGCCCCTGTCCAGCAGGCTCTGCCTGCATGTTCCGAGTGGCACTGTTGTTCTTGGCCATGATTCGCTGCCTTCTGCCGTGAATAATGTTGCGGGTGCTTTTTGGAGTCCTGATTTTCCCTTTTGTGTGGTGTTGGTACTAGCCCAGACTACTTGTACAATCTCTTTGAGCACTTGGTTGTGCCTCCATGTGTACCTTCCTTGAGCTAGGGCTAAATACATGAGCTTAGGACATGCTCCACTGTTTGTTTGCAGAGGGGGCATGAAGGATTGTCTGTTTTCCCCCACTTCACCAGGTTTGCATTTGAGGGCAGAAGGTCATATGCAGATCTGAGAATGAAGCTGATCCTAAGAGGGGCCATGTGCCAATGTCATTCCAAGTGAGACTTCTTTGGAATGCAGTCCCACGTTGTCCATTGCCCTTTTCTGGCTCTGCTGGACTGCTTTTTGGAGTCTTTCTTTGGTCTTCTTCTTTTCTCATCTCCTGAATCATCATGTCTCTTTGGGCTTTTCCATTGGCCTTTGACCACCATTCAGTTTGGGTCACCCCCTGTCCTTGTCTGTTGTCTGTGTGTGTCCTGTTATCTCTCTGATCTTGAGACTTTCTTTTGCAGTGCAGAAGCCATCGCCTCTTGAACTTTCCATTTTCTGCCTGTCTTCAGCTGGGGCTTGATTGCTTCTACCACCTTGTCTCCTGAGTCCTCCAGCATGCTTTGAAGTCTGATCTTCCCTGCTTTGTATTCTTCCAGGATGGATTTCAGTGGTAGTTTCAGCTTTGCTTGGCGACAGTACAGCGCTATGTCAGTCAGACAGGGTCGGACACCAAGCCATTTCCTTGTGAACTTGTTGATTTTGGATTCCATTGCCTCCACAATGCTGGTGCAGATGTCGTATATCATCAGAGGCCATAGGAGCTTTGGTATCAGCATGAACTGCAGACACCAGACCTTGTATTTGCCAGGGAGCCCACACTGGTCACACTGGTCTCCAAGCCTTCTTCCGACATCTGTTTGGTTTCTTTTGCTCTTTGTGCGTCTTTCAGCGTATCATCATACCATCTTCCAATGCTCTTGACTGGCTCTTCTGTAACTGTTGGAATGGCCTGGTTGGCAACACTGAAGTCCACAGATTCGGCCACTTTTCCTTTCCTCAGTGAAAGACTCCATGATTTCTTTGGCTTGAAACTTCATTCTGGATGAGGCAACTATGTCATCCAGCCTCTCCAGCACATGACGTGTCTCGTTTTCTCTGGATGAAATCACTGTAGTGTCATCCATGAAGGCCTTGAGATGGGGCATCTTGTATCCATTGCCAAGGTCTGTTTGTCTTGCGTTGCTTGTTCTGCTTTCAAGATGACTTCCATTGCCAACACGAACAGTACTGGGGAAATTGCACAGCTCATTGCAATGCCCACTTCCAAGTTGATCCAATCTGTTGTGTACTCCTTGGTTGGTAGAGAAGCGCATTGAGAAGCCATTGAAGTATTTCTTGAGCATGTCGCAGATGTTCTTTGGCACATGGTACATCTCAAGTGCCAACTGTATCATCTCATGGGGTACAGATCCATATGCGTTTGCCAGATCAAGCCACACTACGTCCAGGTCTCTCTTTTCTGTTTTTGTTCTTTGGATTGCGTCCCAGATCATTGTGGCGTATTCTACACAGCCAGCCACGCCTGGGATGCCACCTTTCTGGACTGACATATCCAAGTACTTCTTTTCCATGAGGTACTTGGTCAGCCTTGCTGCCATGACAGAGAAGAAGATTTTCCCTTCGACGTTCAGTAGTGATATTGGCCTGAACTGGCTGATGTCACTTGACTTGCTCTTTGGGGATGTACACACCATCTGCCGTCATCCACTGGCCGCTGATCTTCTGGTTTTTCCAAGCTGATCGCAGCAGCCTGTGGAGTCACTCCAGCGCTTTGGGACATTTCTTGTACAGCTGGTAAGGTATTCCGTTTGGCCCTGGTGATGATTTGTCTCTCGCTTTGTCGACCACATTCTTGATTTCCGCCAACGTTGGAGGCTTGTCATTGAACTGTTCCTCAGGGTTGGCTGGCCACACCAGACCTTTGAATGTCGAGTGGTGCTTTGCTCTGTGAGTGAGTCAGAGTATGTTTTCCTCAGGTGCTGCTCAAGAACTCCTTTTGTCCACACTTAGAGTCCCAGATTTTGGCTGCTCAAACAGAGTTCTGGCAAACTGGAAGGGGTCTCTGAAAAACGCTCTTGTGTCTTCTTCTTTTTGCTCTTCCTCTTCCTCGCTCGCAGATTCCGCTTTGCTGAGGGCGCTGTGTTTTTTGCTTTCAGGTCTTCCCAGAGAGTTTTTCAAGCCTTGTTTTTCAGCTGGCAGTGCGGTCTTCATTTGCTTCTTGAGGTTCTTCTTTTGGACCCTGATCTTGTCCATCTCTCTTCTTGGCGTCTGGATTTCTTTGGAGGTGTTTCTCTTTTGGGTAGTTTTTTGCTCCATAGGCGTCTCTACATGTGGCATACACAATGTCCCCATATGTGGTTAGTTTGTGTTCCAGGGTGCTTTTCCCTATCAGTGCATCGAGTCTTTGGACGATTTTTGCATCCAGTTTCTCCCAGTCTTCAGTCTCGTTTGCTCGTGGCAGGTTGAGTTTCAGGCGCCTGGCATCGAGGGCCTGTGCAAATTCTTCATCCGAACCAACAGCGTGGATGTCCTTGGCACTGTGGTTTAAATCCTGGCCTTGGTCTTCCGACGTCTTAGGTGCTGATGCAGTGCGCTGCTGCTCATTCAGATGAGTCTTCACACATCCCATCTTTGTTCTGTGGATCTTCATGCCACAGGTGGTAGCGAAACGCTTTCCACAGACACATGGATATTTCATTTGGTCCATGTTCATAGTCCGTTTGGACTATATCTTTGGCGTCAAGCAGGCCTGAGTGGTACAGACACCGGCAGCGTTGGTTGGAAACTAATGCTACACTCTCAAAGATTCATCAGCGAAGTGCATGACAATCAACTATGTGGTGCAGTGTTCTGTTATGACCCCACAGCTCACTCAAAACTGAGCAGAAGACAACAAGGGTTGCAAACGCCTAAATAAATGCTCCAAATCTCTCTCTCTCTCTCTCTCTCTCTCTCTCTCTCTCTCTCTCTCTCTCTCTCTCTCTCATCATCCGTGTCACGCCACTCATTCTGACCCCGTCCACAGCCACAACCTAGCACGTCCCGCCACAGCCCCGGCACAGCCCCGGCACATCCTGCCACAGCCCCGGCACAGCCCCGGCACATCCTGCCACAGCCCCGGCACATCCTGCCACAGCCCCGGCACATCCTGCCACAGCCCCGGCACAGCCCCGGCACATCCTGCCACAGCCCGGCACATCCTGCCACAGCCCTGCCACAGCCCCCGCCACAGCCCCGGCACGTCCCGCCACAGCCCCGGCACAGCCCCGGCACATCCTGCCACAGCCCCGCCACAGCCCCGGCACATCCTGCCACAGCCCCGCCACACCCCCGCCACAGCCCCGGCACATCCTGCCACAGCCCCGCCACAGCCCCGCCACAGCCCCGGCACGTCCCGCCACAGCCCCGGCACATCCTGCCACAGCCCCCGGCACATCCTGCCACAGCCCCGCCACAGCCCCGCCACAGCCCCGGCACGTCCCGCCACAGCCCCGGCACATCCTGCCACAGCCCCGCCACAGCCCCGCCACAGCCCCGGCACGTCCCGCCACAGCCCCGGCACAGCCCCGGCACATCCTGCCACAGCCCCGGCACATCCTGCCACAGCCCCGGCACATCCTGCCACAGCCCCGGCACATCCTGCCACAGCCCCGGCACATCCTGCCACAGCCCCGGCACAGGCAATCCACAGGGGAGCAGTCAATGTCAAGTCGTCATGGAGCAACCCACTAATGGAGACACTGCACTGCCGCCGAGTCATTTCGGTGGCGTTTCAGTGTTGCCTGGTCTGATCCAACATACGCCGCACACCGCCTACTCTGTCCCTCACTGACAACAATATTTGCTCAGTCGCAGAGCCGGCGTGTGAGCGCTCACCCCGGAGGACGCCACCACACCTGTCCAACTACAGTGCCTCTGAATTTGCCCATGCCCGTGACTCTGACAGAATCAGACCAAGGTTATAGACTTGAGAGGCAATCGACACTGAGACCAACATGAGTGTAGGGCACAAAGAGCTCCGGAATATGAGATAAAAAAAAAATGCTGATTAATTAGGATGTTGAAGATAATGCTGCGGATTTCCATTTTGATGTGAGAGTGCATGTCAAAGATGTAGCTTATCTTCATAATATTAAATCGGCTTCAACCAAGCCAGAGAGATACAGACATCTGCGATATTGGTCAGGAACTTTAAGCAATAGTTTGAGAGACGCATCTGTTAGGTAGATGATATTCGACTGTGCGGTCCCAGTCGTCCCGATGGAGCCCATATCAGTCCCAACGCTTGGCTGGAGCCGGTCGGGCAGAAACATAAATGGCTCTACAGGGAATCGACCCAACGACCTCTCAGCCGCTAGACACTTTAGCCATCGGCTGGTCCCAGACAGGTGTTCACGCACATATGTGAGGTAAAATGCCACGGATGTACCGGCGTTTTTGAAAATGTGACGAACAAACAAACAAAGGTCTGATGCAGTTAGCATGATGCTAACTCTTTAGAAAGTGTAGGACTGTAAGACCCAGGATTTGGGGATGGGTTTATCGACATTTTTCCTGTTTTACCAATGTGTAAGCCGTCACAGTCACGGCAAAACCCACACTGTATGAGTGGAGGATTATTGTTTACTAACAATCAACAAAGACAGCCAATTTTTTGCGCATATAGTTGTCAAGCAGAAGTTGAGAATTCATTTGGAAAAAAAAAAATCCCTTAGATTTGAGCTCTTGTGAATTAATCCAAATTATGGAAAAGTATATACATAAGCAGAATTTTAGTCAAAAAATGACTGTTTTTTACATCGTGCCCAAAGCTCATTGTTTGATTAATTCGTAAATCAAGGCTGAATACTTGGAACACTAAATATTCTCATGGTATTAGGCCTACTTGTGTCTGCAGAGAAAACATCCGTGCATTATCTTTTGTTTGAATGCTCCGTGTTGACATCGCTCTATCAGGAGAAAGGTATTGAGGTGAATAACTTTGATAATGTCAAACTGTTTTATATGGTTTCATATGTTGCTGAAATTGCCATGCTCATTTTGCAGTCACAGGTTGCAAAACTTTTATAAAGATCAACAATTTTGTGTACCACTAGAGTATTTCACTTATGTAAATATGCATATATCAGATGTGAGTTTGAAAGTACTAACATGGATTATAAGCTGAATGTGAAGTGTTTTTATTTTTATTTATTCATTTATCTTTTATAATACGTGTCAATAACCACTGAACTGAACTGAACTGAAGTTAAAGGCGTAATAATCTGAAATTTAAGGCCGTTGTGATGAAAACCGAATTCTTAATGAATTTTTAAATTGAAAATAGCCGTGGCCTTCGAAAACATATGGCCATCAACATTTCGAAGCGACGAGCGATGGCGGAGTTTAACAAAAAAAAAAAAAAAAAAAAAAAAAAAAAAAAAAGTGTTGTTCTCAAACGGCTCAGTACGTCTGTAAACGGTGCGTATTGGTAAGGTGGGTTTGCTTTAGCCGTGCGCATGTCTTGATCGTCAACATGGAGGCCGGATCAATTCTAAATGTACTTTTCTGTTTAGCTGTTGTTTTTCTGCCCTGTTTCATCCCAAGGAGATGGTGTGCTTGGATGCGGAGGGTTTGTGAAATCTGATGTGGACATCAACTTCTCTCTCGTAGAGGTAAATCTTGCAACAGTTAAGCGAGTAATATGTTTGTGTCGAGTGCTCGATCCACAGTTCATGATCAAATAAGCCGACGATGGTTCTACTGCTGCTGTTGAACTTGAACTTGAACTTGTAGGTGTTGGAGGCCTTAAAAGGCCTGTTCACCATTCTAGTATAACACTGGGATAAAAACACCGCATGCGTGGTAGGAAGAGAGTCACTGACTGAGACTATAATATCTCTAGGTTGATAACATACCGGATTGTATTTTGTCGGAAGTTCCTGCCAATGAGTGTCTAACCGTGATTTGAAGATCGATTAACTGTCTAGGGGCTGTTACTACGGAGTCAGGAAGACCCATCCCAACATCAGTCACCCGAAGAGAAAAGTAGTTTCCCCTGATGTTCATGCTGTCATGAACTTTGGATAGTTTCAAAGTGTTCCTCTGCTGTCCCTGTTGGTAAATAGTTCAAACCCGTGGTCTATCACTCCGGTAGATGCCATGTATAAACTTATGCTTAAGTCTATCATGTCACCCCTTTTTCTTCTGTGCTCTAGGCTTGGAAGTTTGAGAGTAGAAAGACACTCAGGATATGTTTTATCTTTAATAGATGCTAAAAGTTTAGTTGCTCTGCGCTGAACATCTACATCCTGGCACAGTGTTTTGTGGTAGGGTTGCCAGACAGAATGTCCATACTCTAGTATTGGTCGTACAAGAGACTTGTACAGTTGTAGAAAAATATCTTCAGTCAGGAAGTCAAAGGAGTGACAAATAATACCAACAACTCTGCCTTGGCCACATGTTCTCTGAAATTTAGTTTGTTGTCTATGTAAACCCCAAGGTCCTTCTCACTCAATCTCAGCTTCACTTTCAGACAGGGTTGTGGTACATGTCTCACCTTCGATGTTTACTTCAGTCATGTGGGTACACAGCATCTGACTTCTTGTTCTCCAGTTTCAGGACATGGCATTTCTCAGGGTGGAACTTCAAGAGCCATTGTCTTGACCAACTTTGTAGTCTGTTTAGGTCTTCCTGTAAGACATGCGTAGCTCCTTCATCATCACTTCATGCAAGGACCTTAGTATCGTCTGCAAAAAGGTGTACAGAGTTTTGAATGAGATTCAGTGGATCGTTAATATACAAGACAAACAAAATATGTCCTGAGACACTCCCTAGGGGAATCCCACTCGAAACATTGGCTTCTTCTGACTGTGCACCACTGATGACAACCCGCTGACGCCTGTTGTCTAGGAAGTCCTGTATCCAAAGTAGTATCTTCCCTTTGATACCATGTGCTTGAAGTTTTCAAAACAAGTCGTCTGTGTGTGGAACACTATCAAACGCTTTCTGGAAGTCCGTATAAACAACATCGACTGAGCCTCCAGTCCATCATCTAAGACCTTAGTCCATGTATCCATCATGATGCCAAGAAGCTGAGTGATGCTTGACCTCCCCTTTACAAACCCATGCTGTTTCTCACTGACAAGATTGTTTTCTTCAAGGTGTTTGACAAGTTGTTCTCTTACTAGTTTTACCATTACTTTGCCGAGGATGCATGTAACTTTGTAAGGCTAACTGGCCTGTAGTTATTAGCTAGCATTTTGCTGCCTTTCTTGAAGATATGTGTGACCAGTGCCAACTGCCAGTCTTCTGGGATTTTTCCTTCATTCAAAGATTTTCTGAACACCATGGCCACTGGGATGGCAAGAACATCTGCAGTCTTGGACAAAAGCATTGGGTTTAGCCCATCGGGTCTCAAAGCCTTACTAGTATTTAGATCTGTTAACAGTTTTCTGACTTTCTCACTAATCTCAGTATCTACTATCTATCTCAAAGTCGCTTAGCTCTTCATCGTAACTGCATTCCTGTGGTTCTGGCAGGTCCCCATTCTCTCTTCTACGATAAAGACGCTATGAAAGAATGCATTCAAAATCTCAGCTTTTTTTTTTTTTTTTTTTATCTGACTTCGATTTACTGCCATCCTCTTTCTTCAAGTCTGCTGCACCACTCCTTGTCTTGGTTTTGCTGCTTACATATGACCAGAAAACCTTTGGATTTTGTTTCGCTTGTGCAGCTACTACTTGCTCCATTCGACATTGTGCCTTCTGACATTCTTTCTTAATCTTAGGTTTGTTTCTTGCTTTGGCATACAGTTGATATTCTTTTCCATCCCTAGTCTCCAGCCAATGGTGGAATAGCCTGTGCTTTTTCCTCACCGATGTTAGGGTTCCCTTGTCCATCCATTTCTTAAATCATTTGCCGGAGAATTTTGTCTTTGGAACATGTGCTGCTATAGCTGAATTGATCTCATCTTTGATTCTGGTCCACATCTCATTAACATTCAGGCCACTGAACTCCTTATCCCCAATCAACATCTCCTAACTGTTTCCCAGTTGCACCGAAATCCGCTTTTGAATAGTTGTGCATAACCTCTTTCGAATCTTCCTTACCACTACATGCCAGGTGTATGAGCAGCAGGGTCGCATGGTCACTTTTCTCTAAGCCAGCATACGTGTTTATTTCACTGATTTGTGTCCTCTCTGTTTGTCAGTACTAGGTCTATAAGGCTAGGTGCTTGTCCCTCTCTGATGCGGGTGGGTTCCCTCTGGTGCTGAATTAGATATGAATCCTTCAGATCTTCAAGAACTGGGAGGCTGGGTGTCCTACTCCTGATCTATATGTTTCTTTATTCCACTTAATTTCTGGATAGTTAAAGTCCCCTCAGATGAGTAGATTTCCAGATTTAGGTGCTGCTGTCTTTCTATCAGGTCATTCAATTTGCCTGAATTTTCAACAGTACTTCTGGGGCTTCTATACACCACACCCAGGGTCAGTGATTCTCCTCTCTGACAGCTGACATTCAATAAAAATTGACTCCTGAAAATCAGAGTTGAGATCTTCACACTACGACGGGTTCATGTTACTTTTAACATAAAATGCCACTCTCCTACCGTTCTTATCAAGATTGTGAAAAAGATCGTAACCAAAGATGATGACTATCTCTGACTCTTGTACTGCATAACGACAGGTCTTTGGTTCACTTCTGTGATGGCTATAACATCTCGTTCATGTATTTCTATCATTGCTTGTAGTTCTGCTCTTTTGTTTAAGTCAAGTCAAGTCAAGTCAAGTCAAGTAAACTTTATTATCTCAATTTGAGAAATTAATTTGTGGTCACACACATTCACAGCAAATAAACAATAATTTAGCCACATTACCCATTTTCTCACATATGACATACATTCATATAGAGGAATTTGGATTTCAATTAAACATCTTCTCGGTTCATGAAATCAATGGACAGGGGAATAAAACTTTGTGTTTAAATCTGACACTTCTGCATTTAACTGATCGGTATCTTCATCCTGACTGAAGAAGGTCATACTGATTTGCAAAGAACGTGGGTCTGGTCACACGTAATCTTCTTCGCTTTACAAACAACACGGCACCTGTATATTTCACTCAGACTTTTTTGTCTCTCTCACCAACGATTTTTCCTCCCACGTTCACCACTTTCTCTAGCACATTTCTGCTCTTCACAGTCAACCCACCATACCAACACATAAATGAGAAAGTTAGAACAGATTCCAAGAAGCATGAATAAAATGTCCGAAAGAATGTCAGTATTCACATGAAATGATCGCAGCTTGCGAAGACAATATAATCTGGTTTGACATTTTTTGTGGACATACTCAACATGGGATTTAAAATTCAGCTTATTATCTATAAAAGTTCTTAAATATTTATATGATTCAACACGTTCTACTTCAGCACCTTTGATAAAAAGTGGTGGTACAGCTTTTGGATTATTTCTAAAATCAATCAACATTTCTTTCGTTTTTGTTACATTCAGATCAAGATAGTTATGATCGCACCAGTCAACAAATCTTTGAACCTCCTTGAAGTAAACAGAATCAGAGTTGAAAAGATCCAGAAGTGCTGAGTCATCTGAATATTTAATGTACAAAGTTGAATCACTTCCTGAACAGTCATTTGTGTACAGAGTAAAAAGCACTGGTGATAAAACAGTACCCTGGGGTGCGCCAGTTGAAATGACTCTGGAAGACGAAACAACACTTTGATATCGAACAGACTGTGTCCTCTGTGTAAGAAAATCAATTATCCAAAGAATGAGCTTGTTACCCACATTTATGTTAATGAGTTTCTTTGCCATCAGATGTGGTTGTATGGTGTTGAATGCTGATGAGAAATCAATAAGGAGAATGCGTACAAAGGAGGCAGGTTTTTCGAAGTGTGGAAAGCATGATGGAGAAGTGTGAGTGTAGCAATCATCTGTTGATCTCATGTTCTGTTGGTATGCGAACTGAAACGGGTCTTGGTACTGTGTAGTATCTTTTAAAAACATAACCGAGGACAATTCTTTCAAGACATTTCATTGCAACAGATGTGAGGGGCAACTGGTCGGTAATCATTTAAACAGATTGGGTTGCGTTTTTTGGGAACAGGACATACAGTGGCATTTTTCCATAAAACAGGAATTATACATTCTCTAAGTGACCAGGTAAACAAACGACTGTAAACGTAGGAGAGCTGAGAAGCACACACCTTCAACAATTTTCCACAGATATTATCAGGGCCCATTGCCATTCTCACATTTAAACGTTTGAAAAAAAAAACTGAACATCATTTTCCTCAATCACAACAGAATCACTTCCATCAACATCGTTTTTAACATTGCTTTGGAGTTCTTCCTTCACTTCTTTTTAATTCTTTACTAAAATCTTTATCATCAAATCTACAGTAAGGAATCGGAGTTGGTGTACAAACAAACACAAGACTTTTTATCATTCATCAAGTGACTAGAAGAGGAAATAATTTTATCCTTTTTCACATGACAAGTAGAAAGTTTAAAATTATGTACATCTGATGTCATTTTGTTCAAGCTTCTCTCTTTCTTGTTTTCCGTTGGAGTGTGAGGGTACTTCCCTATGTTGACAGTCTGTCCATTTCTTCTCACCCATCTCACTTGCTCGTTCCCGAAGCCTTGGAGTGTTCCCATTTCTTCTTCATTTCTTTATAAAATTATACAGATCTTCATCCTGTTTCCTCTCAGATGGGGTCATGTCTTTTCTCACTGAGACCTTTGTACACAACCTGATGTCCCTGCCTTCTGACTCTGAATCCAGTCCTCCTTCCTTTCTTGTTTTAATGAATGCCTTTAAATGTTTCGTCCTTGGCAGACTGATTTTCGAAGGATATTCTTATAGGTCTGATTTTGCTCTGCGTCTTGCTCGCAGCGGGATTTCCCAGTCTTTGGATGTCAGCTGGCTGATGAGGTTGATTTATTTCAGTAAGAAACTTCTTAACCTTGACTTTGTCCTCCTCCTTCCTGCCGTCAGCAGTCTGAGCTGTACTTTCTGGCATCTTGAAGATCAACAGGTTAGTCTGCCTCCGGGCCTTACCCTCTGCTTCAGCTACCTGCTCCTTGGTTTTAATGGCAACAAGCTTCTCTACGTCATCCTTTTTAAGAGTGTTACTCTCTGCAGACTGGTTTTCCTTTTGCAAATTTTTCACCACATTTATCATGGGCTCTGTGAATTTTCCCTCCTTAATCTTCTTCACCCTATCACAGACCTCAGTTACTGTTTCTCTAAGTTGCCCAACTCATGCTGGAGCATTGTTATGTTACTGATGAATCTCGCTGCCAGTATGTTGCATGAACTGTTGCAATACCAATGAATCTGTGGCATCTTTGAGTTGCTGTCATTCTTGACAGCTTCATGGACATCAACCGTGATCGCCTGACATGAAGCGTGAAACCACCTATCACACAGTCCACATTGCACTGACTTTTGTTGTGTCTTTTACTAGTACCTTCTTAAAATGTTCACATTGCACAGTATCTGCCGTCGATGCCGAACTCTTCCTCGTCGATGTACTGCTCATTATGGCGTAGATGAATAAGCAAGACAAAAATTACATTCACCTCAAGTTCGATAGGTAAACAGCCCAACCCAAGCCACCCAGAAGTGCCCCAGATTCAGCGTGGGAACAAGACACAGTAACAAAAAATGTATTTGTACGAAACTTTTACTTTACTGTTACTTCTTCTCTTTCTTCTAATACCTTCAGTTACCAGACATGCGTTTTTCAGAGGCGAGGTTTTCGCTTGCTTGGCGAGTGTTTGCGTTTCATATCACATCCTATTGGCGTATGGGTCTAGGAATAGGCGAGAATTGGTTAAAGGTTGTTTTGGGGCTCTCTCGCTTGTGAAAAACAAAGTGGCCGACAGTTGTAACATCCTGTGATCAGTGTACGAGAAGTAGGCCTAGCGATGTTCTCACTTTGGTGCAGAAAACAGTCTGACCCATCAACAGCAACGAACTTGAAAGCCACATTCTGATTTTCAGTTAGTTGTGCATCCATTTTGTCACTTCCATCGCTTCTTACACCCAGAGCTGCTCCACCTTGTGAGTTCTTGCATCTGTCATTCAGTGAGACTTGCCTCAGACTAATATATATTTTAAACTAGGGAGGGATGGGGTGGGGTGGAGGGTCCAAAGGTGTACAGACAAAAAAAAAAAAAATTTTTTGGATAATAATGTGTTCAAAACAAATTTTTCCGTACACATCACCATTAGGAATTTAGCACACAAAGAAAAGCAATTATTAAGCTAAAATTAAGCTTCTCAGTCACACATCTGAGAAGAAAGTTATTTGTAAGCGATTACATTTTGCTTTAAAATCAAGTTGAAATGCACGCAAGATATGTGACTGCAAAATGGGATCAATAGTTCCCGGAAACAAAGGTCAGAACCAGTGATGGCAGGTGTATAGGTGACTTCAAGTCACGCAGGGTCAGATGTCACCAAAAACAAAGATCACAGCCGGTGATGACACGTGACAGCAGGTAGGGAAAAGTGGCAGTTGCTCCCTTTTACCCTCTGTCTCCGAGCTTTAAACTTTTCGGGTTTAACTTACTCGGTTCTGGCAGTTTTTTTTTTCCTTTACTTTCCCACGGGACTGGCCATATGTAAAAGTTATTTTGAAAAATCACACAAAAAAACATCACCCTGATATGATATTTGTTGAATTTTATAGCCTATAAGATACTTTATGATCTACTTAAAACTAAAAAAAAATGAAGAAACTGAAAACCTACACCATTACACTATGAACTAGCTTGCTAGAAGTTGTTTGCTTGCTGAAAGTTGTGTGCTATACTGATGATCAAAATAATTTTAAAATTTGAAAATGAAAGCATATTTGTCACACAGGATGAGGGTCAGGGTGAAGAGGTGAAAGAAAAGCTTATTCCACCATTTCATGGTCTTGCAGTTTAGTGGCACCTCAGCTGGTCACTTTTGTCCACCCCAGCCATGTTCTGGACAGCCAGGGGTTTAGTGACCATATATGGTCACATCTGTCATGATGCAGGGGTTGACCTTGGTGGTGATGACATGGATGGCTTCCTATCCATCCACTACAGAACAGCAACAGCACCTGATACAACAGCACAATGAATCAGTATCTAGGTAAAAGATGTTTTTCTGTTTATTTTACTCACCCATGATGTCGCCTGAAAATATGAAAATATGTCAACATGCTGTAATTATCATCGTCATTACTTTCAGTTTCATAAGTGTGTGTGTGCATGTGTGTGTACACACACACACACATCACATGTGTGAGTGAGATAAAAAAAAAAAAAAATATATATATAGAGAGAGATATATATATAAAAGAACATAAACAGTAATAGGATGATAACATTATTAAAAAATGTACACACCTTGCCGGAAAGCCTGGACTTGACCACATGGTGGCAGATGATGCGTTTTCAGCTGAAAGAAACTGGAAGGGGCATGGCAGTCTTGTGAATGATCAATGTGGGTAAGCCATGTTCACAAGTAAAAGGCAGCACAGCAGGAGCAAATGGAAAATCTTGATGGCAGTCTTGAATCATAACAGTAAAAAGTCTTCCTCTGTAATGGCTGGCACATTCTCTCCTCTCTGCTTAGCCTGTGGTGCGCCATTGTTGTCACCACCACCCTCTTCACCCTATCACTTGCCTCAGCTATCAGTGCCACTGCCACCAGTGTTCGTTCAGAATCTGAATCTGAACTTCTCACCTCCACTTTCAATGAAAATCCTCATTACTGTCGTCAAATGCTTTCTCAGTGTCTGAACTTTCAGTGTGAGGTAATTCTAAAACTTCTAAGGCTGTGAAGCGTTGACTATGATGACTTTTCTCTAGGTTCGCTGTCAAGTTGCACTGAGTTGAGATGCCACTGTTGACACGCATTAAACACATGGACTTGCAAAAATACCGATGAAAAATTCTGCAACTGTTGGTTGCTTGCTTTCAAAAGGGAAAGATCATTGAATATTGTAATTAAATTAACTCACTCCCTACTGGCCATGAAATTCAACATTCCTTTGATACTGGGTGTTTGTACACATTTTTCAGTTAATTCTAAAAATCATTGAAAAATTACATCACAACAAAAACACCTGAAATTTGGACACATGATTATTGCTTGATTGAACAGAGTTACAAAGTTTTAAAGCTGTAGCATATACCATAATATCCCTTTTTGTAGCCGGATGAAGAAGAGGCTGTTTTTTTCATATTTAGTGATTCTCAAGGTAGATACACAGGAACGTAAAGTGAAAATTTCCCTGTTGTTGAAAAAAAGGCCCATTTTCATCACAAATCAATGAGAAATCTAGTAGAGTGAAAAGAAAATAGCTACTTGACAGTTTCTTTATTTAATTAAGCAAAAGAACTAAAATCAATAGAAAATGACAAAGTACTTTGTGGTTTGTTGCTCAGCATTCTTTGCAAGACTGGGTAATTGTTTAGTTTTGGAGGAAAAAAAATCATGGAAAAATAATGGCTACAGACACACTCTTGAGATTTTGACACATGATAACTGTGTGCCCTGTATTTAAGCAAAATACATGATTTAATTTCAAGGCTCCTGCTTGTTCAGTACCCTGTCAGTCACAGAAAGGAAATGGGTTATCTTTCATGATGAGGTTAGTTCGAAATGTAAACAGGTGTAAAACTGTGCTTCTCTTGAAAAAGGGGCTTTTTTTGTATGCAAATCTCATTTAGAATAATGGTAGCATGTACACAAATGACTACTTGAAAGTTTCTACAGTACTTAAAATAACAAACACTAATCATTTGCTGTTGGCCATGAGCTGGTCATTGCAGTCCACTCCTGCCACGTCGACGATGTAGCCCTGGACAGCTTTGGACTTCATCTTCCTGCCTGTCCTTGTGGTGACCTGTCCTGTTTCAGCTGGATCCATTTAGGTGGTGACCAAAACAGCTTTCTAAGTTTCTTGTCCATCCACTTCAGGATACCCATGACACCTATAGTCAAACAAGAAGATCAAGTCAAGTCAAGTCAAGTCAAGTAAACTTTATTATCTCAATTTGAGAAATTAATTTGTGGTCACACACATTCACAGCAAATAAACAATAATTTAGCCACATTACCCATTTTCTCACATATGACATACATTCATATAGAGGAATTTGGATTTCGATTAAACATCTTCTCGGTTCAAGAAATCAATGGACAGGGGAATAAAACTTTGTTTAAATCTGACACTTCTGCATTTAACCGATCGATATCTTCGTCCTGACTGAAGAAGGTCATACTGATTTGCAAGGACGTGGGTCTGGTCACACGTAATCTTCTTCGCTTTACAACTAACACGGCACCTGTATAGCTCACTCAGACTTTTTTGTCTCTCACCAACGATTTTTCCTCCCACGTTCACCACTTTCTCAAGCACATTTCTGCTCTTCACAGTCAAACCCACCATACCAACACATAAATGAGAAAGTTAGAACAGATTCCAAGAAGCATGAATAAAATGTCCGAAGAATGTCAGTATTCACATGAAATGATCGCAGCTTGCGAAGACAATATATCTGGTTTGACATTTTTTGTGGACATACTCAACATGGGATTTAAAATTCAGCTTATTATCTATAAAAGTTCCTAAATATTTGTATGATTCAACACGTTCTACTTCAGCACCTTTGATAAAAAGTGGTGGTACAGCAGCTTTGGATTCTTTCTAAAATCAATCAACATTTCTTTTCGTTTTTGTTACATTCAGATCAAGATAGTTATGATCGCACCAGTCAACAAATCATGATCTCAATCTCAATAGACAACAGGATCATAATCAAATCTCAACTTTACTGAGTCTTGTTAATAAAAAAAAAAGAAAATTGTCAAGTTCAGCATATAACATTGTGCATGCACAGAGTTGAAAACAACACACACACACACACACACACACAGAGACACAGACACACACACACACACACACACACACACACACACACAGAGTAAATAATAAGACTAAATACCTTGGCGTAAAGCATGGACCTGATGTGGTTAACAGAATCCAAGGGGCGTGGTCAGTCATGCCTTGCAACTTCACTCCATGCGTTTTCTAGCCTGTGTATGGAGGCATGGTGGAAAAAAAGAAACTCTCCATGCCAGTCTCTCATCATGAACCGGAGAAAATCATGCCCATTCTGATCTGTTGGTGTTTCATTTGCATAAGCATCGCCTCAAGCTTCGCCACCCTTACTATACTGTCACTCATCCCACCCACTCCTGTCTCTCTCTCTGAATGTCACCATGTTCACTTTCCAGTGCACTATCGTGCTTTTCAGACAAACTAAATTAACTGTCATCGTTGTGTTCAGTATCCTCAAGATCTGATCCTTCGGTTTGACAAAGTTTAACAGCTTCACATAAGCTGTAAACATTTGTTACTTGTCTGCTTCTAATACCACTAGTCGAAGGCTGATAAGCCATTGATTTTAAACAAAGGGACTGGGCTGGTGGTGGTGTCGTTGTTGTCATACCCTGTCTAAAAGACTCCAGGGATCATCCAAACAGCCAAAGCACTAGAACACTACAGTGCAAATGCATCAGCTAGGGATGAGAACATTATGTGTGATTACCCTGCCACGTGGGCAGCCACAGTCCGACTTCGAGGGATTTTGGAGACTGATGGTGTTATGCTAGGACCTTGTCACGACTGATGAAAAATAGCTCAGTGGTCAGCCAACACATCACAATGTGGCACACGCAGCGTGAAAGGCTACTCTTTGATAATGAGGCTATATCATGGCATGCTTCAGTTTTCATGACTCAGCATGACATTGGCTTTAAAAGTATATTAATGCCCGATCTACTGTAGCTGATGCCAGAGAGAAAGAGGTTTGCACGGGATGTCCCTTATAGCAGATGTCGGAGGGGAATGAGTTAACATGTCATCTACGAGGCGGGTGCCAGTCCAAAAATTCAAATCATACAAAAGCCCTGATCGTGGCTTGTTGCCTGAAACGTGTTTGCAAGTTGGGGCCTCGACTGGGGCCCTCCGTCCCAAGAGTTCAAAAACGTATTATTGAAAGTAGTTATTCATGTGAAACTGCTAGCACTAACAAAAGGGAAAAATCTAGGCCCTTCTTAAATCATGAGGATTGAATGGGTTCCATTTATGGATTTTCAGGCTGCTGAGGTGAAGCCACACTTGGAAAGTCAGCGATGAATAATTGTGTTAGCTCTGCACAAAATTTACCTCATCCAATCGACATGTGAAGGTTAGAGTTTCAGATATATCTAGATAGACACCACTGATGAAATTCTCGGGTATAACTGATGCAAAGTGGAATTTAAAAAGAGAGGGGCCGGGGGTTAGTTACCACCAAGGACATTGACAAACAAAGCACAGGACAAGACACAATGCATTTCAAGCTCTTGGGTCTTCTTCAGGCAAAAAAAAAAACAGATCACATTTAACATTTAGGACAGTACAAACAAAGATTGCCACTCCACTAAACCAGCTACACTTCCTACAAACCCCATCGTTTCACTCCCCCCACCCACCTGCCTTCCTTTTTTGTCTCCTAAAATCCCCTCCTTCGTTTCTGTCTGGGGGCCATTTTTTTTTAACACATGGACAGATAAGTCACTCTTTGTTCTTTGTACTGTGGTAACTAACCCCCTCTCTTTCTAAATTTTGCTTCATTCTCCACCCTCAGTCACTCCATTTTGAAACTGATGCAAAGTGGGCTTATGCTGCATTCCACAGAATGAGTAAGGTTCCTATGACTGTAGATCTCTACTTTGTAGCAGTAGAAAAGCAGAAGCACATCACTATCCATCCTTCTACCAAAGTGGCACAACTTCAAGTGTAAATTTCCTTACTATTATGTTAGGCCTATTACTGCTAGCCAGTGTATGTGTTCTTGTTTCTGTGGCATTCAAGAAAAGCACTATAGTATGTCATAGTCATGCAAAGAGTACTGCAGAAAGCATTGGGCTTGTGTCATGGGCAAAAACCTGCAATGACAGAGACTTTTCAGCACTGTTCGTTTCATACCCAGATAACTTAGCTTAAATCAAGCGGGAACCCCTGGTAAAAGATTACATCTTTCTTCTTGGTACAATGAGAGTGTGTGATACTTCAGTGATGAACTTAAAGTTGAAATCACCTTGTGTTGTTCAGGTAAAGCTGTACACACCCCATGGGTCTATCAAATACCAGACAGACTGTGCTCCAAACACTGGCTATTACCTGATTCCACTCTATGACAAGGGAGACTACATCCTCAAGGTGGAGCCACCAGCAGGATGGAGCTTCGGTTAGTAATTGTTGAATAATTAGTAACATGTCAAGTATGAGTCGACTGAGTGTGCATTTATGTTGAGGGTGTGTTTCTGTGTGCACATGCTTGGAGTTGTGTATCATTAGACTTTTCCTTTTCGCTTCCAGTCCAAATTTTGACAGGTGAGAGAGAAAGAGAGAAAGTCAGTTCCTGTCACACTTCCTGCTCTCTTTCAATCAAAGATGCTATCCCAGCACACGTGTTGTTCTGGTGTGTGTGTGTGTTTGTGTGTGTGTGTGTGTTGTGTATGTGTGTGTGTGTGTGTGTGTGTGTGTGTGTGTGTGTGTGTATATATGTGTGTGTGTGTGTGTGTGTGTGTGTGTGTGTGTGTGTGTGTGTGTGTGTGTGTATATATGTGTGTGCGTGTGCGTGTGTATATATATGTGTTGGTCTTCTCTTTGTGTTTCACGGTCTGTCAGTTTTGTTGGTCTTGCCTGTATAACTTATAAGGCCTCAGCATCAAAACGCTCTGCTTCTGTTGTCTTTTGTTTGTTTCTATTGTTTGGCAGTCCAGCAAAGCAATTTTTGTTCCAGAGCTAATTTGTTGAAAGAATGGCAGCTTTGAAAGAGGAATCTAAAAAATATAAATGAAATTCTAAAAGAAAATTGTGAAGTGAAAAAAAAAAGTTTTGCTTTTTACTGAGTGCCTCATCTTCTATACAGACTCTTGTTCCAAGGTAAGGGGTTCCATGTTTCAGAGAAGGGCCATTAGGCACTGGCTGGATGAATGGCTCTAAAGTAAGAAACATGCACACTTGAGTCATGTTTTGGCATAATCTCAAGAGAAAATTAGGCAGCTTAATGGTAGGATGGTCACAGATTCAAAAGAGTGAATCTGTGAGTTGTGTCCACAGAAAGAGAAAAATAGAGATAATACACATCCACACCACCACACCCAGATCTGGCCTATCACAGCATTAATACTTGCAGTCCAAATGGAGCAGTTTTGATAGTGGGTTAGCAGGATGTAAAACAGTTGATAGTGGGTTAGCAGGATGTAACCCATCAGAGAAAACTGCTGGATCATTTTGCTGGGGCCTGCAGGAATGTTATTGATGCTTTTCACTGTTTCAGAGCCCACCAGTATTGACCTGCATGTGGATGGGACAACAGACAAGTGCAGTTTGGGGAGGATATCAACTTCAAGTTCACTGGTTTCTCTGTGTCTGGAAAGGTGAGGGGGGCAGTTTTTTCGGTTTAGTATTTTATTTTTTTTTACTAATGTATTGTTTTTTTTTTTTTGTCTCATCTTCCATGTCTTCTCAGTGCATTACTCCTAATCCCATACAGCTCCTGACCAGCCCAAACCCAACTGCTCCCACCACCATCGGCAGTCTCCAGGGAGCAGTCAGTATCAAGTTGTCTTGAGGCAGCCCACCAGAGGATACATTGTATTGCTGTGAACGCACATCATGGTGCTCTGTTGTTCAAGTTGTGATCCAGTGTATGCAGGACACTGCCTGCAAAGCCTGTCGATCATGACAGTAGTTGCTTCATCGTACAGCCAGCATGAGTGAGTGCACCCCTCCTGAAGTTGTCACCGCAACCACCCAGAGACAGTCGTGATGAACTTCCTGATACTAACCGTTATGTTTGAGACAAACTAAACAATGGGAACTGTGGTTCCAAAGGAAGCATGGGTTGTTGAGCTTTGAATTTGACTTTTTTTTTTTTTTTTAAAGCTTTAGTGGACAGTGAGGTTGAAGGTGTTCCATTCTTGTCTGAGACGACATGACAAGGCTTGATTTTCTGTTTCATTTTTCATATTCTAACATCAACCAGACCAAAGAGATACAAACACCTGCAGTGATGGTGAGGAACTTTGAGCAGCATTCTGTAAAATGCATTCAGTTAATGAATAAAACCTGACCTTGTTCCAGTCTTCCCAATTGAGCCAATGCTTTGCCATTCAGGTTTTGGGAAGGAACCACCTGAAGCAAAAAAATTCCACAAAATAGACATGAATGTCTCCTGTTGGACTCAAACCTACGACTTTTCAGATGGCATCCCAGGGTGACCAGTGAAAAGAACAGTTGATCAGTGGCTGTGGTTCAGTGATGAGCGCTGTGGGTTCTGTGCTGGGAGATGATGGGTTCAATTCCTATCAGAACCATCTATCGAATTTGTCAATCTTTTTCTGCCCTTACCAGCTAAAACCCAGAAGTGAGTTTCCTGTGGGTTCAGTTTGGAAGAATGGAACCACATAGTTGAGTTTCATCTACTGAATGAATGCGTCTTTGAGACTGAGAATTTTGCTCAGATTTCCTGACCAACAGTCCAGGTGTCTATAGCTCACATGCTTATTGATGCCAGGACATGAATACTATGAAAGTAAGTGTAGAGTGCAGCCCTGTCATGCAGTCTCAAGGCATAGTAAAACTCCGTCACTTTCCTCATTCTCGTCCTCATCGATCAGCATTAAAAAAAAGTCTCAGATTCTGTGACCTCTCATGCCTCTCTGGCATGATGACCTCAGGTTTGATTTCCTCTTCATTATTATGCCTTTGTGAGTTATTGTTGAAGTCACACATATTGACAAGTTCATGAGGACTGTTGATAGACTGCTCTGGTTTGTGCCCTTTCGAGAGGGATGCTCACACACACTGACACTGTGACTATGCAGTAATTGTCATCTATAGGGGGCTTTGTAAGATAGTGTGCTGCATATGCTGAATCAAAATAGGCACCACTGAACATTGTCAAAGTGGCATGGCGGCAGTGCAGTGTTGCCTGTGGTTGATGGCCTCATCACTGCTTATCACTGCCAGCTCCCAGGACAAGTCGGAGCACAGCCAAAAGGGAAATCAGAATGAACGGTGTGGTGATAATGCCACTGAAAATGTAATAGCATGAGAGATTAGACAGGAAAAGGGAAAAAAAAGTGGTGTATGTATGTGTGTGTGTGTGTGTGTGTGTGTGTGTGTGTGTGTGTGTGTGTGTGTGTGTGTGTGTGTGTAAAAATCAAAGATGAAAGTTTTGATTGTGGCCAGTTGCGTGCCATCAGACAGACAGGTTACAAATGACAACAGCACTGGCTGTGATGACTGTGACCTTGATGACAGGTGGTGAGTGAGGGACAGACTGAGGGTCCAGAGGGCGTGTCAGTCACTCTCACCAGTACCAGCAGTGGTCAGATACTGCAGACAGTGCACACAGCTGTCGGAGGAAGGTGAGTGCTTTATGTTCTCACAGAACAGCCTCCAAAATTCTATTACACTTGAATGTGATATGGAGAGCGCGTGTGTGTGTGTGTGTGTGTGTGTGTGTGTGTGTGTGTGTGTGCGTGTGTGAAGAACATGATTTTTATTCCCAGCTGTAAGCAGTCAAGTAGTGGATGATGGTAGATGTATTTTTCTTCGCTCTTTTAGCCATTGCTTTCTTTCTAAGCTGTGCAATGAACATGGTGGTTTTGTTTTTGAATCACTTTTTTCATGTTTTGGACAGGATTATTAGTGATTGCATTAGTAAGTTTTAAAACGGGAATGGCAATTTTGTAAGGCAAATGAGTCACAAAATGATTGTGCAAGTAAGTTTTAAAAACAAGAATGGCAAAGCTGGAAAAGGCAAATGAGTCATAAAATGATCAAGTGCAGGTAAGTTTTAAAATGGAAATGGCAAACTTGGTAAAGGTAAATGAGTCGCACAACTTTGATATCCTAATTGGAGTAGTCAGTAAGGCAAAAATGCTATGAAAGCTATGGTCCTCTTCCCAGCGCTAACATCCAGTCAAATGAAAATTTAAATGGTGCGCAATACTGATAGCTGGTGTTGTGTTGGTATTTCATCATCTGATCCCTTAAAATGCCAGTAATTACCATTGAACAAGAAGTCTAATTGTGCAGGACCTTGCAATGTTCTGTGGCTTGTACTGTGCAGAAGTCGGGTGTGTTTAAACAAAGTAATGTGTTTTGTTGATGAAGAAACAGGGATACTCTAACTTGTTTCAATTGAGTGGCTTCGTGAACTCCAGTGCTTTAGTCAGTGACTATTTTTATACGTCCTTACTTATCTTCTTAGATGCATTTCCTCAAATGCTGTGGAGGTAATCAAGTTTGAAATACAGTCATGTTTATTATCAGATCTGTTTAAGCTCATGATTGGAAATGTCTATGAAGTGTGATGTTTCTGTAGTTTTTAAAAAGAATTTTCATATGCATGCTATTTAAAGAGCTGTAAGTTGTGCCTCTGTTGAGTCAGTATCTTGTTTCTTTTCTTTTGTTTTTCTTTAATTTAAATTACAGTGGATGAAGGGCAAAACCTGCTCAATGGGATGCACATGTTCAGGGAAGAATTGAAGATGGGTTGAACAATTTTGATGGTTTACTTTGACAGTTACACCATTACTGGAGTGATGCCAGGGGATTATACAGTGAAAGCTTCACACCCTAAGTGGTCTTTTAGCAAGGTGAGAGTGCTCTATGTTTAGTGTTAAATGCATGTGTGGTATGAGGATGCAGGTGTGTGTCGATTATGAGTGTGTATGTATGTGCATGCAAATGTGTTTTGACTGTGTGTGTGAGATGGGTTTTGTTGTTGTTTTTCTTTTTTTTTTTTTTTTATTATGTCATCATCTGAAAGCTGGATGGAACCAAAAGACATCTTTTTTGGAATGTTTCACTGGTGCAGAGCATGTTGTTAAATGAGAATATGTGGAAAATAGCTTCAGAACTTATTCTTGACAAAAATGTTGCCAGGGAAGCCAAGAAAAGTTAAATAGAGAACAAAATAAATGTTTGTATGAGGTGGGTCTGACACGTTCAAGGGTTTTATTTGTGTGTGTGTGTGTGTGTGTGTGTGTGTGTGTGTGTGTGTGTGTGTGTGTGTGTGTGTGTGTGTTTCATGACTGGTTGATTGTCATGAAAATAATGCAAGGCGGTTGACGACAAATAAATGATGTATGTTAAGGACAATGGTTGCTTGTTGTAGGTGGTGACAAAAGTGAAAGTTGTAGATGACAACATCAATGCTGGAAATGCTCTGGCTGTTGCTGGGTATGATGTGAAGGTGAGTGTCAGTGGTGGGGAGGGTGGGTGAGCGTGATGGTTTTGAGTGTGATTATGCAAATTATGTGTGGTATATGTGTGTATGTTTGCAGTAAATTTGTACCTGGTGATCATGCATAATTTGTATGTGTGCTTGTGCATGCCTAAAGGTCTGGTAATTGTGTACTCTTTGGAAGTGACTGTGGATGTGTTTACATGAATTTCTGGTGATTATATACACTTTAAATGTGTGTGGGTGTGGGTGTGGAGATGCATGTCTGATATACTGTGTGTGTGTGTGTGTGTGTGTGTGTGTGTGTGTGTGTGTGTGTGTGTGTGTGTGATATGCACTGTCAGGGTCAAGTGTTCAGTGAAGGAGAACCAATGAAAGGGGTTAACTTCATCCTGTTTCATCAGTCCGCAAAAAAAACAAGTAAGGGTGAACCATTTTCTGCCTTCCTGTCTGTCATGCCTCCACACTCCTGACTGCCCCTGTCCACTTGTCTCTTTTGATTTTGTGCCTGTCATATCTCCTCTCACTTGGGACAAAAAGAAGTCTGATGTTAATGTTGCTTTTGAACATCTTTGTCATATGACAGTGCATTGGAAGGCTTTGTCACTCCTGAAATCAGGCATAATAAATTTCAGCATTTTCAGAATCATGAAACAGTGGTTTAGAAAAATGTTCCACCAGAAATTATTGCCAGGGGTTAAATGAAAAAGAATTTGTTTGATTTCTAAGTGACTATGTTTACTGCAGTGGACTTTTGTAGTTGAAATTGTGTTTTTTGTTCTGAGAAAGCCCATTCAGAGGTCATGAATTGCCAAAGATTTACAGCATCAGGGGTCAGTGTCCCTTAACCACATAGGGCCCAGGTGAGACACTGGTAAAGACGCACTTGTGCAATCACCCCCCCCACCCACCCCCCCCCCCCTCCTGTTCTCCTGTACCTCATGGCAATTTTCATCCTTATTGGATAGAAGCATTTTCAGGCCATAGAATACTGGAAAATTATGGTTGCAATTATGTGTATGTTTGGTCTGTAGGCCCAACAGTGCACTGGGTTATTGTCTGGGTCAGGTGTTGCCATGTCTTGTCCCTGAAGGTTAACTCACTCCTTACCATGAGTCCCCTTTGTTTATCCCTCCCTCCCCCCCCCCTGCCTGCCCTGCCCTCCTCCTCCGCCCCCCCCCCCCCCTCCCCTCTCTCTCTCCCTAGTCTATTGATACATGAATGGATCACTGCAAAAAAAAAAAAAAAAATGCACTCACTTAGTGTGTAAAACATACATGACACATTTACACATAGCACAATTTATGTGGTAATAATTTCTCTTTACCCACCTCTGTGGAATGCATGGACAACTCAAAGAGCTACAAAGGCTGAGTGTTGACTGGCCAGTCGTTCAGTAAACCTGGTGTGCCTGTGAATGGATGATCGAGAGTAAATAAAGTTAGACTGTTTGACTATCAGTCCAATCGTCAGTGAAAACAGCTCCCAAATCGTCGACTTTCTTCTCCCATTTCAGCATCAGTATCCGAATGAAACACTTGTTGTTGAGGCCCATGTGCTCGCACAGTTTCGTCTGCTTCTTCACCACTATCAGCGCCCATTTCAGTGTCGGAATCCACGGCTGTCTTCCCACTGTAGGGGTCGAAATCCTCATCAGAAGAATTGCTGATGTCTTCTTCAACATCTGACCCTTCAGTCCGGATCATTTCAGTGTGTCTTCAACGCTAACTAACAATTCATCAGCCCCACTGTGTCGAACACTTCGTTGCGACGCCATCTTTTCAATCAGGCAACAGAGCTGACCGACAGTACCCTTTGTTCTTGTCGGCTAGCGAGCGAGCCACGCTACACACACAGTGCAAATGAATGAAAAGTGGTAGGGGATAACTAAAGAATCATCCCTTCTTGAGTTTCGTAACCGATACGCCACATGGACAGCGCGAATTTTCAAAATCCAAATCCGCATATATGGACATTGGTAGCGAACGCTTTGTTGTATGATGTCAGCATATGCTTGTTGTAGAGAATAGACCCCTGAATAAGAGTCAAGGTCATAAGATGAAAAAAAAAAAAAGCTTCTGCCACCACATCATGGTCTTCCTATCCTGTTCACTTATTCACTTTATTCATTTATTTCACTGTACTTCCCCGCACATATTGTAAACAAAGAGTTTTACTACTAAAAGTAGTTTTATGATATACTTACCTGTCCAAACAAATGCCTTATCTCCTCTAGGCGTGAAGCAGTGCCATGCTTCAGGATTCCCACGAAAAGATGAAAAGTGGAGAGTGGGGAGCCGGATCTTCCCTCAGAAGGCCAACTGGAGTAGTCTCCCTTAGTGAGTTCACCAAATTCACCAAGACAGCGTGAATTCAGTTTTCACTTCTTTTTTTTTGCACTACGGGGAGAGGGGAAGGTTTCCTAGTGTTTGGACAGGTTAGTTTATCATAAAACTACTTTAAGTCATAAAATCCTTTTTTCTTCATACTTGCCTGTCCAAACACATACCTGAATATCTGAAAGGGTGATGGGAATTCTCACCAGTGAAACCAGTCCTGACCTCAGACTCAAACATGCATGAATCTGACCATAAGTCATCCCAGTTGAGGGTATGTTTTTTGCCAAGGAAAAGGAGAAAAATGAATTCAGGCAATCTTGGTGAATTGGGTTATAAACTCACTAAGGGAGACTACTCCTGCTGGCCTGATAGAGGGAAGATCCAGCTCCTTGCTCTCCATTTTTAATCTTTTTATGGGAATCCTGATGCATGGTGTTGTTTCATGCCTAGTGGAGGTAAGGCATTTGATTGGACAAGTAAAACGCCACTGTGTTCTACAATTCTCGTGGATAACAATGAAACTTTATTTTAGCATCATATACTGTGTCATGGCAGATGCATGCAAGATCTTTGAAAGCTGTGGTAGCTGAAAATCTGTGACAAGTAAGAAGACACTGTCCTCCATCTGTGTCGGACAATATGCAGTATCTTTCCTTATTCGGTTTTCGGCCAGCATTCTCCATGTTTTTGTATGTTCCAGGTTTCTACTCTCTCTTAGGTACTTCTGTTTCACCCCAAGCTTGTGGATGGCGAAGAAAATGTCCAGGACCAGATGTAGCTTGAATGTGGCTGTGTGTTTGATTTGCTGTGGTTAGTAAGTGTATGTGTCACTTCTAGCTTGCTAGTGACACCTTGCAGCATGTGTGTGTGTGTGTGTGTGTGTGTGTGTGTGTGTGTGTGTGTGTGTGTGTGTGTGTGTGTGTGTGTGTGTGTGTGCATCATCGGTGTGTACATTGTTTATGACCATTGGCTTTGGCTTTTGAATTCTTGAGGTTCAAAATGGGAAAGAGGATTTGGGCAGAAGTAAGAAGGGAATCTTGGAAAGTTGCTGAAGGGTGAGTTTAAAGTCCTATCAGCCGGAGGCTCTTAATCCTTATGCCTCTGACGTCGCCGTTTGGTGACAACGTTGCTCACTGCTGACATCACCGTTTGGTGACCAACTAGGGTACCTAACTCCCGATACTCTCACTCTCCAAGTTGATGAGATAGAAAGCCAGCAATAAACGTCATAGTGGGGGATGACCTGACCTGTCGTCACAGCCACTTGCTTCGTCAGAGCGTTGTTAAGTGGTTTTTAAAAATTTTATTCCGATTGTTTTTTCATTCACTATGACGTCACAACCAAGCACTTTACATAGTTTACTTGACCTTGCCGCACTTTTACCACAGATCAAGTGCTGGAAGTAGTGAATAGACGGTCAGTTGATTCTGATTCAGATGAAGAAGTCCCAGATAGTGACCAGGAAACATGGGATAGCGAGAGCTTGACCGAATTACTGCAAAGTGAGGCTTTGGACGCATGCGAAGTGGTGGGGAGGGGAGAGAAGAACAGAAGATGAGAGATCAGACCAGAAATGCAGCCTCACCGCGCGTGTGCCCAGTGATTTGCATTGAGCTAACCAGCAGTGATTGACAGTTGAGAGTGTATGTAAGGGGTGATCCAGGCGAATAGTTAAGACCAGTAAAAGGCAATGAACACTGCTGGCTTGTAGGTCGAGGTTGAAGGGGGCGTTGCCGACTGACTCGTGTCAGAGGTGAGCAGCAGAGATGTGATTGAGTGGGAATTATGATCGGTTGAAATGGCTCCCCCCAGGTTCAAGAGACCAACAGGCATAAATGACGTTGTTTTCATAAAAAAATATTGCTTTCAACAGTGAGAGTGAAAAGGATGTGTGTGTGTTTATGTGTGTGTGTTTGTGTGTGTGTGTTTTCCCTTTTTCTTATTTTCATGTGTACCAGATAGGCATAAGAATTTGTGTGTGTTTGTGTGTGTGTGTGTGTGTGTGTGTGTGTGTGTGTGTGTGTGTGTGTGTTCCCTGCTATTGGAGCAGTTGGATTTATGGCTTTTTCTTCCCATTTTTCTGTCAGATATACCATACTTTCTGGTCTTCATTGTGAGCGGAGTATTTTTTCCTCCCTTGTTGAGAGTTTGTTGGCATGCTTTCTTCTTTTTTATTTTGAGAAGAAAAAGATAACATTCATCTTTTTATTTTACATTTTTTTGCACTTGAAATTACTAACTATTTGAAATTGTTGTTGACTAACCATTACCAAGATGTTAGATATGATAAAAAAAAAAAAATACAGTGCATCTCCTCCATTTTACAAAAAATAGCATGTGAATTGGTTGTTTAGTTCCTGAGATATTGGCGTTTCACATATGCTGGTATGAAATAAGAGCTTTTTAAAAAAAAAAAATGGCTGGCAATGGGGATTCATGCAAAATAGAACGTCTAGCGGTGAAAGGGTTAAGGAGTTGCTGTTCCCAGACAAGTCCTCTGGGAATCATGTTAAAAAAGTTGTGTGATTGATTTTTGAAATTTTGATCAAAAGAATTGTATGAAATCAGCTCAATATTTGCCTTGGTCTGGATTTTTGAAAATTTGATCAAAAGAATTGTATGAAATCGGCTCAATATTTGCCTTGGTCTGTTTTCTTACATTGACCCCCCTCCTTCTCCCCCCCCCCCCCCCGTTTCACCCAACTGCCGTCTTCAGTGCTACTACTGCTTTTTACTATAAGGCTTGAGGAATCAGAACTTACCACAGTTCTTGAGGGATCTCAGCAGATCTTTTTTATAGCTGGTTCCAAAGATGGAAGTGGAGCTGATGAGAAACAAAGAAACTAGAAAGAAACAAAACAGCATAATATGCCGGTTTATTTTTTGTTTGATTTCATGATTTTGTCAGCTCCTCACCCTCCTCCATCCCTTTCTCTGGCTTTGTTCCCCCTCCACTCCCCCTTCCTTACTCCTTTCCTGCCATTCCCCTTTCATTCCTTATCTGTAGCCTTTCCTCCTGCCTGTTACCACTGTTGCTGTTTTCACACAGGTTGTCGTGGCTGTGAGAAATCGTTGCCGAAGGGTTTCCCCTCCCACGTCCCAGCAGCCCTTGTGTCATGTAACCTCACAGTCGGATGGTTCCTTTGCCTTCAGCACCGTGCCCACAGGCCTCTATTTTCTGGTGAGCTGTCTTTTGTTGTCTGTCTGGCCAGTTGGAATGCTTTCTAGTCTTTAGTCCTAGTGGTGGGGGTGAGAGAAAAAAAGAAAAAGACATGCACTGCAGTTTCACAGAGCTGATTCCAGAAAATGATAAAACTTAGTAGGGAGAGGAGGGTGGGGAGAGAGAGGAAAGGACTTTGGGAGAAAAGGAGATGAAGGAGGCGTGGCAGGTGAAGGGATGGGGAGGGAGATGGGAGATTGGAGGGCATCAGGACGTGTGGGAGGGGAGGAGGGGGGATCTGTTAGATATGAAGCAAAAATCTTGTTTGATGTAGGTGAATGGGGAGAAAACATTCCTTGAGAAAAGAACAAACAGCATGTTTTAAACTGGAAGTGAAAGTTGGGAGGGGAGAGAGCAGAGGAAAAATAATGAGGGTGGGGGATGTTTAGGGGAAGTAGGCGATGTCCTTCATTTGCGGGTTCCACTGCATAATGAAATAGATTTCGTCGCATCATTTTTTTTTCATTTTTGTGGTGGGACCAGAAGAGAAAAGGAATTTTACTACTGAGAGTAGATTTATGATATACTTACCTGTCTAAACAGACGTCTTATCTCCACTAGTGAGAATCAACGTCGTGCATCAGAATTCCCTTAAAAAGATTAAAATTGGAGAGTGGGGATCCGGATCTTCCCATGAACTCACTCAGTACTGGCAGAGTTTTCCCTTAACTTTCCTACGGGACACACCATTTGTAAGGGTTATTTTTAAAAAATCCTTAAAAAAGAAAATCTTAGGAGTAAGGACATGGAACTTTCCGAACATATTGAGTTAGTTGGGGTGAAAATATCAAACTTCCTACCTTCATCTTTTTTCTTCTAGAACCATTGAAAAAAATCCTTATTAAAAAAAAAAATCAGAATTTGACACAGGAAGATGTCTAGTATATGTATCCAGGGAAGCACAGTGTCTTTAAAACAGTCTGTTCTCTCACAAAATAAACCAAGACATGTCCAAATATGATAAATATGATGATTTTTTTTAATATTCAAATTGTAGCCTATAGGGCACTCTGTGTAGACTCTATACTACTGGTGACAAGATTTGCATATATAGACCAGCTGCCGTGGTGAAGTGGTTAGCACCATGGACTCCCGGCTGGAGGTCGTGGGTTCAATTCCCATCAGAGTCATGTGGGATTTTTTCTGCCCCCCTACCGGCTCTGACCCAGAGTTGAGAGTTTGCTGTGGGCTCAGTTGGGAAGACCAGGACCACACAGTCGAGTTTCATCCACTTAATGGATGTGTCTGAGAGAGTTTGCTCAAATTTCCTGACCAACACTGCAGATGTCTGTATCTCTCGGGCCTGGCTGAGGCCAGGGTATGTTATGAAAGTAAGCATAGAATACAGCCCTGTCATGTAGTCTCTGAGTGGAATAGAAATCCGCAGCATCATCTTCATTATCCTCATTCTCATTGATCAGCATAAAAAAAAAAAAGTCAAATTCTGTGGCCCTTCATGCCCTGCTCTCACGGTGACGTCAGTTTCAATTTCTTCTCCACGTCTGTGGTCTTGGTTGATTCCGTCAGGGTCACCGGTATCAGCGAACCATGGGGGCTGTCACTGGACGGTCGTGGTGGCGCCCTCCGGAGGGAGAGCTCACTCATGCTGGCTCCACGACAAAGCAATTATTGTTGTCAGTAGGGGGCTTAGAAGGTGGTGTCCTGCGTATGTTAGATCAGAACAGGTGCTACTGAACACCACCAAAGTGACGGCAGCAGTGCAGTGTCTCCTCGGATGGGTTGCTTCTTGATGCCATGACATTGACTGCTACCTGTGAATTGTCGGTGCCGGGGTTGTGGCGGGCCAGCCCGGCTGTGGCTGTGGACGGGGGGTTGGAATGAGTGGCAGGGGTGCACTGTTACTAAGGTGGCATGGAAGAGAGGACAGAAGACAAGAAAAAGATTCGCATATACAGAGAGTTTAGTCAAAGGCATGGAACTCTAGCTGTCCATTCTGCACCACTGTTTGCTAGTATGCAACCACCTACATCAAAATTATTGGTGATTTGGACCAGATGAATCTGCGTAAAGATGATCAAGGGTGGGGGTCAGTTTGGGATGAAAGTGATTTTCTGCACCAGCCTGTAACTAAAGCAGTCAAGCTGGATGTACTGCACTGTTTTTGGATCAGTTGAGAGGGCTCCATGTGGTCATGTGAGCTGGATGTGGTGATCTGTTGTTTGATGGGAAAGCAGTGGGGGAAAAGTGTTGACATGTGATACAATCATACAGGTTCCATTCTACAAAGGAGAGCACATCACCTTTGACGTGGAGCCAGAGAGGCTGGACTTTGAAGTGACACACGACTCCGTAGTTTTTGAGGTGAGCATTTGTTTGACTATATTTCCATTGTATTTCCTTTATTTGTTTTTGCTTTTTTTTTTTTTTTTGATCTGTTTTCATTGATTAGAGGTATATTGAAATGGGTTTTGTTTTTTGAATTATACAAATGTTTTAGGTTGTGTGTATATGTGCCTATGTGTGTGTGTGTGTGTGTGTATATATGTGTGTGTGTGTGTGTGTGTGTGTGTGTGTGTGTGTAGGTAGGTGTGTGTGCATGTGTCTCTCTGTCTCTCCTCCCCTCCCTCCCTCCCCCCACCATCCCTTTGTTCCCTCCTTCCCTTCTGTTCCCCTTCTCCACATTTTCATAATTCTCCCTCCTCTCTATGCTTTTTTTCTCCTTTCTAGAAAGGCATTTTCTTCATACTTACCTGTCCACACACATGCCTTATCTCTACCAGGCATGGAACATGCTATATATCAAGATTCCCTTAAAAAGATTGAAATGGAGAGTGGGGCAGTTAGCTTATCCTTTAACCATCAGACAAACAAATGATGAGCTCATACTTGGTTCACCCTTATAGCGTGAATTCAGTCTTCTCCTTTTCTCAACAAGGAAACATGTACTCCTCTGGTCTCTTTGATTTTGGTTTCCATTTTGGATTCTCTGTAGGGATCCTTGAGTTGGCCTCCCCTTTCAGGAGGAAACACTTCATCTTGGCCAGTGGAGAAAGTAACACAAACCTGCGCTTGTCTTCACCTTCACAATCACCATTATCACAGAGCACCCTGGCGTCTTCCAAGTTGACCTTGTACTTTCAGAGCCTGCATGTTGGGCAGAAAGCTGTCTCCTACCTCATCCCCCATGAAGTCGCTGTCAGCTGCTCCGGCTTTTTTCCCTTCCTTCCATGCAACTTGTGTGAGAGATGGACAGGTTCAACGTGGCATGCAGTCTGTGGCTCTCACCTTGAACAGAGCTGGCTTGCAAGGCTTCTTTTCTGAGTAAGGCTCTTGCACCCCTTCTCTCTTTCATGTCACATTTGGAAGGTAAATAGAGAAAAACCTGCCAAGACACTGAGACACCTGTGTTGCCATGGGGGTTGACATGCTCACAGACGTTTCCTTTCGCCACATTAGTTTGAGTGTTCATAGTTCACTCTTGGACTGACTCCCAGTGGGGACCTCATCTCTCACCGTATGATTTTTGAGTGTTCATGGGGCATTCCTTAACTTTGGTTTACAAGCAGCATTACCCACACAAAAGCCTGGGTACTTGTCTGGGTGCTGCTGCTGGTATTTATTTGGAACATTTTTGTGGCATGGCTGTCTAGGAAACAGCATTGTAGTCCTTCTGTTTGTCTCATTAGCCAAGTATATCAAGTGTTCTGGCACACCCTTTATTTGCTCCCTTACATTGGATCATGGCCTTTTACCACATGAATTTGGGTGTTCATGCTACACCCTTTTTTGTTCCACTTGTATACATTTGCCCCAAGGTGAGTGTCAGGAGGTCAAATTTTTATGTATTTACATTAATCCTTTCACCGCCAGACATTCTATTTTGCATAAATCCCCATCGCCAGCCATTTTCCAAAAAAGCTCTTATTGTATATCAGCATATGTGAAACGTGGATATCTCTGGAACTAAAGAACCAATTCTCATGCTATTTTTTGTAAATGGAGGAGATACACTGTACTTTTATTATATTGTAACATGTTAGTATGGTAAGTCAACAACAATTTCATTTTTTAGTGATTTCAAGCGCAAAAAAAAAAAATGCAAAATAAAAAAAGAATGTTATGTTTCTTCTAAGCGTAAAAAATAAAGAAAGAATGCCAACAAACTCTCAACAAGGGAGGAAAAATACTCCACTCACAACTGAAGACCAGAAAGTATGGTATTTCCAACAGAAAAGTGCATGAAACAGCCACAAATACAACTACTCCAATAGCAGGGAACACACACACACACACACACACACACACACACACACACACACACACACACACACACACACATTCTTATGCCTAACTGGTACACATGTAAGAAAGAAAAAGGGAACATACACACACACACACACACACACACACACACACACACACACACACACACACACACACTCACGTCCCTTTCACTCTCAACAGTAATATATATATATATATATTTTTTTTTTATGAACACAAAGTCATTCATGTGCCTGTTGGTCTCTGAACCCTTGCCATTCAGTTCATCTATATAATCAGCTGTACACCCACTCGAAACACGTCTGTGCTACTCCTCTCTCTCGTGTCAGTTGGCCACGCCCCCTTCAACCTCGACCAGCAAGAGTCGGCCCACAGCGTGTGTGTGAAGTTCGTTGCCTAAAGTCTTAGTTCGCTCCCTCACATAGAGTTAGTGAACAGTCAATCAGTGCTGGCTGGCTCAACGCAAAAACACTGGGGCACACGCGGTAGGGTAGTAAATGGGCATCTTATCAGCCTCTCATAAACAATTTGGCCACGGTCCAACGCTTCACGTTGGAATAATTCGGTCAAGCCCTCACTATCGTTCTTTGCTCGTGACTGTCTGGGTCTTCTTCATCTGTATTAAGAACAATCGACCGTCTATTCAATATTCCAGCACTTGATCTGTGGTAAGTGTACGGCAAGGTCGAGCACGTAAAGTGCTTGGTGGTGACGTCATAGTGAATGGAAAAAAAAACAATCGGAATAAAGTCAATAAAACACTGAACTGAATAGTGTTCTGACAAAGCAAATGGCTGTGAGCATGGGCCAGACCATCCCCCAACTATGACGTTTATTGCTGGCTTTTTATCTCATGAACTAGGATCGTGAGAGTATCGCGAGTTAGGTCATCCTACTTTGTCGCCAAAAGGCGCCTTTGGCGCTCTGCCAAGACATCGCCAAAAGGCGCCTTTGGCGGTGAAAGGGTTAAGGCCACTTAATATCGGGCAACCAGTGGTGATGACATATGTTTTGGCCCTTTTACCACGTTAATTCATGATACACCCCATTGCATTAAAGTCATCTTCTGCTCTCAGCCATTATCATGTTTTCTTGACATTTCTGTGTGTCTCAGTGTGTGCAATCCCCGCCAGTTTGGCAACAATGGCTTGCATTGGCATGTAAGGTCTGACTGGACGGGTCTTCTCCTTTTCCTGATCCTGGCTCATTTTCTTTTCTCATATTTGACTCATATTAGTGGAGCCATAAAGGAGAGCAGAGACGATCTTTTAACCACCAGGAGGCAGCTTTTTGGACAGGTAAGTATGAAGAAAAGGAATTTTACTTCTAAAAGTAGTTTTATGATATGTTTGCCTGTCCAACCACTAAGACATCCTCCCCCTCCTTGCAATATGGAAAAAGGGGTGAAAACTGAATTCAGGCTGTGAGGGTAAATTGAGTATGAACTCACTAAGGCAAACTACTCTTGTTTGCTTGATGGTTAAGGGAATAGCTAGCTCCCCAACTCTCCATCTTAGTCTTTCTATGAGAATCCTGATGTATGGCATGTTCCACACCCAGTAGAGATGAGGCTTTTGTTTGGACAGGTAAGAATATAATGAAACTACTTCTAGCAGTAAAATTCCTTTTCCACATATGATCTGTACTCCTAAAACTTTACCATACCACTCCACATCATACCACACCACATCACAGCAAACCACCACAACACCACCGCAAACTTAGACATGATGCCTGTCTTCTTAGGTTTAGTTTGTTTACTTTTTCCAGAGGAACTTTGAAGTGGCCGGCTTCTCAGTCAGCGGACGAGTCGTTGAGAGTGAGAAGGTAAGAGTTACCTAGCCTTTAACATGCGATTTGAATCTCATGTTGCCGTAACTGTCACTGTTGAATGAGAGAATCCTGTGAAGTAAAGAGAATTTTAACATTACTGCTTAACTCTTATTTCTGAGAGGGGGGGGGGGGGATGATTATGAGGTGAATGAGATTAGAGTTACAGTGGATGCCACCAAAGTGGCTCAGTGTTGTGTCGAATTCTGTGACCCTTCATGGCCTGCTGTCAAGGCAACTTGTTCTCCATGTCCCATGGCCACGTCTGTGATGATTGTCCTCAGTGTCTGCACACATTAATAGGGATGGTTGTTGAATGGATGTGATGGCAGTTGGAACTGATGTTATGGCAGATTGGATGGACTATGTAGCTTGGGTGGATTAGGTGGTTTGGATGGGTAGGTGGTTTGGATGAATATGGTGGTTTGAATGGATGATGTGGCTCGAGTGAATGTGGTTTGGATGGATATGGTGGTTTGAATGGATGATGTGGCTTGAATGAATGTGGTTTGGATGGGTATGGTGGTTTGAATGGATAATGTGGCTTGAATGAATGTGGTTCGGATGGATATGGTGGTTTGGATTGATTGTTGGCTTGGGTGGATGTACTTTTGAATGGAATGGTGACTTGGATGGATATACTGGTTTGGATGGATATGGTGGCACAGACAGATGTGGTGACTTAGTTGGATGATGTGGTGGCTTCGATTGATGCGGGAGTTTGGAAGTTGAGGAGGGGGAGGGGGTTGGATGCATGTGGTAACAAACAGATAATATGGCAGTTTGGCTGGCAACAGTGGCCTTGATGGATGTGGTGGCTTAGATGGATGATGTGGTGGTTTGGATGGATGTGAAGATGGTGGCTGGGTGGATGCGATGGCTTGGATGTATGTGGTGGCTTAGATGGATGTGGTGGCTTAGATGTATGTGGTGGTTTCAGTGCTATAAATGGTACAGATGGATGTGGTGGTTTCAGTGCTATAATGGTACAGATGGATGTGGTGGTTTCAGTGCTATAATGGTATAGATAGATGTGGTGGTTTCAGTGTTATAATGGTATAGATGTATGTGGTGGTTTCAGTGCTATAATGGTACAGATGGATGTGGTGGTTTCAGTGCTATAATGGTACAGATGGATGTGGTGGTTTCAATGCTATAATGGTATAGATGGATGTGTGGTGTTTCAGTGCTATAATGGTATAAATGGATGTGTGGTTTCAATGCTATAATGGTATAGATGGATGTGGTGGTTTTCAGTGCTACAACGATATAGATGGATGTGGTGGCTTCAATGTATGTGGCTTTGGTGGATGGTGTGATGATTTGGCTGGATGTGGTGGTTTGGTTGGAAGTGGTGGTTTCGATGGATGTAGTGGTTTGGATGAATGTGTGGTTTGGATGGATGTGGTGGTTTGGATGGATTGGTGGTTTGGATGGATGTAGTGGTTTGGATGAATGTGTGGTTTGGATGGATGTGGTGGTTTGGATGGATGTGTAGTGATCTCTTTTTTCATAGAAGAAGATAAGACACTGCTTGTTAGGTCAATGCAGTGATGATCTGTTACCTGTGCTGTGGTGGAATGGACTCAAGCCATGCCTGCTAAGCCGTATGAATGTGTAACGCACTGACCTTGAGAAGATTCCAGGTGTGACGTGTTGTACACAACATGTCTTTTAAGGATCCCAAATTTTTCATGAAAATTGCTGCATTGTTTCATATTTTGTTCATATGAGATCCCCATATGTGCAGATGTGCCTGTGGGTGACGCTGTGCATATCTGTGCCCATGCAGAAGATAAAGTATGCTTGTTAAGATCCTGTGATCCGTGTTGCATTCCTTTTGTTATGGGAACACACGATGCCCAGCATGAAACAGCATTAGAGAGGAGATGACCACCACCAAACACCCCTATGACCCATTGAAATGTGACAATGAATGCTCCAGTAGCAGCAGCAGCACTGCTCATGGGCCTGTCATGGCACCCTTCAATATATGGTCATGGAAATGTGAAAAAACAGAGGTGCCTGGTGCCCCCATTTTGTTTTTGTCTTTTGTTACTTGTGGTTGCAATTAGTCCAGAAAATATGTACATGTCAGAATTGTTTTGACAAGTTAATTGTAGGCTAATTAGGGCCAAACCTGCCTTCTTACTTGTACACAGCATGGTAATTGATAAACATGAAACACTGAGTGTAGGCTGGGATAGCAAATCAGTCTTTTGATTTCAGGTGATAAAAAGCTGAACCAGAGCCAGTTACGTACATTGACGCTGAAGTGGTACTGAGCTGATTTGTGAGCAGATTTGTTTGCCTAAACAGGAAAAGACATGACTATTTTCTGTGAGCTTATCTCTGGCATCTGCTTTACTGTATCGTGTTGTGAATGCCAGTTGTAAAAGCTCTTCTGAGATGGCAAAGCAGCCAGGTGTTGTGGATTCAGTTGGAACCATAAAGAAGCAGCAGGGGAAGCAGAAGTCACAGTGAAGTTATACCAGAAATTAGCCATGCATTGTGCAGTCCGTCCTGGGAAACTTGCATGCACATCCTTCCAATAAAGTTTTTGACTTTGTTGCAGGTAAATGTAAATGTATGCTGTATAGGTTGATAATGTATGTGCATTCTTGAACATTTCAAAAATTAAAGAAAAATTTGCAAATTGTTCCTAAAAATAGTGCAGAGTTGTCACATCTCTAAGAAAGAAATGTGTTAACAAGGCTAATCTCTGTCCACTTCTTTCAGGGAGTGGGCATCGCCAAGGCAACAGTTCTGATCAACGGGGTGGCCACCACCACAACAGACGCCACGGGCACCTATCACCTGGAGAACATGAAGACTGGGGACATACTCACTCAGCGTAACAGCTGACAACATCTTCTTTCCAGAAAGTTCCATGAAAATCACCCCCAACACACCTCAGCTTCCAGATATCGTGGCCACAGAGTGAGCAGAGGGGAACAAAGGGAAAGGGGATGGGGGAGGGAAATGATGATGTAAGAGGGAGGGGCATGGGGGTTTTAACAGCCTTCAATTCTCTGAGACTTTGCTGCTTGTTTTCCAGTTTCAAAGACAAAATTCCATGGAGTTCTGATTTTCAGAGAAAAACGAAAATGACAGATCGGATATCATACAGTATACACTGTGCCATTTGATATCATACAGTATACATTGTGCCATTTGATATCATACAGTATACACTGTGCCATTTGATATCATACAGTATACACTGTGCCATTTGATATCATACATTATACACTGTGCCATTTGATATCATACAGTATACACTGTGCCATTTGATATTATACAGTATACACTGTGCCATTTGGAGCTTATGCAAGCTGTTGCCAGTTAGCTAGGTCTGTGTGGCTGCATTTTGTGGCTAAGGCAATACTGTGAAGTCCAGCTGATTATCTCACACTGCCAGTGTACAGCATGGAGTGGCACATGTTTACTTTCATGGCAAAAACACGTTAGGACAACACTGTCTGGTTTAGGCCATGCCCTGCCCTGCGTATCCATCTTTTGGTGTTAACAACGAATTGTTGTTCCTCACTTCCACTTTGTGCCTTGCACTGTCCCCCTCATAACCGTACTAATTATTTCTTGGTCAGTAAAAGTCTGAAGTGGGTTTGGGATGTGGGTCTTGGTTGTTTATTGGAAAAGAGTGGGGGGAAGAGTGGGGAAGGATAGTTGAAAGGCATTGAGTAAAGCCGAAGCAGCACATAGCTCATGTAAAGAACTAGATATGGAAGAGACATTTTCTGTGTAAGCTGTATGTTGATCAGATTTAACTGATAGCATGAAAACACTTCCATCAAGGTGTTTCATGTTGAAATAACATTGTCACACTGTTTCCTGTATGAGCTTATTTTTTAACCATTTTTTTTTCAGAGCTTTCATATAAAGTTATAATTTTACAACATGCTCTGAATCAATTAAACATGTTTTGTAAAAAGATCATGTTGATCTAGTGAAGTGTGTCAGTAATTGCTATTAATCTGTATCTGCTTGACATGAAAATCAAACAAGGACAGAACATGTAGGTTTTGAAAGATCATAAAGGAATGCCTTGTATGTCTGCACCCTATGTAAACACAGTGCAGGCTTCTAAGGGTGGTGCAGGATTCCACCTGCTGGCCGGTTCAACGGCTTAGAACAGTATTTCCCTTGGTCCTGCTGGCATCGTCAGGTGCCTCTTTTTCTCTTCTCTTTCTTCTTTCTGTTAGCCAGAGGCTGTTGCAGTTAGACCCCAGTCTGTGCAGGTTTAAGGAGATTTTGATGCTTCAGTTCTGGTTGACCTGTTCCAAGAACACTGGACTTGAGGGAAGCTAGCTTGAAGGCTGAGGGGAACAGTGACCTCAAATCAGACAGTAGCTTGTCAGTGACAATTCTTGCTGTGCATTATTAGGGGTGATTGTACACATGTCGACTTAGATGACTGTGATAGAAAATTATCTGCTGACTGTTTTAGCCAACATTTAGTTATTTGTCGTACACAATGATATGTTGCTTGAAACTGCTTTTGGGATAGTTTATTTTATGGCAAGTCTCATGAGAGCTACTTTCTGGCAAAATGGTTATTCCTAGTTTTGACTGGGACAACAGACACGCTTGTTCACCGACTTGCTGCACATCATACTGTCAGTGTTAGAATTACACCATTGCTGCTGGAAATCTTGATGGATAGAATGCATGATTAACAAAGTATGGAGTAAGACAGAGAAGGCAGTTTTGTTTAAATAAAACGTCATATCCAAATAAATGCACGAAATTG
Organism: Conus betulinus; assembly: GCA_016801955.1. NCBI lineage: Eukaryota > Metazoa > Mollusca > Gastropoda > Neogastropoda > Conidae > Conus > Conus betulinus. Next base: position 198,738 of record JADBJO010000335.1, on the reverse strand, counting down.
AAGAAAAAAGAAGAAGACAGAAGAAGAAGAAGAAAAATGCTGTGGGTGTAGTTCGATTTCACAGTGCTTCTGTAGCTGTTGTACATGAATCTGTCACCTAACCCAAATTGCTTACCTGACTCTGTCACTGTTGTACATGAGTCTGTCACCTAACCCAAATGCTTACCTGGCTCTGTCACTGTTGTACATGAGTCTGTCACCTAACCCAAATTGCTTACCTGGCTCTGTCACTGTTGTACATGAGTCTGTCACCTAACCCAGATTGCTAACCTGGCTCTGTCACTGTTGTACATGAGTCTCTCACCTAACCCAGATTGCTAACCTGGCTCTGTCACTGTTGTACATGAGTCTGTCACCTAACCCAAATTGCTTACCTGGCTCTGTCACTGTTGTACATGAGTCTGTCACCTAACCCAAATTGCTTACCTGGCAACCTGTCTGAGACACAAGTAACTTTAAAGCAAACAAACAAGTAACACAACAAAAAGCCTGATACAATGGAAGCACATGTAAAAGGCAGACATTTTACAGATGCCAAATCACAAAAGAACTAGGTGTTGCTAATGAAGATTCCTGTCCTCAGCTGGAACAGACAGTTTCAGTATGGGATCTTCATATAGTCTACATCATCTCCTCTCTGAAGGCACCAGGGTTAATGTTGTGATCCATAGCTGGGATCTCCATATAGTCTACATCATCTCCTCTCTGAAGGCACCAGGGTTAATGTTGTGATCCATAGCTGGGATCTCCATATAGTCTACATCATCTCCTCTATGAAGGCTCCAGGGTTAATGTTGTGATCCATAGCTGGGATCTCCATATAGTCTACATCATCTCCTCTCTGAAGGCTCCAGGGTTAATGTTGTGATCCATAGCTGGGATCTCCATATAGTCTCTACATCATCACCTCTCTGAAGGCTCCAGGGTTAATGTTGTGATCCATAGCTGGGATCTCCATATAGTCTACATAATCTCCTCTCTGAAGGCACCAGGGTTAATGTTGTGATCCATCAGTTGATGTGACCCATCAAGAGGAAGAGCAGAGTCAGGGCTGGCAAACTCACTATAATGAATTCCACCACAGGTAGATCAAGCCAGCACCCAGTGCATTCTGGTTATCACACATATTGATTTAAAATCAGCAGTCAATACTTTCCGTAGTCAATCACGAAATACTGATTAAAAATTGGCATCCTGTACCTCACAGTGGGGTTGACCACAAATATTGATCAAAATCAGCAGCCAGTAAGTTCTTCCAGTTGACCATAAATGTTGATTAAAGTACCATCAGTACCTCCCTGTCATGGACCATCAAGATTGATCAAAGTTAACTGCAACTACCTCCTTGTAGTTGACCATAATAATAACATGGATGAAAATTTGCATCCAGCATTGCCCAGTAATCACTCACAAAGATGATCAAAATTGGCAGCTTGTACCTCCGTCGTCAGCTGTAAAAATTGATCAGTCTGTTGCCACAGTGCCTGTACCTTCCATTAGTTGACCATTAAGATGGAACAAAATTGGCAGCCAGAACTGCCCAGTGGTCAACCACAAACATCAAAGTCAGCAGCCAATACCTCCTGGTAGACAACCACAAACACAGTATGGCCCCATTCCACCACTACTACTCCCATTCCCACCAACAGAGATCAGCCTATCTCACAGTGCAAGAAGGGTATAGAAGATTGTCCTTTTTTCCCCCACACAGTATTGACCTGAGCACCATACCCTGAGGTCCTTTTTTCCCCACACAGTATTGACCTGAGCACCGTACCCTGAGGTCCTTTTTCCCCACACAGTATTGACCTGAGTACCGTACCCTGAGGTCCTTTTTCCCCACACAGTAATGACCTGGGCACCATACCCTGAGGTCCTTTTTTCCCCACACAGTAATGACCTGGGCACCATACCCTGAGGTCCTTTTTCCCCACACAGTATTGACCTGAGCACCATATACCCTGAGGTCCTTTTTCCCCACATAGTAATGACCTGGGCACCATACCCTGAGGTCTTTGTTCCCCACACAGTAATGACCTGGGCACCATACCCTGAGGTCCTTTGTTCCCCCACACAGTATTGACCTGGGCACCATACCCTGAGGTCCTTTTTTTCCCCACACAGTATTGACCTGGGCACCATACCCCGAGAGGTCCTTTTTTCCCCACACAGTAATGACCTGGGCACCATACCCTGAGGTCCTTTGTTCCCCACACAGTAATGACCTGAGCACCATACCCTGAGGTCCTTTGTTCCCCACACAGTAATGACCTGGGCACCATACCCTGAGGTCCTTTTCCCCACACAGTATTGACCTGAGCACCATACCCCCTGAGGTCCTTTTCCCCACACAGTAATGACCTGGGCACGATACCCTGAGGTGCTTTTCCCCCCACACAGTAATGACCTGGGCACCATACCCTGAGGTCCTTTTTCCCCCCACTGTATTGATCTGAGCACCCATACCCTGAGGTCCTTTTCCCCACACAGTATTGACCTGAGCACCGTACCCTGAGGTCCTTTTCCCCACACAGTATTGACCTGAGCACCGTACCCTGAGGTCCTTTTCCCCCACACAGTAATGACCTGGGCACCATACCCTGAGGTCCTTTTTTTTCCCACACAGTATTGACCTGAGCACCGTACCCTGAGGTCCTTTTCCCCACACAGTATTGACCTGAGCACCGTACCCTGAGGTCCTTTTCCCCACACAGTATTGACCTGAGCACCATACCCTGAGGTCCTTTTCCCACACACAGTATTGACCTGAGCACCATATACCCTGAGGTCCTTTCCCACACACAGTATTGACCTGAGCACCATACCCTGAGGTCCTTTTCCACACACAGTAATGACCTGAGCGCCATACCCTGAGGTCCTTTGTTCCCCACACAGTATTGACCTGAGCACCATACCCTGAGGTGTGGTCTGAATCTTTCCAGTCTCTGTTTCTCTGAAACTTTTCTTTTTCTTCCCCTCCCTCCTCCATGTTCTCGCCCCCTCATCTCCCACCATCCCCACTCTCCCATCTCCCTCCTGACATCACTCAGTGTCCACTTCTTCAGTCATAAAGATGGCACTCTTAAGGAAAGAAGAAAAAGATCTTCATTATTTTGCGTTTTATCATTCATTGACAGATTGCCTACAAAGCTGTGGATGCGATTTTTCATGATTTTTTGATTGTCTGTAAAACAGCGCTGTGGAATCTATTTTGTGACCATTTCCCCTTCATGTTTAATACTGTGAAAAGTTTCTGTTACAGCCCTAAATTGATTTGCCACAGTTATTATGTGCAAATGATTTTCATGGATGAAACTGGACTTGAGATTGAAGGAGACTGGAGAGAATCTAACTCCATACCTGAACATCTCAAGAAAAGGTCTCTCATGCAGGGAAGAAAGAAGACTCCATTTCACACACAAGTAAAAAGAGAAGTTGGAAAGGCATCCAAAGTGACCAAAGAATCAAACGCAGTAAATAGGAAAAAAATGCTAGAAAGTTTTAAGGTGTGTTCGCTTTCCAAGGAAAGGAGAACTGATGTTCATGAGGTTGGCTGTCTGATGGAGGTCGCTGTGAATCACGTAAGGATAAGGGCTTGGCTCTCCCTTCTCTCTCTTGTCCTGCTTTGAAAAATCATTATTGTCGAAAGCATTATTGACACCAAGAGGGAATGAAACAATTTTGTTTGCAGTTTTGCCCTAGAAAAACAAAACAAACAACAACAAAAAAAAAGCTTGAGCAGGGGAAAGGAGGGGGACAGGGAGGACTTGAATTCTTTTTTATCCCCTGTCTAACATCACTTGCAATGATATGACCTTGAACTAAACACCAGGACACAAAATCATTTTTGCATCAAAACACACATTTACAAGCAGTTTGAAGTGTTGGACACGACTGAAAAATCTTGACTTAGCTATCGTGTTTTTTTTTTTTTTTTTTTTTGTTTTTTCAGTCAATGTCTGTGGCAAAGTAACCATTGACCGTATCCCAGAAAGCCTTGGGCGGTGACCAGCCAGCGGCGCATCATTTACAGCCCAGAAGGCAAGGGGTCAGAGGCCATCTCTAAAATGACTGATGCTGAGGGCAAGTTCTGTGTCAAGGTCAACCAGGCAAATATATCTTCAATGTGAGTGGTTTTTATTTATTTATTTTTTTTTTTTCCTCTCAGGTCTTTTTTGTTTTTAATCTTTCCTTCAGTTCCCACTTTTGAAAAAAAAGTGAATTTAATAATCTTTTTGTGAACCCTCGGTGGCATTATTCTATACTGATCACTCTGGCTTTCTGTATTCAACCACACCCAGTTTGTCCTTTTGCAGCCTCAGCTTGGCAATCCACATGGAGCTGTTAGTATCAGGAAGCAACCCACCAGAGTAGATACTGCACTGCTGCCAGACCATTTCGGTTCTGGTCAGTGGTACCTGCTCTGATCCAAAATACCAGACAGTGTAATATGAAAATGGGAACTGAAACACAGGGTTCGCACAGGGCCCTAAAAGGCCCTAACCTTTTTAGGCAAAAAATAGGGGCCCCTGAAAGGCCTTAAAAATCAGAAATGAAGAGGCTGGAGGCCCTAAAAGGCACCTAAAACCAGAACAGCCTCAAAAAAAAAATCTTTAAAAAAAACCCTGTGAAACAACACAACAACAAAAAAATCAAAGAAGAATGATCAGAAAAGAGAACAAAAACCGATTTTCATAATAGGTAAATGCCGAATCAGTACCGATCGATCATGGTGTAAAGTCGTTCAAGGGAAGTAACTCCAAGACAAAGTAATTGTGCTGTCCGCCATCTTGGACTTTCCATGTGTTGAACGAAGCAAGACCACGGTTCGATTTTCAACGAAATTTGACATTTCATTGAGAGTTTATAAGAATTCGTCAGTTTCGCTCAGAGACATGAGGAAGTGCTTATTCCAAGATCTCTGGCTTGATAAATCTGAATATAAACTCTGGCTTCGCCGAGATAACTTGGACAAATACCGGTTCTATTGTAGTTTTTGTAAGAACGGGTTTCAGCTTGGGAAAATGGGTGAAAAAGCCCTTCAAATTCACCTAAAAGGGAAGAAACATTCAGACTTTGAGAAGGCGAGTGCTACAGCGGCAGTGTCCTTAAATGTTTTTTTTTAGAAATGATCATGACAGTGGGCAAGCCTCAAGTAGCACTAGTACATCAACAAGTTTTAAAAAAACAACTTTGTTGCTGGTCCTTCAATGAGCTCTAGTGCTTCTACTGCAACTTCGTTTGGCCCTACTGCCCCTCTAACACCCCCCCGCTCTTTCCCTTCACCCCCATATCACCAGCATCTTAACACAACTACACGATTACACCTGTCCACCACCTCAACAGCAACCCACTATATATTTCACAAAATCACACACCCACTCAAACCACATTAACTTGCAGTGCCCCCCCCCCCCCCCCTTTTTTTTTTTTTTCCACCACTGACCACTTCCTTTCTTTTGTCCACATTATGTTCCCCACCCCACCCCCCTGTGTACAAGTATACTAAGGGGCTTGTGTCTCCCCTCTCCCCTCTACATATAGGTATGCATAGATGTATGTACATGTGTTTGTCGGGTGTGTGTGTGTGTTTTTAATTTTATTTTTTATACACAGATTCCCATATTAGATATATGACACTATCATTATTACCACCACTCATAAGATGTCCTGTGTATGCCAATCTTTTTTTTTTTTTTTCATGTATGTGTGTGTGGATGTGCTTGTGTACGTACACACGTACCTGTGTGTGTGTGTGTGTGGGTGTATGTACATTTGTGTGCATGCATGTGTCATGCATGCATGCATGTGTGCGTGTGAGACGGTGATGATTTCATCTGTGACAACCATCACCATCGATCAGTCATTGATCCTCCCCCCCCCCCCCCCCCCCCCCCCCATGTGGTTTTTTTTTTTGTTTTTGTTTTTTAAACTCAACTGGCATTATCATGCCAATGCTATTTCACTTATGGCAATGATCATCATCCTATATCGCTATTTGTCCCACTTACGACAGTGACCAGTTATCCATGAATCATCAATTTTATTCCTTTTTTTTTTCTCCCCCACCCCCAACCGGCATTACTACATCAATGCCACCACATTATTTCACTTATGACAATGGTCACCACCCTATAGTACTGCAGATCTCATCTCAGTGATCAACATCCATCAGTCATTGATCATTTCCTTTATTCCCCCACTGGCATTATCGTTTTGCCAATACACTTTCCTACTCCTTTTACAAAAATGACCATCGTCCTACCACTGTGGATCATATCTACACCTTGACCATCATCATCATCCACCCATCTTTGAACACCTCCACCATACCCCACAAGCATTTTACACACCAATGCAACATTATCCCACTTATACAACAATTAGCATCATCCTACAGTACTGTTTATCTCAAATGATACATGTTCATCACCCATCAGTCATCTACCCCTACCCCCCCCCACCCTCTTTCTCAACCTGCAATATTATACTAATGCCACCTTATTATTCCACTTACCGCAATGACCATCATCCTACAGTACTATTGATCTCACCCATGCCAATGAACATCACCCACATGTCATCGATATTCCTTTATCCCCCCCAGCTTGCACCATTGCACCATCACCACTACATTTTCCACTTATATAACAGTAGTCATCATCCTATGGTACTACTGATCTAAAATGATTACCATAATTTATCAGTCACTGAAAATACTCTCATCCAGTGAACACCTTCATACTGCACTATATACATGGAAATGAAGAAGCCGACCAATTGACAAAGGAAGGAGGACAGCAGCCCCAACTGTAAAAGGTAGCCTCCTTGGAATAAATCAAAAAGATTTCTTTGTTTCACACGGACATGGAATTGACAAGATTCATACTAGAAAGGGATTAGGTGCTTGCTGAATGGAGGTTTGTATTGGAGAAAATGGCATCTGTGGGAGGCAATGGTGAGCACTTTTCACCATTTTCGTGTGCCCTGATGGCCCTATTTTTTTTAATTTTAGGCCCTAAAAAAGGCCCTAAAAGGCCCTAAATTTTTTTCTTGAAAGTCTGTATGAACCCTGGAAACAGTGGTCGGCAGGTTGTGGGGGCAGGAGAAGGAACAAGTGAGTGGGAATGGGAGGCAATTCACACACTCCTTGAAACTCTCTGAAACTCCATGAATTTACAGATATTAGTTCAAGGGCCTTTGAAAATCCTGAATTTTAACATTTTGAAAACCTTGAAAACTCCTTCAATAAAAATTTTCAGTGAAAAAAAAAAACATATTCTTAAGAAAAAAAACATCTTGTCTGAGTCTCTTTCAGATTGTTTGTGACTTTGTTTATTTTGACATTGATTTAAGTGATCGACGATCAAACAGGAATGTGTCGTCTGCCTGAGAAAGATTGATCCAAGGGAGGTAACTGAGAACATCTGGTCCAAGGGAAGTAACTGAGAACATCCAATACATCCAGGTCTCGAGCACACGCTGCCATTGCTTATAGGACGAGGGAGATTCAGTTGCAAGTCGGCGCAAAAGATTCCAAAATCAGGCCGGGGGGGAAGTGTACCATTAACCCCAAGTGGTTAGAGAAAGAACCTTGTAGAAAGTGGTTGAAACGCTCTGTAGACAAAGATAAGGCTGTGTGCTCAGTTTGCCAAAAGGTGATCGATGGGAGAATGGGCTCTCACCAGCCACATGAAAGGAAAGAAGCATCTAGAAAACGAGACAGTCAGTAGACCGGTCGCATCAGTTGCAAGTTTTTTTCACTCATCACCGGCCAGTTCCAGTGCTCAGTCCAGCCGTGCAGCTCCTTCAGCGTCTGCTGAATAGGAAAGTTGAATGGGAACTGGAACAGTTCAAAATCGTAGTAAACTATAAAACACCACCACCTTAGGACTTCGAATCACGAGTGATTCCTCCGTCGTATCCTGTTCGCCATGTTGCTTACAACAGATATTGTTTACCCACACTTTTTTTTTTTCTTCACACTTGACATTTATTTGTTCAGTGCTAAGCCAGCACAATTGATTCACTGTGCGTGCAGTCTAGCTTGCTTCCTCTCCCAACCTCCACCTCCATCCTAATCCTCTTGTATGAAAACACAAAAAACTCAGAGCTGATATTTATTCAGTAATAAGCTACCACAGTCGCATTCAAAACTACACCTGGCCTCATCCACATTTTCCTTCCTGACCCCTCCCTACGCTGCTGAGAAAGAAAGAGGCGGAGTTGAAATCCTTGGAAAATGAAATTGAAAAGAAAATGAACAATTTGAAAGACAGTGTTTGATCACAACCTACCCCCCTCCCTCACCACAAACGCACACACACACACATTATGTTACACGCACGCACACACACACACACACACACACACACACACACACACACACACACACACACACACACAGTCACACACACACACACACACACACACACACACACACACACACACACACACACACACACAGACACACACACAGACACACACACACACACAGAGAGTCACACACACGTACATCCTGTGTTTTACTACCAACTATGAAAAAAAAAACTATGCTTTGTTTCCTTTAAATATGAAGAGGAACTGACAGACATGAGAATATTCTGTTGGAACTTATGGGCTTGTGTTCAGTGTCGAAAGAATTTACATCTTTTTGATCAGTGATAAGACGTGACTGAATGACAATGTGCGTGTGGAAAAAAACAGCTTAATTTTTTTCTACCAATGTTATTGAGTGGGGCAAAAAAAATGGAGCTGAAGCAGGTGAGTGTTACTTTTTTTTGCAAAGGGGGTGGGTGGTGGGGGTATCTTACAGTGAAATGTATGCATGGAAATCCTTGAAAAATCAGAGTCCTTGAAAACGCCTTGAAAACTCCTGAAATTTTGTTGCCCAAGGTCTGTATGAACCCTGATTGAGGAACATTTTTTTGTAACAGTACCACCATTTGTCTTGTGCTGTGAAAATTAAAATCTGCTTGCTTAGGGGATCTGATACTCAAATATTTTGGTGGGTTAAAGTTAAAAAAATTTGATCAATTCTAAAGCAATGCTGTGTTTTTGGCAGGTTTACGTTAGTGACATGGAACTTGCAGCAGGCCTACAGCTTGCGCCTTCTGCGCGGACGGTGGTGATCATCAACCGCCCTGTCATGGATGTCCACTTCTCCCAGTTCCGTGCCAAAGTGTCTGGCACAGTGACCTGTATGGGTGAGTTGTCTTCTTTTTTCCTCACTGTCGCTCATTGTACTTTATAGTTTCCTGCTTTCTTTCTTTTTTTTTTTTCTTCCACTTAAGTGCCCTGACTTAGCAGTTGTGATGGAGTGTAGATGGAATAGTTAAGGCTGCAAGGTAGGATGTTTTCTTGACTGAAGCTGAAACCAGATGCTTGCTCATATTTGAATGCACAGATACATGGATGATGGCAGAAACACATCAGAGACACACACACATGTACACACACACACGCACATGCACTATACACACACACACACACACACACAAATACGCATGTGCACACATAAACAAACACACACACACACACACACACACACACACACACACACACACACACACACACACACGCATACACACACACACACAAGGAGCACAGGAAAGCAAAACAGAACAACTGAGAACATACTACCCAGTTGTTGTCAATTTCATCATCCTGTTATGAAAAGTTTTTCTACAGAATGTTATGTATGTGAACCCAGTTCTCAAAGGGAAACTTTGCTAATACCTGTGTTTTAAAAAAAATATGGTCAGTGGAAGAAAAAAAAAAAGAGAAAAGAAAAAAAAAAACTGTTTGGCTATAAAAAAAAAGGAATATTTTTGTAATTATTTTGGACAGAAATGCCTATTTTTTCAACAAAAGTGCCATATTTGATTAAAAAAATTTAGTTTGAACCTGTTAAACAAAACAAAACAAAAATATGGTTAGTATTTTTTGGTTATTTATCTCCTAGTGTATCAGGAAGAGTAGAGGAGTTGTTTGCTTTCTGAACGTGTGTGTAATTCAGACTTGGGTCTGAGCCGAAGCTGTGCTTTTGTTTCAGAGAAAAATGTGGCGAGTTGGAAGTGTCCTTGGATGCCATTGGTCGTTCAGAAGCCAAAGTTTTGGTTAAGGTCGGTTGCTGCTATGAAGATGTATGATGAATGTGCATATTACTTTTTTCAAGTTACGTTGCAGTTTGTTTGTTTGTTTGTTTGTTTTTAGTGCAAAGTGCTATTGTTTTCAGATCACACAGTGCTTCAGAATCTTGTGATGCATCCTTTAATTTTGTAGAAAAATAAATCCCAGAAAACAGCCAAAGAAAAGGCAGGATGATCCCTCGTCAGGTGGAGGAGGCATAGTTAACTTCCTTGCTCTCCCAGTTTAATTCTTTAGCATGCTGATAATGTGGTGGTGTTGTTCGCTGTCAAGTAGGAATAAGGCACTTATTTGGACAGGCAAGTATAGCAAAATTATTTCATCAGGAATAAGATGTTTGGAATTTCAGATTGATCAGTTTTACTGGAAATGAAACTGTGAAGTGAGGTATTGTTTGTTTGGAGAAGTATGAAGAAAACGATTTTGTCCATAATAAGATGAATGGAAGTTTTAAATGAGGCAGGGAACAGTAAAATGTAATTAACAAAGAAGTAGGTTAATTCATTCTCCTATGATGAGATAATTAAAGGCCTATAACTCCAGACAATTGCTGCTTACAATACCAAATTGCATAGCACAAATGCCAATGCACCACACTTAGAACAAACAAGGAGAAATCTTTAAAAAAAGCAACAAAAAAAATTATTTGAAGCTTGTCCATATACCATGTTCCTGAAACATGTACACAATAACAACAACTGGAGAAACAAACAAATACAAATGAACATTTATTCATGGCTGGCACAGCATGAATATAGTCAGAAAGGATATGCAGTCAAACAGAAATGAAAACAGATATCTCGTTTTGATTGATATGAAAGGAAATTGTAAGTGAGGTAACGAACAGTTAACAGTAAATGATGAACAAGCATGATAACTCTTGCTCCCTTGATGAGATAATTACATGCCCATAATGCCAAGTGAGTGAGTGTTGCTAAGGACACTCGATCACCTAGCACCAATGCCAACACATAGCACACGGTCTTGAAGAAATGTTAATTCATTTCTCCAGTTGTTGTCGCTGTACATATGCCAGGTACAGGGTACACGGGAAAGTTTAGAACATCTTTTTTCAGGGATGTCTCTTTTTTCTGTGTACTATGTATTGGCATTGTGCTGTGCGATTTGGTGTTGTTAATAGCATTCGTTTAGAGTTAAGGGCTTTTAATATCTCATAATGTGAGTAAGAGTTACCATACTTGTTCATTCTTTAAAATAAGATGATTTGAAATATAAGATTGCAAAATTCAAGTGGGTATGAAGCCAAGTCTGTACCTTAACTTCAAGCTCCAGTTGTATCACCTTGCATGTCTGGGTCAGGTATGATTTTATCTTTTCAAAATGCTTTGATTTGAATTTTGCATTGCATGATAAACCGTGTGGATACCTGTGGTTGTTAATTACAGTATTGATCTTCCACACACTGGAACACGTCCATGCAATAGTGTTTTGTGTGTGTGTCTCATTTTCTGAGTCTCTTCAGCGGCATTACTTCCATGGTGCTCATTCCAGCTCGCCCATCCACAGCCGCATCCACATTTGTCCCACTGCAGCCCCAGTGCCAGCTGGCCCCAGGGAGCAATCAATTTCAAGTCGTCATGAGGCAACCTGCCAGAGGATATACTGCCCTGTTGCTCAGATGGTGTTCAGTGATGCCTATTCTGATCCATGTTTCCCAGCACCAAGTTTGGGTTGGTTTGTCTGCCGCTCCAGTCTTTTTTCCGTGCATGTCGATTTGTATAGGAGGATGGGGAATGGGAAAAGGAGGCCATGTTCAAAAAACTGTTAAAGGATGGAATCCTACGGCAGAAACATAACAACTCAGGATCAAAGCACTAATGACAAGGGGAAGACAACTACCAGGCAAACAAAACCAACACCATTGTGGGTACTCCTAAAAAAAAAAAAAATACAGAAACACACACACACACACACACTTATTTGCACACAAACCCAGCTGGGTCATAAACACTACAGCAGTGGAAAATTTCTGCCACTTCTGCTGTTTCAGTCTTTTTCTTTTTTTTCTGTGGTGCTTTTGCTGTGTTAACCATCTTTCGCTGAAAGCAGATGCCAAGTATTGTGGGAAAGCTGTGAAAAGTGAACTACACCTCCTTGAATAGTCTGGTAAGATGGTCAGAATTGTAAGAATATCAGTTCATCATTAAGCCAAAGTTTTGGAGTATGTATTGTCTATTAACATGCCTCCCACCCAACCCCTTCTCCCTACTCCCACCCCATTTGAACCAGGTATGTAATTCTACCAAATTTCTGTCGATTTTTCCTACTTTTTTTTTTTTTTTTTCAAAATAAATCATGCTTGAAAACTTAAAATCACTCCAGGGGTTTTGTTTTGGTTTAGTTTGGGAGGGTTGGGAACAGGATTGGTTCTGGACTGTTTACCCATTGCTCTTTCCCACCCCTCACCCTCCCTCTCCCTCCCTCCACCCTTTTCCCTGCATTCCTGTGTGTTTGGATTGTTTTGTGTGTCTTTCAGTGGTTTTTCTGCATTTACCCAAGGGAGCTGTTTGTTGTTTTCGGTGTTGAAAGTTTCTTCCATGTAAATTTCAGCTTCTCTGTAGTTCCTGGCTGGATACTAGTCCACTCACAGTAACACTCTGTGACAACACTGACCCTGAGCCTGACCATGTGTTGCAGGCCAAGGAAAGCGGAGAGGGGGGGACAGCCAGCTTTGTTTTCGAGAATATCCTGCCAGGAAAATACAAAGGTTAGTGGAATAGGTCAGGTGCTCATAGCAGTTAAACTTTGTCAGTTGATGTGAAAAAAAGCCCCAAACAAAAGAATGTCCTTGCCGAAAGTATAGCCATTGCAGACAAGCACAGGTAAAACCTGTCATCCCCAACCTGGCCCCTCTCCCAGTTTCTTCCCCACTCTGTCTTTTCACACCCAACCTGGCTGGCGCTATGGAAAAGGGAGTATAATGCCCAGTAATCTGGCACATCTTTGGTGTGACTGAAATCACTGTCCAAAACGGACACTAGTTGTCCAGTTTGCAGTATCTGTCCATGAAGCACCTTCGTGTCCCTCACTGGGGCTGTTTGAAACTTCTTTTTATTGATTTTTATAATCTGAGGATGGTAAGTTACGTGGAACGGCTGGTGCCCTTAGCACAGCGCAGTTATCTGCCTTAAATATTACCATTTTGTTTCTTGGCTGTCAGATACTTGTATTCAGTGCCACATCTTGCATATTTTTTTCATTGTTACAGTTTCAGCAATTACAAAAATTTTCAGTGCCTCAGATTCTGCAGAATGTTGTGCAAATTTGAAAGTGAAGGAGGTTTACATTTTGATATGTATATATGTCATATTTTCATGCTTAACCTTCATTTTACTGTAATTAAACTGTAATAATCCAGTTCAGTTGAAAAGATTATCACCTAAACTGTCATAACGCAATCAAAAAAAAAAAACAAAAGGTCAATGTGTAAGAGTACAGGATGTCAACTGCATAGGTGTTCTGTTGTAAACTGATGGAGAGTTTGTATTAGTTTTGTTGTGTATGTCTTTTTCCAGACAGGATTCTTTCTCTGTCTGTGGTGGTTGTCCTGAAAGGGCCTTGTGTGGCAGTATGGGCGAAAATCCCCACTGGAACTATTTTCTGGCTGGTCACTTTTTTTGTACTAACCTGTCCAAACAAATGCCTTATCCCCACTTGGTGTGTGGAAAACCGCATATTATCAGGATCCCCCCAAAAACAAAATCAGTTGAGCAGGGAGCTAATTTGGTCGCAGTGCCTTGAGTAGGGAGCTAACTTCCTCTCACTCCCCAGATGGGTCAGCCAGAGTTCTGAAAGTTTCTGTTTCTGAAATCCTAAATTTGGTAAATGGTTGGTTGCATGGTCTTTAGAGTTCACAGCTTAGTGCCATGTTAGAACTAGCTCATTTTTCTCCTTGGTGAAGGAACATGCCTCGTTAGGCTCTGTGTGCAATTTTTCTGACTGACAAGGCTCATTGTAGTTAGCTTTCCCCTCAGAAGGTGAAGCCTCTCATTCCTTGCCTTCTCTGCAGGGAATTTCAACTGATAATTCCCCAAAATTACGACATCTCATGGCTTTGTTACAACAACCACTCATTTTATCATTCACCTGGAAATTTCCTGTCGGCTTTGAAACCTTCTTTTACGACAACCTCTCGTCACGTTGCAGTGACCATGGTGCAGGATTCCTGGTGCTGGAAGAACAAGACCATAGAGCTGGAAGTGGGGGAGGGGGACGTCACTGGTGTCAGTTTCTCTCACAATGGCTACATCCTCAAGTGCTCTATATCTCACCCCATCACCCTGGTGAGTTCTTGATGACATCTGTGGCTGTTATTGTGTGTTGATGTGTGCCTCAGATCAGGAAATGGTAATTTTGTGGCTGCCAGCTATCTTAGAAATTTTTTCTGTTTCCAAAGTGGGATAGTCTGGGTGATTTGATAGTCTGTGTAAACAGAGTTAGTTGTTTGATCAGTGGTGATGTAATCAGAGTTAGTGGGTTGATCAGTGGGTGATGTAAACAGAGTTAGTTGTGTTTGATCAGTGGTGATGTAAACAGAGTTAGTGGGTAGATTAGTGGTGATGTAATCAGAGTTAGTGGGTTGATTAGTGGTGATCTTTAAGATAAAACAGAACCTAATGCAGAAACAGAACAGAATACAGAAAAGGAACCTGAGGTGGACAGGGTGGGGGGATGGGGGTGGGGTGGGAAGGGGACAGGTACGCTGGGTTTGGACAGTTGCAAAGAATTTACAAGGAACAACCAATTGGATGAAGTAAAAGTTGACTGGCCAGTTTTCCTAAAAGGCTTGTAAAGAAATTCTTGAAAATCACTAAATTGTGCTTGAAGAAAGTAGCTGCTGAAAGGAGATTGGCAGTCGAAATGTTCAAAGTAAAGATCAATTAGAAACACTTAGAAGCATGTTTTCATGTGTTTTTCTTCATACTTACCTGTCCAAACAAATGCCTTGTCTCCATTAGGCATTGAACATGCTATACATCAGGCACCTCTCAAAAAAATCAAAATGGAAAATGGGGAGCTAACTCTACCTTAAACCACCAGGAGTGCAACAAGGGTGGAACCCCCAAGTGAACAGGTAATCAACTCGCTCCCCGCACATAAAATCAGTTTTTTGCTTTTCCTCAGCGAGGAAACACACTCTCTCTCTTTTGACTTGAGCGCTCTACCATGGATTCTCAGGAGTGATCCATCAACTCAGCATTCTCTTCTCTTGATGAGAATCCTTCTCAAGCAAAAAATTCAAAGCAGCATTTATGGCTAGCCTCTGCTGTACTTTCGTTGCCATTGCAGGGAGGCTTGGCGCACACCTGTTTGGCCTACATTGTTTGCCCCTCCAGTTTCCAGAGCTTGCAACTCTTGTCCAAAACCACTTCCAGTCCTCAACAAAGGCAATGTTTTTGCCAGTTAAGTAGCAGAGTAAGATACATGTTTGGACAGGCAAATATAGATGAAAATACTTTAGTAAGAAAATTTCTGTCAATGCATGTCATTTGTCATCAGAACTTTGCCCATGAGAAGAAGTCCGGCAGTGTGGGCTCCTTCCAGCTGAACAAGGGAACGAACCGCTTCTGTCTGGCCCAGTCAGGGGTCTACCAGCTGATTCCTGATTCCTGCCACAAGTTTTTGAACAGGAGGTGTACACCTATGACACGTAAGAGTCAGGCTAGACTGTGAATCATGGTGTGTGTGTGTGTGTGTGTGTGTGTGTGTGTGTGTGTGAGTGTCTGAATGAGTGTGTCTATAGTGTGTGAATGTGTGTGCGTGTGTGTGTGTAGTTTTGTGTGTGTGTGTGTGTGTAGTAGTTTTGTGAGTGTGTGTGTGTTGTCTGAGTGAATGTGTGTGTACTGTTGAATGTGTGTGTGTGTCACTGTGTGTGTGTGTGTGTGTATGTGTGTGTTAGTTCTTTAGTTTAACGTCAATTGACTACAAGTGTTATTAGACAAGAAAAGCAAAAAAAAAAAAAAAAAAAAAAAAAAGAACAAACACCTGTGTGTGTGTGTGTGTGTGTGTGTGTGTGTGTGTGTATGTATGTGGGTGTGTGTGTGTGTGTGTGTGTGTGTGTGTGTGTGTGTGTGTGTGAGAGAGTGTGTGCATGTGTATGTGTGTGTGTGTGTGTGTGTGTGTGTGCGTGCGTGTGCGCAAGAGAGAGGTGACAGTGTTAGGGACAAGAGAGGAAGGTTGGGATGGGTGGTAAGATAGGTAGATATTTACTTATCCTGGTTGGTTAGCTAGCCTTTTGTGTATGTTGATCGGGGGAATTAAAGTATATCAAATGAAACAATTTTAGTAGGATTGAAGCATAATGCAGGGGGATGGGTGGGGGGAAGGAAAGTTTGCGGGTGGGGATGGGGGGCATCAGGGTGGAAAGGAGGGTGGAATAGAGGGAGTGGGGGGGTGGGGGGATAACCATATATATATAATCGTAACTCTTTTACATCAGTGTCATACAACACAACAATTTTAGTTTAAATTTCATCAGAGATAGATACCTGTGGACCCAAATTAAAAATTTCAGAGAACATGCAAAGTAATGAGTGATTATTTAAAATATTTTCAGTGGGTAATCACTAATGGTGCACTGGCTGACAATTGATCTGCTAACTTTATCTTAGGAACAAAGTGCCTAACTCCTGGGCAGTGAAGAAGTAGGTGGTCTACAGTAATTTGTTTGCCACATATGCAGTGTATTTTTTTAGAATACTTTGTTCTAAAAGCATTTAATCGGAACCTAGACATCAAACTAGTAACATGTCTGGAATGCATACAGATAAATTGTTTAAAAAGGATTTTGGATTCGCTGCATTCTTTACTTGTACACAGTGCTGGTAATACTGACTATTTGTTTTTTTGTGCAGTTCAGCAACCTGATTTTGAGACACTTGTGTGTGTGTGTGTGTGTGTGTGCGTGTGCGTGCGTGCATGCGTGCGTGCGTATGTGTGTGTCTGAGTGAGTGTGTGTGTACTGTGTGAATGTGTGTGTGTGTGTTCATGTGTGTGTGTGTGTGTGTGTGTGTGTGTGTGTGTGTGTGTGTGTAGTGTATGAGTGTATATATGTGTGTGAATGTTAAACAGTTCATTACATTTTTACCTCCACTGGTAGGGTCTGTTTTCACCTGTGTCTTTCTTTTTGGTTGTTTATGTAGATGTCAGAAAGATAACCTGAACCTCAGGCTAATTTTAAGGGAAAGATGGACAGACTGGTTCAGTGTTGGTGTAAATGGGTGGTGGTGATGTGGATTGAAAGTAGATCCACTGTCAGTTCAGCTGTGGTTGAGGTCTGCGCTTTCCTAGGTGTCCTGCTTATTTTGTTTTATCGTGTTGAAGATAGTTACCATCATTGTTGTCAGCAAAACATTATTGTTATGCTTTGGTTCAAGAGGTTTTGACTCTGACCTTCCTTTTCTATGCCGACAAATTTTTTTTTCTTCGTCTTTTTTCAGGGCTGTTAGACAACATGCACACCCACCCCTGTCAAATGTGGCAGACAGGGATAATCATCCTAAGGGAGTAGGGGTAGGGGTCTTAGCTAACTCTACGCTTACATCACCATAATGACACCATATGAAAATCGGCAATGAAAACTGCCATTCGTATGTAGTGTGCCCGCAGGATTCAAACACACAAGATGTGATGGCTAGTTCATTGCTCAGTAACTGAACAAACCAGGCTCCCTGAACAATACTGTCATGGATTGTCCTTAACACTGTTAATTCCATCAGCTATGTGAAGAAGAAGTATCTGAATGTGAGTGTTTCATACCGTCTAAGGACATTGATGTGGCTGACAGTACAGACCAGGGAAGGTCAGTTCATATTCATTAGCATCGTACTGAGTAATTCCAGACTGTTTCATTTTTCACGGAACAAAAAAAGAAAAATAAAAAAGAGGAAAGAGAAAAAATGACATGAGTAATGCTGCTTCTGAAAGTGTGCCACTTCAATGATTGAAGCAATGCAGTACACATGCAAGCACTCATACAACTTCACATCAGCCAGAATGTGCTGTGGTTGAGGGAAATTTTGATTTTTTTTTTTTGCAGTGCGCTATCACTAACATTTAAAATTTGTGTAGATTTCTGCCTGCAGTCACCTCACTTTGCAACTAGATCTGATTGTGATAGAGAGGGTAATATAGTATGATGTGTGCTGAAGGTCACTGGTTCAAATCCCAGGATGGTCTGGTGAGGAGGAGATAGGGGGTGGGGGAGTGGAAGAATTTGTTTGTTTTGTGTTACTGACTCCTTTTACAAGTATTATGTATGTGCACTGTTTCCAATATTATTTTGATGTGTAAACAGCCTGAAAATGATAAACAGATAGGTCATTTATGCTTCCTTGAGGAGATGTTTACATACTCTTAATTCAAGACTAAGGCAACTTGCAGTATATATTCATCAAGCACACATGCAGACATGAGCTGCACAGAACAAACACAGAAGCTTTCGTCATCATCCTTTCCTTGTTACTGCTGTATTTTGCAAGTCCTCCTCTGTTTGCATGACAGTCAGTCATGACTACCACATGCAGTTCCTGAACTTCTCTGTCCATCTACTGTGATTCGAAAAACAAGGATCCACCAGCTAACAGTGTGACATGTCAAGTCTTTGTTCACGCAACAGGTCCAACCCTGTGACCTTGACCTTGACAGCCATCCAGCACCAGGCTACTGGGACAGTGAAGACGGAGGAGAAGGTGGATGACATCATGGTCACCATCAAGTGAGAACTGAAAGGAAACAAGAATTTAGAGAGGGGGGGGAGGGGGGGGGGGGGGGAGCAGGGATTAGGGTCTTATGAGGATTGATGAGCTAGTTTATTGAAGCTACACTGAAATGCTTGGTTAGGTTGCTTTGTAAAAGAAAGAAAGTAGTTCAGGTTTGAAAACAACCTGAATGCTGTCTGAATAGACACTCCTCCTCCTCTTTTGCAGACTTGTTTTTCTTTTCTCCCTTGTTTTGTTTTGTTTTGTTAACATTTTTTATCGTAAGACATTCACTTTCCATAAAGACTTACTGAGTTTAGAGACTTTTTTCTTGCCTCAACATTTTGTATTAAACGTATTTACAAGATGGACTTAAAAGAAAGTAAATCCTGACTTTGAGTGAAAGTGAAGGTGCCTTTGTTTCACAACGTTCAGTGGTCACTGCCTCTTCATTTGTTGTAATAGATTTATCTTCCACTGAAGAATATTTCTTTTAAAGACTTAATTTTTTTCCAGGACATGTGTCATCTTTGTCAGTGCTATGTTGATCTCTGGATAAGTAGAGGGAGGGGAGTGTTATTGGAAAGTTCCTTTGGACTTGAACATCACATGTGGTAACGCCTGCTGTGTGCAGATCTTCAGTGGAAGATGCTGCCACTGTGATTGGTCCTCTGTCCACTGGTGCATCTGGGAAAGACGGAAAGGAGAAGAAACCTTTCAGCTACACCTTCTCCCATTGGGCAAAGTAAGAGCCCACTCCGCATTGCATTTTGACTTGTAAAGTAAGAGCCACTCCGCATTGCAGATTGACTTGGTAAAGTAAGAGCCACTCCGCATTGCAAATTAACTGGGCAAATTAAGAGCCACTCCGCATTGCAAATTGACTAGGTAAAGTAAGAGCCACTCCGCATTGCAAATTGACTAGGTAAAGTAAGAGCCACTCCGCATTGCAAATTGATGGGGCAAAGTAAGAGCCACTCCGCATTGCAAATTGTGGCTCAGTGGTTAGTGCGCGAGTCATTAAGTGGAAATGAGCATGTCCAGAAGGGCATGGATTCGAATCCCAGTCATGGCTCATCCCAAGATGGGAAAAAAAAAGGGGCCGTAGAAGGACATCCGGAGTCATGAACCGGGTGTGGCCCAACCCCCCTCGAGTGTCAGGAGATAAGGGCCGAAACACTCGCTTGAAGGGGGCTTCTGTTCTGAGGACTCTCTGCTGCCACGCTCTCCACAAGTTTCTTTCTACTGATGCATGGGTAAACCATTGACTTCCGGGAATAGGCCCGGAGGACGTCCGGGAAAGACTGGAGGACACTGGAAAAGACCAGAACCAAGGGCTCTGTGGGCTGGCTCCCCACTTTGCCTTCAACATGTGGCTACTAAAAACAAAAGGAAAAGATGCTTCCAGGATTCACCAAAAGGGGGAGAGAATGATGAATCCATCGGTGCTCAACCAATCACGACTGCAAATCCAAACAACGGACTACGAACATGGACCAAATGGAATATCCATGTGTCTGTAGAAAGCGTTTCGCTACCACCCGTGGCATGAAGATCCACAGAACAAAGATGGGATGTGTGAAAACTCATCTGAATGAGCAGCAGCGCACTGCATCAGCGGCTAAGACGTCGGAAGACCAAGGCCAGGATTTAAACCACAGTGCCAAGGACATCCACGCTGTTGGTTCGGATGAGGAATTTGCACAGGCCCTCGATGCCAGGCGCCTGAAACTCAACCTGCCACGAACAAACGAGACTGAAGATTGGGAGAAACTGGATGCAAAAATCGTCCAAAGATCGATGCACTGATAGGGAAAAGCACCCTGGAACACAAACTAGCCACATATGGGGACATTGTGTATGCCACATGTAGAGACGCCTATGGAGCAAAAACTACCCAAAGAGAAAACACCTCCAAAGAAATCCAGACGCCAAGAAGAGATGGACAAGATCAGGGTCCAAAAGAAGAACCTCAAGAAGCAAATGAAGACTGCTCTGCCAGCTGAAAAACAAGGCTTGGAAAAACTCTGGGAAGACCTGAAAGCAAAACACAGTGCCCTCAGCAAAGCGGAATCTGCGAGGAAGAGGAAAGCAAAAAGAAGAAGACACAAGAGCGTTTCTTCAGAGACCCCTTCCAGTTTGCCAAACTCTGTTCGAGCAGCCAAAATCTGGGACCCTAAGTGTGGACAAAGGAGTTCTTGAGCAACATCTGAGAAAAACATACTCTGACTCACAGAGCAAAGCACCACTCGACATTCAAGTCTGGTGTGGCCAACCAACCCTGAGGAACAGTTCAATGACAAGCCTCCAACGTTGGCGGAAATCAAGAAGGTGGTCGACAAAGCCAGAGCCAAATCATCACCAGGGCCAAACGGAATACCTTACCAGCTGTACAAGAAATGTCCCAAGGTGCTGGAGTGGCTCCACAGGCTGCTGCGATCAGCTTGGAGAAATCAGAAGATCAGCGGCCAGTGGATGACGGGCAGATGGTGTGTACATCCCCAAAGAGCAAAACTCAAGTGACATCAGCCAGTTCAGGCCAATATCACTACTGAACGTCGAAGGGAAAATCTTCTTCTCTGTCATGGCAGCAAGGCTGACCAAGTACCTCATGGAAAACAAGTACTTGATGTGTCAGTCCAGAAAGGTGGCATTCCAGGCATGGCTGGCTGTGTAGAACACATGCCACAATGATCTGGGACGCAATCCAAAGAGCAAAAACAGAAAAGAGAGACCTGGACGTAGTGTGGCTCGACCTGGCAAACGCATATGGATTTGTACCCCATGAGATGATACAGTTGGCTCTTAAGATGTACCATGTGCCAAAGAACATCCGCGACATGCTCAAGAAAAACTTCAATGGCTTCTCAATGCAGTTTTCTACCAAGGAGTACACAACAGATTGGATCAACTTGGAAGTGGGCATTGCAATGGGCTGTGCCATTTCCCCAATACTGTTCGTGTTGGCAGTGGAAGTCATCTTGAAAGCAGCAACAAGCAACGCAAGACAAACAGACCTTGGCGATGGATACAAGATGCCCCCTCTCAAGGCCTTCATGGATGACACTACAGTGATTTCATCCAGAGAAGACGAGACACGTCACGTGCTGGAGAGGCTGGACGACATAGTTGCCTCATCCAGAATGAAGTTCAAGCCAAAGAAATCACGGAGTCTCTCACTGAGGAAAGGAAAAGTGGCCGAATCTGTGGTCTTCAGTGTTGCCAACCAGACCATTCCAACAGTAACAGAAGAGCCAGTCAAGAGCCTTGGAAGATGGTATGATGATACGCTGAAAGACACACGAAGCAAAAGAAACCAAACAGATGTCGGAAGAAGGCTTTGGAGACCATTGACCAGTGTGGGCTCCCTGCAAATACAAGGTCTGGTGTCTGCAGTTCATGCTGATACCAAAGCTCCTATGGCCTCTGATGATATACGACATCTGCACCAGCATAGTGGAGGCAATGGAATCCAAAATCAACAAGTTCACAAGGAAATGGCTTGGTGTCCCCCCCTGTCTGACTGACATAGCGCTATACTGTCGCCAAGCAAAACTGAAACTACCACTGAAATCCATCCTGGAGGAATATAAAGCAGGGAAGATAAGACTTCAAAGCATGCTGGAGGACTCAGGAGACAAGGTGGTTGAAGCAATCAAGCCCCAGCTGAAGACAGGCAGAAAATGGAAAGTTCAAGAGGCGATGGATTCTGCAAAAGAAAGTCTCAAGATCAGAGAAATAACAGGACACACACAGACCAACAGACAAGGACTGGGGATGACCAAAACTGAATGGTGGTCAAAGGCCAAAGGAAAAGCCAAAAGAGACATGATGTTTCAGGAGATGAGAAAAGAAGAAGACCAACATAGACTCCAAAAAGCAGTCTAGCAGAGCCAGCAAGGGCAATGGACAACGTGGGAGAATGCACTCCAAAAAGACTCACTTGGAATGACATTTGGCACATGGCCCCTCTCAGGATCAGCTTCATTCTCAGATCTGCATATGACCTTCTGCCTTCAAATGCAAACCTGGTGAAGTGGGGAAAAACAGACGATCGATCCTTTGCCATGAAAAACAAACAGTGGAGCATGTCCTAAGCTCATGTAAAGTAGCCCTGGCTCAAGGAAGGTACACATGGAGGCACAACCAAGTGCTCAAAGAGATTGTAAAAGTAGTCTGGGCTAGTACCAACACACACAAAAGGAAAATCAGGACTCCAAAAGCACCCGCAACATTCTTCACGGCAGGAGGCAGCGAATCATGGCCAAGAACAACAGTGCCACTCGGAACATGCAGGCAGAGTCTGCTGGACGGGGCAGATGACTGGGAGTGCACAGCAGACCTCCCAGAATGGAATAGTCACCCAGAGATTATCAGCAAGAGTGGCATGAGACCAGACATAGTATTACACTCTCAGTCAACCAAGCAGCTGATCATGATCGAGCTCACGGTGCCATATGAAAACAGAATGGAGGCAGCTCAGATCTACAAGACTGAAAAGTATGCTGATCTGGCAAACCCTGAGGAGAGAAGGCTATCAGGTCAAAGTCCTCACTGCAGAAATTGGAGCTAGGGGGTTTGTGTGGGAACATCTGCATACAGTCTCATGAAACAGCTCTCAGTTGCAGGGAGGGAAAAAACCAAAGCCCTGAAAGCAATGGCAGAAGCGGCAGAGAGGTGTTCAAGTTGGATCTGGTCAAGGAGGAACAAAAGTGAACTTCATAAGGCTTAACTTTCCTACAAATATCAGGTGTCCCTGTGGCTCAGTGGTTAGTGTGCGAGTCATTAAGTGGAAATGAGCATGTCCAGAAGGGCATGGGTTCGAATCCCAGTCATGGCTCATCCCAAGATGGGAAAAAAAAAGGGGCAGCAGAGTATCCGGAGTCATGGACCGGGTGTGGCCCAGCCCCCCCTAGAGTGTCAGGAGATAAGGGCTGAAACACTTGCTTGAAGGGGGCTTCTCTTCTGAGGACTCTCTGCTGCCACGCTCTCCACGAGTTTCTTTCTACTAACTAGGCAAAGTAAGAGCCACTCCGCATTGCAGATTGACAGGGTAAAGTAAGAGCCACTCCGTTAGCATTGCAAATTCCCATGTCAAAGAAAGAGCCTTTTAGTCAGCATGCAAATTCGTTGGGCAAAATAAGATCCATTCAGTTAGCATTGAAAATTCCCATGGCAAAGCAAGATCCATTCAGTTAGCATTGAAAATTCCCATGGCAAAGTAAGATCCATTCAGTTAGCATTGAAAATTCCCATGGCAAAGTAAGATCCATTCAGTTAGCATTGAAAATTCCCATGCAAAGTAAGATCCATTCAGTTAGCATTGAAAATTCCCACAGCAAAGTAAGAGCCATTTCATTAACATTGCTCCATGACTTGATTTTTCCACACAACTGCACAAACAGTGTGGCTCTACACCACAAGTGCACCTGTCCACCAGAAAATCACATTATTTTTTTCCAACATCATTTCAACGCTCACATCAAATACATCTCCACCCTCAATAACATTCATGACACATTGCAAACTGCTTGCCATGACACCCCCCCAACTTCCGATGAAAAAATTTGATTCATCAATTTTTTTTCACAGAAGCAACATCATCTCATCAAGATTGAAAATGAAAAATGATGTCATGACACCCTCATGGCTCCAAAAGTTAAGAGTTAATATGGAAAATAAAAATAAGTTGAGGATCAGGAAAAGGAGAGGACTAGCCAATCAGACCTTACATCAATATGAAATCGGAAATGAAATGAGGCAGGGAACAGTAAACAATAAACAGTAAACAAGTGGGGTAACTTTTGCTCCCATAAGAAAACATCCAAATTCACAATCATCAAGATTGAAGATTAAAAAAAATGACGTCATGACACCCTCATGGCTCCAAAAGTTAAGAGTTAATATGGAAAATAAAAATAAGCTGAGGATCAGGAAAAGGAGAGGACCATTGTTACATCAGTATGTTTGTAATGCTGCCTAACGTGTTACACACCATTGAGTACACAGGCTATGTCAAAAACTATGGGCATGATAAGGACACAAAAGCAGGACAACAGACATGCGCTTACAGATGACAGAAATACAAAAGGTATACAATGAACACCAAACAAACATGGTAAAACAGGACAAATGACAGAAATACAAAAGGTGTACCATGAACACCAAACAAACATGGTAAAAACAGGACAAATGACAGCAAGACAAAAGGTGTACCATGAGCACCAAACAAACATGGTAAACAGGACAAATGACAGCAAGACAAAAGGTGTACCATGAACACCAAAACAAACATGGTAAAACAGGACAAATGACAGAAATACAAAAGGTGTACCATGAACACCAAACAAAACATGGTAAAACAGGACAAATGACAGAAATACAAAAGGTGTACCATGAACACCAAACAAACATGTAAAACAGGACATATGCATCCGTCATCTGATGGATGACATAGTTCCCATGCCTACTGGAGATAAGGCATTTATTCGGACAGGTAAGTAGATCATAACCTACTCTCTCAGTAAAATTCCTGTCTTTATCTATAGATGAATAGGTAGATTGACCAACTGATCAACCAACTGCTTGCACCAGACCTGACCAAGATGCATGTAATATTTTTGTATGGCCCCTTGCTTTCCTCTGGGCAATAACCACCATGAACAGAATGGTCTTGTCTTCACATCTCAGTGAAATTACTTCCTTTCACAGCCTCACCCACATTCCTTCTGCAGCAGTCCTGGTTCCGGCATGCTGAAGGGAGCGATCATGATAAGGTTTTCAGGATATAACCCACTGGCGTCGACTCTATGCTGCTGCTGAGTTATTTCTGTGGTATTCAGTGGTGCCTACTGTGATCTGGCATGCACAGGACATCGCCTATGAAGCCTTGTATGATGGCAAAGAATTGCTTAATCAGGGAGTAAGCATGAGGGACAAGCTTCTCCAGAGGGTGCCACTATAACCATTAAGTCACTGCCTTCATGAATTTGCTAATTCCAATGACTGACATAAACTTACATGGGTGTACAGGTGGAGAGACAATTAAACTTGGTCACACAAGAGTAGGCCACAGAAACCTTTTTTTTTTTTTGTAATGATCATCAGCTAGGTTGAAGATGATGCTTTGTAGTTCCTTTGTGGTCTAAGAGTTCCCAACAAGACTGGATACTTTCTTTCCATCCTTGGCGTATCCTGGCATCAGTCAGGTCCAACAGATACAAGTACTTGCTGCATTGATAAGGAAATGTGAGCAAACTCCCAGGAGACATATCCATTTAACTGGATGAAATTCCGCTGTATGGTAAGTAATTTTCCCCATTGAGCCCAGGTCCTGCCATAATCAATTCCACAAACAACCACCTGTGATGAGACTCAGATCCATGACCCTGCAGTCGGTAAGGCTTAGCTTTATATCATGGTGCTTGGTCAATTTCTTTTTCCGTAAGGGAGATCAGCTGGAGAGACTGAGGGAATACTGAGGCATGTTAAGGGGGACATCCTAACTTATGGGCTTGTCGTTTGTGTGAACAGGTTAGTATTTCTTGAAACTTCTTTACGAGGGACATTTCCTTTGTATACTTGTATGCACATATTTGTAATTAGAGCATTTGCTTGAGAGGTCACAGTCCTGAGTTTGAACCACTCATGGGGTGGATTTTTTCAGCTTGAAAACCGTCTTTGTCCACCCAACAGTAAAGGAGTAGTTGATTGAGTTCAGGGACAGTTAAACATGGTGAGTGGCAAGGGATCGGCCCTGCCTTCCATCATGCTGTGCTCCTGACATGGCAAGACTGATAGTTCACTGCCCTGTGTGTACTTCTCAGCTCTCCTATGTTTACAGTCGTTTATTTACCTGGTCACTTAGAGAATGTATAATTCCTGTTTTATGGAAAATGCCACTGTATATCCTGTTCCCAAAAAACGCAACCCAAGCTGTTTAAATGATTACCAACCAGTTGCCCTCACATCTGTTGCTATGAAGTGTCTTGAAAGAATTGTCCTCTGTTCTGTTTTAAAAGATACTGCACAGTACCAAGACCCGTTTCAGTTCGCATACCAACAGAACAGATCAACAGATGATGCCACACTCACACTTCTCCATCATGCGTTTTCACACCTAAAAAAACCTGCCTCCTTTGTATGCATCCTCATTGATTTCTCATCAGCATTCAACACCATACAACCACATCTGATGGCAAAAAGAAACTCATTAACATAAATGTGTGTAACAAGCCCATTTCTTTGGGTAATTGATTTTCTAACACAGAGGACACAGTCTGTTCGATATCAAAGTGTTGTTTCATCTTCAGAGTCATTTCAACTGGGCGCACCCCAGGGTACTGTTTTATCTCCAGTGCTTTTTACTCTGTACACATATGATTGTTCAGGAAGTGATTCAACTTTGTACATTAAATATTCATGACTCAGCACTTGTGGATCTTTCCAACTCTGACTCTGTTTACTTTCAAGGAGGTTCAAAGATTTGTTTGACTGGTGCGATCATAACTATCTTGACCTGAATGTAACAAAAACGAAAGAAATGTTGATTGATTTTAGAAAGAATCCAAAAGTTGTACCACCGCTTTTTATCAAAGGTGCTGAAGCAGAACGTGTTGAATCATAGAAATATTTAGGAACTTTTATAGATAATAAGCTGAATTTTAAATCCCATGTTGATTATGTTCACAAAAAATGTCAAACCAGATTATATTGTCTTCGCAAGCTGCGATCATTTCATGTGAATACTGACATTCTTCGGACATTTTATTCATGCTTCATGGAATCTGTTTTAACTTTCTCATTTATGTGTTGGTATGGTGGGTTGACTGTGAAGAGTAGAAATGTGTTTGGGAAAGTGATGAACGTAGGAGGAAAAAAAATTGTTGGTGAGAGACAAAAAAGTCTGAGTGAGCTGTACAGGTGCCGTGTTGTTTGTAAAGCGAAGAAGATTGCGTGTGACCAGACCCACGTTCTTGCAAATCAGTATGACCTTCTTCAGTCAGGACGAAGATATCGATCGGTTAAATGCAGAAGTGTCAGATTTAAAAAAAAAGTTTTATTCCCCTGTCCATTGATTTTATGAACTGAGGTGATGTTTAATTGCTTTTTTACTATGGATTATTGTTACATTTTGTTTTATATAGATACATATAATTTAAACTCAGAGCGAGCATACAGTTGCATTTAGATAACGAATAGTTGTGTTAGTTTAAAATCTCATCTTAGAATTTATTGTCAAATGCGTTGTAGGAATGTAATTCTACATAGTATTATTTTATATTATACAGTCACCTTGAAATCCAAATTCTTTTATATGAATGTATGTCATATGTGAGAAAATGGGTAATGTGACAAAATTATTGTTTATTTGCTGTGAATGTGTGCGACCACAAATTAATTTCTGGAATTGAGATAATAAAGTTTACTTCATTTGACTTGACTTGACTTGAACAGCCATCAGCCAATAGGACTTTAACCTTTTTTTTTTTTAACCATGTTCAATGCTCTTGCGTTTCTTCAACATTCTGCATGGGAAAAAAAAGCACTGCAGAATGCCACAAGGCATCAGTAGTGACTCCAAAGCTGATGCAGCATGTCAAAAAATGCAAGAAAGCCAGCTTGACATGTTCGCTTCACCAAAGAAATGAAAGGATGCATTTCCAAACTCATGCATAAGATGATAATCAGATCAGGGGAGATCAGCGTAAAGGATTATGGGCATTGAAGCAGGTATGGATGAAGATTTTTATTTCCTCAGATCTGGGGAACAGTTGGACATTACGGTCAAGTCCAGCAAAGTGCTGTTCTACCCCAGCAAGGTGGACGTCGTCATTGATGGAGGTGAGAGAGAGAGAAAGAGAAAGGGAGACTGTTGTATTGTGTGATTGTGCATGTGCCCACATAAGCCTGGTTATGTGGGGGGTTTTTTTTTGTTTTGATTTGTGTGTGTGTGTGTGTGTGTGTGTGTGTGTGTGTGTGTGTGTGTGTGTGCGTGCATGTATGCTTGTGTTTGTGTGTATGTGAGTGACTGCATGAGGACTTCCCCACAGTTCAAACTGAAGGGAAGTTTGATTTTTAAATCTGGTTACTCGGTATACTCTGTATGTTGTCCCTCAAATAAAAAAGAAAATGAATAACTATAGAGATGTGCCCATGCACACAGGCATGTCATTCTGTTACCTCCTCTCCCTACCCTCTCACCCTCTCTTTCTTTCCTAATTTGTGTGCACCCCCTCAACCCCTAGATGATTGAAGTGGTCCTCATCGATTCGACAGAGAAACATACATGTACACATATACATAGTCTGGTGGTCAATTTTTTTCATTATTTCGCTTTATCAGATGGTTTGAAGTTACATCTTTTAAAGTTAATTTAAGATCCAACAGATAAAAAGGAAACAGAAAAAGCAAATAATATATGCAAAGCAAGACAAGAAACCTCTCTCTCTCTCTCACTCTCTCTCTCTCTCTCTCTCTCTCTCTCTCTCTCTCTCTCTCTCTCACTGAGGTTTACTATTGATAAGATTTTTTGCATAGGCAGCATTTTATGATCCCACCAAACATCTTGGCTCACACTGTACCTTTTCAGGGTTGCCCCCATTCCTTGCAGGGGCTGAAAGGTCTGAGGTTTGATTGGAAAATGCACTAGGACTTCTCCATCACTGGATTGGGTGGAAAGTCCTTTTAGACCCATGCATCCCAAACCTTTGGTCTATTTTCTACTCCATTTGACAAAAAAAGATGACAGCATTACATTATTAGTCAGTTCACCATTGATAATATGATATTGTGTGTTCATGTCTAAAGTACCAGCATGTTTCTGACATTTGCTTTCCGTGTCAAAAATGGCCCTGCTATAACAGTTATTCAGATGACATTTTTCCTTAATTCCTTGAAGAGACATTGGAGAGCCACACTGAAGAATGTTCACCAGGTTCGTCCAGCTTTGTCCAGTGTGTGCCAAGGCCTGAGGCTGTGCAGATAGGTTAACTGTCCATTTTCAGCACTATGTTGTCAGTGTTGTTGTTGTTATTGTCTTTCTGTCAGTCTGCCTCCCACAACAGTTCCCCAGAGGATTGGTCTAGCAAGGCTGTTGGATCATGTTGCTTGACCATACTAGTGGTTTTCTTTTCTTCACTGACATCAGCAGGTCTTTGTACGGCCCGATGTGCTGCTTTATGGTCTTTCTTCATACTTACCTGTCCAAACAAATGCCTTATCTCCACTAGGCATGAAACAAACCATACATCAGGATTCCCACAGAAAAGATTGGAAATGGAGATGGGGGAGCCAACTCTTCCTTTCAGTCATCAAGCCAACAGGAGCAGTCTCAGTGAATTCATACTTGATTCACCCCTGACAACTTGAGTTCAGTTCTCTCCTTTTCCTGGCCAGGAGACCCTTGACTGGACATTTTGAGATCTGTTTCCATCATGGATTGTATGAAGCAGTGTTTATAGTCAGCCTTCCCCTTTCAGGACAAAAACACTTCATCTTGGGGAACAGCCAGCTCACAGTTTTGTACCGAAGTGCCATTCCAGCCGCTTTCGGTGTGCATGCCTTGGCAATATTTTGGGAAGGAGGTTCACATACCTGGAGCCTCCCATAAGAAAGTCTTGATGCCATAGTCCTAGTGAGAAGGCACCAGCTTCTCTTGCTTAGCCCAATTTGATCAATCTGCAGATAAACTTCAGAGAATATTGCTGTGCCTCCAGACGAAAGAAAAATTACAAGCACTCTGGAAAAGGCAGGCAGGGTCCGTTCTTGCAGTTCTTTCTGATGGTGATGCACATCATACCGACATCAATCTGGTGCAGCTTCTGGACCCCAGGGCAGAAAAGATGCTCCTGAGCACAGTCTCTGCTGCAGTGTCCTGTCACTACCCCTTGCAGCATCCAGACCATGATCAATCTGGCCTCAGCAGCTACAGAGCTCGTTCCTTGGGGTCGCTTCCATCTGTTCCACTTCAGTGGCCACTGAGTGATGTCTTGTCTCGGACAACCTCAGAAGGAGACATTCAAATCAGCCTCCCCTTTGTTTTGGGCCCTTCAGCCTTGGCTGAACCTGGACTGTTAATGCCAGGTATCCCTTTACAACGCCCTCCATCATCCCACTCAATTTATGCCAGTGCGTGCAAGTCAGGGCTGGGGAGCTCACCTTTAACCCTTCGTTCTGGAGTCCAGCAGTCTGTGGTGAGACTGGAGCTTCAAGCACAAAATCTTCTAGAGATGAGGGCGTTACTGCTAACCCTGTGCAGCTGGTCTCAAGTCTTGAGGAACAAGACAGGGACATTGTGCTCAGACAATTCGACAGTAGTGACATATCTGAAGAGCCAGACCATTGAATGATCTGGCTGTGTCTCTGCTGTTTTTTATGCCGGTTGATGGGAATTAGTCCTTGTGAGGCACATTCCAGGCAAGTGCTCTGTCTGGGAAAGATCAGGTGCTCCCATCAGTGTGGATGCTCAACAA
Source organism: Conus betulinus (assembly GCA_016801955.1). Lineage (NCBI taxonomy): Eukaryota > Metazoa > Mollusca > Gastropoda > Neogastropoda > Conidae > Conus > Conus betulinus. The sequence goes on along the minus strand of JADBJO010000335.1, from coordinate 167,396 downwards.
GAGTGCCTCCTACTCCACATGTCAGTATCTGGGACCTCTCATGTGGACCTGTTTCAGACCAGATGAACTATCAGCCCCTGGTTGTTGTGTCACCAGTACCAGATTGTGACCATGAGAAATAGACGTGCAAGGAGGAAAATACTCAGCATGAGAAGGACACTTGTCAGCATCATCAAGGTTATAATCAAGGTCATCAGTGGGGCAGTTTCCAAAGGATAGACTGCTCACAAACTTGTTGAAGAGCAAAAATAGAAAACCACACAAAGACTAGATGTCTGCAGTATTTGAAATACAGGATGTACAGACAGTTGCTTATCCCGTCAAGTTTGAAGCAAAATGGAAATGGAGTGGAAACAATATCGGGTCACTGTCAACTAAATTCCGTATGACGAGTCTCGAAAACAAGAGGCTCGGAAATTTAATCTGAGACGGAGACACGAGAGCAAAGTATGCTTGTCCGGATGACCATGTTCAACCTGTAATGATTGGTATGTTTTCCGGATACACAGCACTCACTTGTGAATTGCCAGAACAAATGAAGTGGGAGTCAAGAAAGGCTTAAAAAAGGTGCCATGATACTGCAACACCTGCACAGATGCTTGCAGAAGAGAAATAGAATTATAGTACAAGACTCTTCAAGAAAAATAAGTAAGAGAGTTAAACTTGAACTAACAGGTTGAAGTGGGCGGATGAATCAAAATAAGAAATTGCAAGAGTAGTAGTCACAGCAGACCATGCATTGTAGACCACTAGTCTAGCCAGAGCAAGTTCTGAGCTGGACCCGTGACTGTAGGCTGAACGGTGAGGAAGCGTCAATCCTTGCCCCCAGAAAAACCGGCAGACTGTCATGTCGATAAGATGAGAGCCAAAAATGTGTGCCATGTTGAACCAGCCCTGAACACTGTCCTGTCAGGCTGATCTGCACGGGTCTTTTTCCTGATCCTGACTCATTTTCTTTCGCGTTTTGATCTTACGTCAGTTGTTGCATAAAGGAAAGTGAGGACAATCCATTAAACCTCCAGGAATTTTTAAGAATTAAAGCCATTTTTGAGCTGGTGCTGAGCTCTGGGGTGAGTTGAGGTCATCCTTGTGCATTTTGAGTTTGAGTTTGAACATTGGTCTGACTTTTAGGTGAGATATCCCATCATCCTTTTTGATATTCTGATATTTGTTTGGACAGGTATGAAGAAAAGGAATTTTACTACTATAAGTAGTTTTATGACTTAGTTATCTGTCCAAATGCTAGGACACCCTTCCGCCTCTGTGCAGTATGGAAAGGGGAGAAAACTGGTCTATGGTAAAGAGAGTGAGTAAATTTCGTGTCATCCTGGGGAGGCTACTCATGTATTCCTTAGGTTGAGTAGAGTTAGCATCCCGCTTTCCATTCAATTTTTTTTTTTTTTTTTTTAAGAGATTCCATATGTATAGCGTGTTCCATGTCAAATGGAGAAAAGGCATTTGTTAGCTTGAAAAGGCATTTGTTTGTGTTCCCCACCACTCCCCCATCTCCCTTTTAGTTCTTTCATAACAGTGAACAGGTATTGTGTGTGCAAGTAAATCGATCCTAAAACAACATTTAGCAATAAAATTTCTTTTTAAGGTTGCACTTCGTCCACGTTTAAGCTTGTCAGATCCATACAAGGTTCATGAAAAGTCCACAGATTTCAGTAGTGTAAGTGTATTGGATTCCAGCTCAGTTCACTGCAGGAACATAGGCAGTCCAGAACTCCAGATTTTGCTCTGGTAGATACTTGAAGCCCTGCAATGATATCTGAAGAGTTGAAATAGAAATCAAACAAAATTTTGCAGTTCTTTATACACTTACGTACTTAGATGCTCACGCGTCTTGCGACGCATGAGGCAGTCAAGGCACTCCACTGTGCGCGGTCCCCAGCCAGTCTGGTAGTGTCACTCCATCCTCTGTCAGTGACTCTGAGGTCTCTGTCCACTGTCTGTTGCCAGCTCATCCTCGGTCGTCTTCTTTTTCTCTGGCCTGCTGGGGTCCATTTAATGGCCTGGTTTGCAGGTCTTGAAGAGGGTAATCTTAAGGCATGACCCAGCCAGTGGAGGTGCCTTCTGCAGACGATGGTTGACATGGGGAGCTGTTTGGACCTCTCCCTGACGTCTTCATTTGGTAAAAAGTCAGACCATTTGATACATCATACCCAAGATCTTACATAGGCACTTAGTATTAAAGGCGTCGAGTTTCTTCAGAGTGGTCTTCAGTTGCCAGGTTTCACAGCCATATAACAGCGTTGAAATCACACTGGAGTTATAAAATTTCAGTTTGATTCCAAGGGAATTTTCTTGCTGTTCCATATTTTGTTCAGCTGATTGAATGCTGATGTTGCCTTCCCAATACGACTCTTCAGTTCATGGTCGAGGTCATTGGCGTTTGTTGATAGAGCTGCCTAGGTATGTGAAGTTCTGTACTTCTTCCACTTGTTTTTGGTCGATGAGAATGTCTGTTGGCTCTTGGTGTGTACCGGTAGCATGTTTTTAGTCTTTTTGGCACTGATAATGAGGCCAGTGTTGCCTACAAACTGCTGATATTGTCTGCAATCACCTGCAGATCTTGAGTGGTGCTTGCAAGAGCAGCAATGTCATCGGCAAAATCCAGATCTGAAAGGCTGTTTCCTTCTGTCCACTTGATTCCCTTTCCTTGGGTTGCATGTTTCAATACCCAGTCATTGGCAGGTGCAAAGAGGAGAAGGGAGAGGATACAACCTTGCCTGTATCTGGTGACAACTTCAAACCAGTCACTGTAGCTATCTTCCGTCCTGACTCTGCACTTGGAGTTTATGTAAATCTGCTTATGGCTGACACAACTTTCTCTGACGCTGTAGGTTTTCATGATCTTCCACAATGATGGTCTGTGGACACTGTCAAATGCTTTGGAGAAGTCAATGAAGCTGAGGGCCAGGTGTACTTGGTGCTCTCCACACTTCTCGATGATCTGTCATAGTGTGAAGATGTGTTCCTTACAGGATTGTTTCGGGTGGAAGCCTGCTTGTTGTTCCATGAGCTCAGTGTCCAGTACGTCGCACGGTCAGTTTAGGATGACCTGGCAGTACACTTTCCCTGGTTTTGACAGTAGAGTAGCTCCTCTCCAGTTGTCGCACTCCCAGAGGCTGCCTTTTTGGGGATTTCAGACGACTTCGCCATTCTTCCAGTCCTCTGGGACGATGCCAGAGTTCCAGGCCTGGTTGCAGAGACTGCACATCCAAGAGACGTTGCAGTCACCACCACCTTTGAGCATTTCCGCTGTTATTCCATCGAACCCAGGGGACATCATTCTTTATGTTTTGATGGCTGTTCTGATCTCCTCTTCAGTGAAGTCATCGGTGTTGATTGGGAGCAGGAGGGATGGGTCATCCACCTCAGCTGGTGCCGGTGGCTCAGGTCTGCTAAGAACTTCTTTGAAGTGCTCGGCCTATCTTGCAAGCTTGTTCTCGCCTCTTGACAGAAGTGTGCCATCTTTTGCCTTCATGAGTCCAGAGCCAGTCCTCAACAGTACCAGTTATCTTCTTTGCGACTGGTAGACATTCTCATGTCGTTGTGCTTGGGAGCTTCTTCGGCATCTTCTGCTTGCTTGTCCAACCAATCCCTTTTATCTTCCTAGACATTGTACTTTACCTGCCTGTCCTTGTATTCCTGGTTGTACGCTGCTTGGTCTGAGGAGCGGTTGTATCTCTTCTGGTGGAGTTCTGTCCTCTCTGCTATCAATTCCTGCAGTGACTCAGTCTTAAAAAATCAGAGAGATAAAAAGAGAATAAATAAATCAAGCAGCTTTCTGTGCAGAAGTGTAGAACTCATGCCTTTTATTGAATATGCTGTCTAACAGTAATGTGTTAACTTCTCCTTGTGGTCACACAGGTAAGGCTTAGTATGGAACATGACTGTTGGTGATTTCAGTTGAGGTTGCAACATATATCACAAAGTCATTCTTGTTTACAAGATAATCATAATGAATTAAGTGTGTGTGTATGAACTCCCCTCCCATCTCCCTTTTTTTGTGTTCCCCACCACTCTTCCATCTCCCTTTGGTTCTTTTGCAACAGTGAACAGGTACTTTGCTTCTGCAAATCCAGTGTAAGCTTTATTCCGTGTGTGTGTGTGTGTGTGTGTGTGTGTGTGTGTGTGTGTGTGTGTGTGTGTGTGTGTGTGTGTGTGTGTGTGTGTGTGTGTGCTTTTATATTGTTCATGTACTTTTTTCTTTTAAAAAGCTGCTTGATATTTGACTTGTCCTGTGAATGTAGTGTCTGAGTGAAACTGATCATGGCTATTTTGTTTCATGTGTTTCTGCAGAATCAGAAATAAGTTAAAATATAATTACAATACAAAAAATCGAAGGCACTTGAGTTTAGTCAGTGTTTTTTCTGCCAGACTCATGCCCAGGAGAGGTGGCCAGTTTTGTGGGACGGAAAGGCGTGTTTCATCGTAGGTGAAGTTCAGCCTCCGCTAGAGGGCGTGACCATCACTGTGACCGCTGAAGATGGTTCCATGGAGCCTGTCATTCTGACAACTGACGCCAGTGGAAAGTACAGGTGTGTGCAGCATGCGATGAGATGAGAGTCGGATGGAGTGGGCAGTGTCATGTTGAAAAGTGATGGGTGCTATCCTGACGTGGAAATTGACTTTTGTTCGGTCCATAACTGTTTCATGCTTGGGCCAAGAACAGTATGTTCCTCTTCCCCCCCCCCCCACCCCACCCCCCCCACCCTCCACCCCCCACTCCATCTACCACAACTCTCTCCCTACATGTAGGACATATGTGCTCAGGCATGATGAAAGTAGCCAACCAACCAGGCTAGCTCAGAGAAAAAGGTTGCAGCCAGATTCAGACCCTTGTAACCAGCCAAAGTTTGATTGATAAGCAGCTGTGCAGTGGAGCATTCACACACATTGCTGACACTTAAGAATTTCTTTGTGCTATTCTTTTTTCTTGTTTCCGGAAAAATAGAACTGAAGTTCTGATGGCACTTAGCGCTTGATCCCGAATACAGAACCCTCTGTCTGTCGTGCAGCCAAAGGTTCAAGAAAGAGCGGACTTCTTTTTGTTTACAAAGGGAGAGGGTGGGGGATGGGAATAGTTTAGGGGAGGACTGACTATGCTTAGGATGACAAGGAAAAGTCTTCCACTGGACTGACCGATTTTCTTTGCATGGTTGGCTACAGGGATAGTGCTGTTGTGACTACATTATTGTATAAAGCACATGATGTGAAGAAGACACCCAAACACAGGGCAGCTGTTTACAATGTTTGTTACGTCAGAAGTGTCAGCTGTTATTCACTGTTTCTGATGTATAAATGTGTTGTGGTGGTGTTTACTTCTCACAATTCTGCTCAGTGCCGTCCCCTTCCTCCTGCCAGCTCAGTTTACCTCCTCACTGTCAGGACTGTATCCCCTGCATACTTTGAGATTGACCCAGAGCTATCAACATTGTGTGTGTGTGTGTGTGTGTGTGTGTGTGTGTGTGTGTGTGTGTGTGTGACATACCCATTTTATTGCTGTTATAAAACTAGAATAACAAGACTAGATTTGCCACTGAAACTCTGAAAACTGTCAGTCTTCAATTTCCAGATTTTAGTGGTGAATTGTAACTTTCTAAAATGCACCAGACGACAGGAAAATTCTTCTCTCTGTCATGATATATAAACTTTAGGGCAAGCAAGGGGAACTCCTGTACACTTGAAGCTGTACCAGTTCTCTTGCTACAAGTGAAGGAACTCTTGTACACTTGAAGCTATACCAGATCTCTTGCTACTAGTGAAGGAACTCTGGTATACTTGAGGTTGTACCAGTTCTCTTGTACTAGTGAAGAAACTCTGGTAATAATACTTGAGGCTGCACAAGTTCGCTTGCTACTAGTGAGGGAACTCTGGTATACTTGAGGCTGTACCAGTTCTCTTGCTACTCAGGTAATAATACTAGAGGCTGCACAAGTTTACTTGCTACAGAAGAAACTCAGATAATAATGCTTGAGCTGTACCAGTTCTCTTGTTACTAGTGAGGGAACTCTGGTATATACTTGAGGCTGTACCAGTTCTCTTGTTACTAGTGAGGGAACTCTGGTATACTTGAGACTGTACCAGTTCTCTTGCTACTTATGAAAGAACTCTGGTTTACATGAGGCTGTACCAGTTCTCTTGCTACTAATGAAGGAACTCTGGTAATAATACTTAAGGCTGCACCAGTTCTCTTGTTACTAGTGAGGGAACTCTGGTATACTTAACGCTGTACCAGTTCTCTTGCTACTTATGAAGGAACTCTGGTATACTTCAGGCTGTACCAGTTCTCTTGCTACTTATGAAGGAACTCTGGTATACTTAAGGCTGTACCAGTTCTCTTGCTACTAATGAAGGAAACTCTGGTATACTTAAGTCTGTACCAGTTCTCTTGCTACTAATGAAGGAACTCTGGTATACTTAAGTCTGTACCAGTTCTCTTGCTACTAATGAAGGAAATCTGGTGTACGTGAGGCTGCACCAGTTCTCTCGCTACTTATGAAGGGTCATTGACAGGGTGGGGCCACTGCATGGCGATGTCAAGTACAATGTGGGGGCAGAGAAAAACAGGATACATCATCACACCAGATGCCAGCAAGGCTGACGTGTTCCGTGCCTTCAAACTGGGAGAGATCTCTGTACAGGGGGGCTCCTGAAGACGATGCTGTGTTCATATGATCAGATGAGATGTATTCACCTGCACACTTGTATTTTTGTACTTCATTTTACATAAAAAGATTCTAGATACAGCACTCACTTGTCAAAGTTACAATGGTCGTTATCATGTTCATGGGTAGTACTGTGTGTGGTCACAATGTGATTATCATGTTTATAATTAGTGCTGTTGTTGTTATTGTTACAATGTGATTATCATGTTCATGGATAGAACTGTTACTGTTGTGACATGTGGTTATCATGTTCATGGGTGTACTGTTGTTGCTGTTACAACGGTCGTTTTCATGTTCATGGGTAGTACTGTTGTTGTTACAATGTGGTTATCATGTTAATGGGTTGTACTGTTGTTGTGTTGCTGTTACAGTGTGGTTATCATGTTCGTGGTTGTGCCGTTGTTGTTGTTGTTGTTACAGTGTGGTTTTCATGTTCACAGGTTGTACTGTTGTTGTTGTTACAGTGTGGTTATCATGTTCATGGGTTGTACTGTGGTTGTTGTTACAATGGTCGTTCCCATTTTCATGGTTGTACTGTTGTTGTTGTTGTTGTTACAATGTGGTTATCATGTTAATGGGTTGTACTGTTGTTGTTACAATGTGGTTACGTTCACAGGTTGTACTGTTGTTGTTAGAATGTGATTTTCATGTTCATGGTTTGTACTGTGGTTTTTGTTACAATGGTCATTATCATGTTCATGGGTAGTACTGTTGTTGTTACATTGTGGTTATGCTCATGAGTCACAGTATTGTTGTTACAATGTTGTTTTTTCATGTTCATGGATAGTACTGTTGTTGTTGTTACAATGTGGTTATCATGTTCATGGGTAGTACTGTTGTTGTTGTTGTTACAATGTGGTTATCATGTTCATGGATTGTACTGTTGTGTGTTGTTACAATGTGGTTATCATGTCCATGGGTAGTACTTTAGTTGTTGTTACAATGTGGTTATCATGTTCATGGGTTGTACTGTTGTTGTTGTTACAATGTGGTTATCATGTTCATGGGTTGTACCAGTGATAATTATTTCCTAAAATTAGGGGGGGTCATACTCAGCGTGAAAAACTCTTGTTTCCAAATTTTCAGGGGGTCACAAAAATGTTTAGGGGGTTACACTTTATAACTGCTTGTAAATGTACTGAAAACCACACACACACACACACACACACACACACACACACGCCGTATTCTGACTGTCTCTCACACATAAATACACACAGAAAGAATTAGAAATTAATAAGTGCTATCAACAGAGTTTTTTTTTTTTTGTTTTTTTTTTGGGGGTTTTTTTTTTGCTGTCCCAACCTCTGCACCACCTCAGAGGCAAGGCACCCACACTGCTCATTCTGACACCTCCTCCACAGCCACAGCCCAGTCGGCCCCGCCGCAGCCCCGGCACCGGCAATTCACAGGGAGCAGTCAGTGTCAAGTCGTCAAGAGGCAACCCACCGGAGGGAGACACTGCACTGCTGCTGAGTCACTTCAGTGGTGTTCAGTGGCGCCTGTTCTGATCTAACATATGCAGGACACCACCTACTAAGCCCTCTACTGACAACATGGTTTTCATGTTCATGGGTTGTACTGTTGTTAGTGTGGTTTTCATGTTCATGGGTAGTACGGTTGTTGTTGTTGTTACATTGTGGTTTTCATGTTTATGGGTTGTACTGTTGTTGTTGTTGTTACATAGTGGCTTCATGTTCATGGGTAGTACTTTGTTGTTGTTGTTGTTACATAGTGGCTTCATGTTCATGAGTAGTACTGTTGTTACATTGTGGTTTTCATGTTCATGGGTCATACTGTTGTTGGTACATTGTGTTTTCATGGGTAGTACTGTTGTTGTTAGTGTGGGTATCATGTTCATGGGTTGTACTGTTGTTGTTGTTGTTACATAGTGGTTTTCATGTTCATGGGTCATACTGTTGTTGTTACATTGTGGTTTTCGTGTTCATGGGTCATACTGTTGTTGATGTTATGATGTAGTTATCATGTTCATGGATAATATTGTTGTTGTTGTTACAGTGGTGGTTATTATTTTCATGGATAATACTGTTGTTGCTACGATGGTGGTTATCATTTGTGGATCATACTGTTGTCCTTGTTACTGTGTAGTCATCATGTTTACTGGTTGCACTGTTGTCGTTACAGTGGTGGTTATCATGTTTATATGGCCATTCTGTTGTCATCATTATTGTTGTGGTTATGTTTGTGGGTTGCGCTGTTGTTATAATTACAATGTTGGTTATCATATTCATGGGTCTTACTATTGCAGTAGTTACAATAGTGGTTATGTTTGTGGGTTGTACTGTTTATCGTATTCATGGGTCACACTGCTGTAGTAGTACAACAATGGTGGTTATGTCTGTGGGTCATACTGGTTTCATAGTTACAGTGATGGTTATCATGTCCAGGTGGTGGACAAGGCCGGGCAGCCCATGTCCAGTGTGTTGCTGTCGCTGAGCGGAGAGCGTCAGTACCGCAGCAACAACATCACCGGAGACAGTGGAACGCTTGTCTTCACCAGTCTGGTGCGTGTGTCACACCTCACCCACCCTCTTCTTGCACCTGATTTTTTAATTTTTAAAATTTTTTTAATTTGTGCTCTCAGATTCCCGCATTCTTTGCAGGTATTGCTGAAAGTGTTCCTTCTGTAGAAGAGGTTTTTGGGTTTAGAATTAGAGAAAAAATCCAGCTGCGTTTATAGTGATGGTTAGAATTCATGCGTAGCATTCCACCGAGCTCACTGCCCGTTTCAGCTCTACACTGGATAGCCTAAGGCAAGGGAAACCAAAGGACTCCATATGCTGGATACCCCAAGGGCAAGGGAAACCAAAGGACTCATACCCTGGATACCCCAAGGCAAGGAAAACCAAAGGACTCATACCCTGGATACCCCAAGGCAAGGGAAACCAAAGGTCTCCATACCCTGGATAGCCCAAGGCAAGGGAAACCAAAGGACTCATACCCTGGATACCCCAAGGCAAGGGAAACCAAAGGACATACAGTAGATATCCCAAGGCAAGGGAAACCAAAGGACAGCATACAGTAGATATCCCAAGGCAAGGGAAACCAAAGGACAGCATACAGTAGAAACCCCAAGGCAAGGGAAACCAAAGGACAGCATACAGTAGATATCCCAAGGCAAGGGAAACCAAAGGACAGCATACAGTAGAAACCCCAAGGCAAGGGAAACCAAAGGACAGCATACAGTAGATATCCCAAGGCAAGGGAAACCAAAGGACAGCATACAGTAGATACCCCAGGCAAGGGAAACCCAGAGGACTCCATAACACTGGATACCCCAAGGCAAGGGAAACCAAAGGACTTCAAGAAACCTGATGCAGAACAGCCAAGAGAGAGCTGAGAGGCAAAGGACTGATCCTTGCGATGTCCCCATGAACAGCAGCAAAAAGAGACGGATTGAGATCCCTAGGCATCACAAGTGTCAAACAGCGAAGAGAGGATTGAGTTGTATGTCTTCGTTTAGTAGGGTTTCAGTTCACTCATTCAGACGAAGAAAAAGTTTGGCAGCATTTTCTTTTCTTTTCTTTTTTTTTTTTTTTTTTTTTTTTTGCTGTCCCAACCTCTGGGTGACTTCAGAGGCAGTGCACCCACGCCGCTCATTCCGACACCCCGTCCACAGCCACAGCCCGGTCGGCCCCGCTGCAGCCCCGGCACCTACAATCCACAGGGAGCAGTCAGTTTCAAGTCGTCAAGAGGCAACCCACTGGAGGAGACACTGCACTGCTGCCGAGTCACTTCGGTGGTGTTCAGTGGCGCCTGTTCTGATCTAACATACGCTGGACACCACCTACTAAGCCCCCTACTGACGACAATAATTGCTTAGTTGCGGAGCCGGCGTGAGTGAGCTCTCCCTTGGAGGGCGCCACCAACGTCCGTTCAACAAACAGCCCCCACGGACTCGCTGATACCGGTGACCCCGACGGAACCAAACCAAGACCATAGACATGGAGAGGACATCGAAACTGAAGCGTGAAGGCCACAGAACTTGAGACCTTTTTTTTTAATGCTGATCGATGAGAATGACAGTGATTAAGATGATGCTACGGATTTCCATTTCGGTCTCTGAGAATACATGACAGGGCTGTACTCTACGTTTTCTTTCATAATACATCCTGGCGTCAACCAGGCCTGAGGGATACAGGCACCTGCAGTGTTGGTCAGGAAATTTGAGTAACACTCTCAGAAACGCATCCATTAAGTGGATGAAACTCGACTGTGTGGTCCCAGTCTTCCCAACTGAGTCCGCAGCAAACTCAACTCTGGGTAGGAGCCGGTCAGGGCAGAAAAACCCTCATGATTCTATAGGATTCGAACTCATGACCTACCAGCCGGGAGTCCGTGACGCTAACCACTTTGCCACGGCGACTGGTTTGGCAGCATTTTCTGTTGACCAGTTCAAATGACAAAAAAACAACAAAAATATCAGCCCTCCAGTAATGATAATTTCTTTAAAATTAAGAGGTCAGACGAAAAACTCACTTCCAAATATCAGGGGGTCACAAAAATATTTAGGGGGTCACCATTAGTAACTGCAGGAAAATCTAGTGAAAACACTCACACAACACACACACACACACACACACACACACACACACACACACACACACACACACACACATTCACACACGAGTGTGCTCTCACTGGCTCACACACATAAATGCACAGAGAAAGAGAGAGGAATACATTAGAAAAGAGATTCCTCTTATAGAGATAGAAATACATTAGAAAAGAGGTGTTTATAATTAAGTTAATTAAACATTCTAGACAGTGCTAAGTATTATCTATTCATATTCATGTTCATATGTTTTTAAAGTGTTTTCAACTAACATGAGTAAATGTGAGCACATACACTATCAGGATTTTAAAAGTGAAACTTCATTTGTTGGATATCCTCTTGGATTATCATCACAGAATTTCCACTATGTGAGACATTTCTTTCAGTGTTGAAATATTTCATTATATGACCAAGTCCCAGTCGCCATGCAATGATCATCGGGGAATCCAGTGGAACCTACGATGAAACTGTAGACTGGTCATTTTTGCTGTGTGAGCAACACATTCATATGTCCAGAACGGAGCCATTTTAATTATCTGAAATGGTCATGTAGCATAGATCGTTAGACTTTTGTTCCATTTGCTGGATTATCACCCACGAGCCACAGCTGAAACTGTCCGATTTTGATTCTGAAAAGCCAAAATTCCTACAGTTGTCAATGTTTTTCCCATGTAGCTGAATCATGTGATCTTGTGGTCCAGTCATAAACTGGAGAGGCCTAGTCTGTTTTGATGACTCTTGTTGGTTTTCAGTAGAGATATGTTCTCAAGTGGAAGTGTTTCTCATGTGGAAATGTACATCGATTCAGAACGTTCTAAAATGTCAAGGAAATTTACGTTTTTAACTTCAGTCATAGGGGATAAGATGAAAGCTCTTTTGCGTGATGCGCTGCTTAGAGTTGTAATGCATACAGGAAAAAATCAGTGCATCACGGTAAATTTTGGTTGTTGTGACACACTGGCATGAATTTCAAAACTTTTGTGCACTTTTACCAATTGCTGTGACCAGGCTATCAGTTTTGTTTGACCCATTTGCCTATGCAGAGCTTGCTATACCAGTTTTTAACATGTCTAGCACAGTTACTGGTTTGGAAACTGCTGCATTGGGATTTCTTTCAGGACTTGGTTATTGTTTGAAATCATCACAGAAATATGTCGGGTTCAGAGGGTGGTGATATGCTCATATAAATGGTTGTAAAGTCCATTCTGTGGCTTGGGATACATCTTATCAGATCTACTGTAAGTGTCCATGTCTCACAAGCATACAGGATGATGGAATATACCAGAGCTTGGAGACTTCTTATCAGATCTACTGTAAGTGTCCACGTCTCACAAGCATACAGGATGATGGGGTATACCAGAGCTTGGAGACTTCTTATCAGATCTACTGTAAGTGTCCACATCTCACAAGCATACAGGATGATGGAGTATACCAGAGGTTGGAGACTTCTTATCAGATCTACTGTAAGTGTCCATGTCTCACAAACATACAGGATGATGGAGTATACCAGAGCTTGGAGACTTCTTATCAGATCTACTGTAAGTGTCCATGTCTCACAAACATACAGGATGATGGAACATACCAGAGCTTGGAGACTTCTTATCAGATCTACTGTAAGTGTCCACGTCTCACAACATACAGGATGATGGAACATACCAGAGCTTGGAGACTTCTTATCAGGTCTACTGTAAGTGTCCATGTCTCACAACATACAGGATGATGGAACATACCAGAGCTTGCAGGAGCCTGATCATGGGTTTCATGGTTATTTCATTTCCAGCCATGAAAATGAGATGCTATAATATACTGAACATGAGGTACACTGACCATGCTATCAGTAACAAAGGCATTAAACACAGTGTCAAAGGAACAAGTGCATCCATCAAGCAGCATTCAGTGATGAGAATAAAACTATGTTGGTGTGGTCGTGTAACAAGATCAGTGGACTTGCTGAAACAGTCCTCCAGAGAACTGTGTAGGGAAAGAGATGGAGGGGAACACAGAAAAAAAACATTTGGATTGGCAGCATTGCAGAACAGAAAGGGAATATCTTTGCAGAGATCCAAGCCTTGGCACACAACCAACAGCAATGGAGGAACAGGGTGATGTTCTTCAGTGGGAGTCTGCAAGTTGTCCGCATCATTATCTCCTGTTTTGTGATGATGGTGTTTTTATCTTTGTTACCAGCACTATTATCTCCTGTTGTGTGAGAATGGTGTTTTCATATCATCATTATTACCAGCACTGTTATCTCCTGTTGTGTGATGATGGTGATTTTGTTATCTTTGTTACCAGCATATTATCTCCTGGTGTGTGATGATGGTGATTTTGTTTTCTTTGTTACCAGCATATTATCCCATGTTGTGTGATGATAGTGTTTTTGTTATCCCTGTTACCTGAGTCATTATCTCCTGTTATGTGATAATGGTGCTTTTGTTGCCTTTTTTTATCTGCATCATTATCTCCTGTTGTGTGATGATGTGCTTTTTGTTGTCAGTGTTACCTGCTCCATTATCTTTTGTGTTATGACATTTTTTTGTGTTATCATTTTTACCAGCATCGTTATATCCTGTTGTGTGATGATGTTTTTGTTACCTTTGTTACCTGCATCATTATCTCCTGTTGTGTGATGATGTTTTTGTTACCTTTGTTACCTGCATCATTATCTCCTGTTGTGTGATGGTGTTTTTGTTACCTTTGTTACCTGCATCATTATCTCCTTTGTGTGATGATGTTTTTGTTACCTTTGTTACCTGCATCATTATCTCCTGTTGTGTGATGATGTTTTTGTTACCTTTGTTACCTGCGTCATTATCTCCTGTTGTGTGATGACAGTGTTTTTATCATGGTTGTTACCTGCCCCATGTGTCCTGTGGTGTGATGCCAAGACCAACCCCTACGTGCTGTTTAACAAGTCAGTCCTGCTGACAGAGTCCTGGCCAGTACTTTCTGCGGCCCCCATGACCAAGGAGTACAAGTTTGAGCCGGCCTCCCAGACCATAGAGGTCAAGGAGGGCACCACCATCAACATCACCATCTCTGGCATCCGCGTCGCTTACAGGTCAGTGTCACATCTCTGTTGGTCTGTTGGCCAGTAGGGCTGTCTGGTCTGTTTGTCTGTTGGCCAGTAGGGCTGTCTGGTCTGTTCGTCTGTTGGCCAGTAGGCCTGTCTGGTCTGTTCGTCTGTTAGCCAATAGTACTTTTTGGTCTGTTCGTCTGCTTGCCTAGAAGGCAAGCCAGCGTGGAGCATTTCCATACAGTTGCATGTGGGTTTCTTTTTTCAGATCTGTAGTAGAAAAAGTTTTGGGGGAAGTGGGGGAGGTGTGTGTGGAGAGAAAAAATGACATTTAAGAGCAGGGACAGGGGAGGGGGGGGAGGGTGTGTGTGGAGATTTGCAGGGGGGCTCACACTCAGTAACTCTGTGAACACAAGGTCAGAAACAGTGGTAAACTTGAATGATGAAATGGTGTATGATTTTTTTTTAAATGGAGGGGGCGTGGGATGAAGAGGCAAGTTAAGGGGGTGTGTGCTCACCTTCAGTCCCTGCTCAGTACCATTACTGCTGCTTTGCTCATTCTGGCTCCCAAAACACAACCACCACCATCATTGTTTGCCTGCGGCTGCTGGATGGGCAGTTCACAAGCAGCTAACAGTGTTAGGCCATCGCGTGGCAACCCACCAGGGGAGACCCTGCTTTGAAGCTGATGTACTTTAGAAATGCTTTCAGCGTTCAGGTTGAGTTCCTTCCTCATCTCACATCCCTTCCACCTCCATCCTCCCCCTCCTCCTGTCCCTCACCCCTTCTTTCTCCCCCTTCCCCATTCCCGTATTCCAGATGAGTGGCGTCCTTTGTGGACTGCGGGTGGTCGTAAGAAATGCAGTTAACAATTTTGTGGACACACAGTCAAGGACATTTTGTATTTTGCATTTACAGGTGTTCGTCATTTTTTTTTATTTGTTTTCCTCTATCATATTTCCAATTAAGAGGAAATTGTAAACCACTTGTTACTTGCATCATCCATATATTTGTGCATTCTTTTGTATGTTATGTTTGAAATTTGTGTTGCAGTTCACAGTGAATCCTTGTTCCATGCCTCATTGATTTTTACTGGTTCTGTGGAAAATCATGAAAACTTTTAGCATCAGGCAGCTGAGATTCTCATTCACAAATACCTCCCCTCCTCCATCTTATCTCCTGACACCCTCCTTCCCCGAGCACTTCCCTTCCTCTGTTATTGTCACCGCCCTCCACCCCAAACAGTCCGATCCTATGATCACCACTGGTTTTCCTCACGAGACTGTGGACGTCACCATTTCAGTTTCATATTTCAGCTTCACCTCATCATAACAGGATGGTTTGTTCAGTTTTCAAATAGGCATGAATGGTAAGGGACAGTATGAAATCGTCTGTTGTTGACAGGGGTGTTTGTTGAAGTGATTAAATCATAACTGAATAGGTAAACCTTCAGTTCATTCAGTGTGTAACTTTTTTTTTTTTTTTTTTGTAACATCGTGTGTCAATGCTGTCTGTCATGAAGCTGTTACGGCAAAGTGACGTCGTTGAATGGAGAACCTGAGCCTGGGGTGGTGGTGGAGGCAGTGGGTCAAGGTCAAGGCTGTGACCTGTATCAGGAGGAGGCCAAGACGGAGCAGGATGGTAGCTATCGCATCCGAGGGCTGCAGGTGAGGGCATGATAGGAATGCTGACCTTCTGATGGTAGGATGGACTGCAGCACTGAAGACCTTCACCATGAAGATCCCAAGAGTGGGAGAGACTCTTGCATTGACCAAACTAATGATTGTTAGTATTTGTAGGGTGTGAGATGTATGCAGTATGCCGCAGATAGTATTTGTAGGGTGTGAGATGTATGCAGTATGCAGCAGAGAGTATTTGTAGGTGTGAGATGTATGCAGTCTGCAGCAGAGAGTATTTGTAGGGTGTGGAGATGTACGTAGTATGCAGCAGAGAGTATTTGTAGGGTGTGAGATGTATGCAGTGTGCAGCAGATAGTATTTGTAGGGTGTGAGATGTACGCAGTATGCCGCAGACTTCTTCAGGCCCCTGTTCACAGGTGTTTCTCTTAATGGCATTTTTCGGTTTTTGAAAAAATTCACAGTGTTTTTCATCTAATGTGATCAGTATGTGGTCCGGTAGGAATTGTTTCAGCTTTAAGTGGAATATGGATTCATTTTTCAATGCTAGTATTTTTACGTGTTTTTTCTTGCCTTTTTTCTTTTTTTTTTTTTTTTTTTTTTCTTTTTTTTTTTAAGTTTGTAAACTGAATGTCAGCCATTGTATAATTTGCCAGAAGTAAGTGATATAAACCCAACTGTTTCAAAGGCCCCAGTTATTGGCACTTTTTGTGCCTGCAGTAGATATCTCTGTCTCTTCTCTGCTTTTTATCTTGCTGTCTCATCCTCCCTGTCAGTGGTGTTATTCTCACACCAATCATTCCAGTTTCTCCAGACAGTTATACATGGGTTTGCCCTGTTGTAGTCTACATGGACCAGTTGATATTGCATTATGATGAGACAGCTCATGAAAGGAGCCCCAGCACTGCTGGGGAATCTCCTCAGAGGTATTTCCCGGTGCCTGTTCTGATCCAACGTGCATGGGTTTATGAGGCTCCATACTGACGACAGTAGTTGCTTGGTCCCAGAGCAAATATGAAAGTGAGTGTCCCTCTCCAGACGATGCCACCACATCTGTCGACCCACTGTCCCTTGTACCATATGACTGTAACAGAAGTACCATCAGACTGTCACAGAAGTACCATCAGACTGTCACGTCAGACTGTCACAGAAGTGCCATCAGACTGTCACATCAGACTGTCACAGAAGTACCATCAGACTGTCACAGACTGTCACAGAAGTACCATCAGACTATCACAGAAGTACCATCAGACTGACACAGACTGTCACAGAAGTACCATCAGATTGTCACAGAAGTACCCATCAGACTGTCACATCAGACTGTCACATCAGACTGTCACAGAAGTACCATCAGACTGTCACATCATCAGACTGTCACAGAAGTACCATCAGACTGACACAGACTGTCACAGAAGTACCATCAGACTGTCACAGAAGTACCATCAGACTGTCACAGAAGTACCGTCAGACTGACACAGACTGTCACAGAAGTACCATCAGACTGTCACAGAAGTACCATCAGACTGACACAGAAGTACCATCAGACTGTCACAGACTGTCACAGAAGTACCATCAGACTGTCACAGAAGTACCATCAGACTGACACAGACTGTCACAGACTGTCACAGAAGTACCGTCAGACTGTCACAGAAGTACCGTCAGACTGACACAGACTGTCACAGAAGTACCATCAGACTGTCACAGAAGTACCATCAGACTGACACAGAAGTACCATCAGACTGTCACAGACTGTCACAGAAGTACCATCAGACTGTCACAGAAGTACCATCAGACTGACACAGACTGTCACAGAAGTACCATCAGACTGTCGCAGAAGTACCATCAGACTGTCACAGAAGTACCATCAGACTGACACAGACTGTCACAGAAGTACCATCAGACTGTCACAGAAGTACCATCAGACTGTTACAGAAGTACCATCAGACTGTCACATCAGACTGTCACAGAAGTACCATCAAACTGACACAGACTGTCACAGAAGTACCATCAGACTGACACAGACTGTCACAGAAGTACCATCAGACTGTCACAGACTGACACAGAAGTACCATCAGACTGACACAGAAGAACCATCATACTGTCACAGAAGTACCATCAGACTGTCACAGAAGTACCATCAGACTGACACAGAAGTACCATCAGACTGTCACATCAGACTGTCACAGACTGACACAGAAGTACCATCAGACTGTCACAGAAGCTCACTGTGGTCAGTAGACATGGGGAGGAAATGGTTTGAAGAGCCACGGAATCTGTGGTGTCTTTTTTTGTGTGTGTTTTTCTTGTAATGATAATCAGTGAGAACAATAGAGATGATACTGAGGAAAGTCGTTCTGGTCAGAAACTACATGAGAAGGCCATGATCAATGCTTTCTTTCAAAATGGATCCCCCGGCCGTTGTTCATCAGGCCCTGCAGCGTCAGGACCTTTGAGCCACACTTTCAGAAAACACAGCCATGAAGTGGATGAAGTGCAGTCATCTGGTTCCAGCCTTCCCATTCCCTCTCCTGCAGAGTCAGCTCTTAGCAGGTGCCAGTGAGGCCCAATGATTCCACAAAGAAGTTCTGCACATGGAGGGAGGGGAGAGAGGGGTGGGTGGGAGAGGAGAGGGATGGGGAGGTGGTAAGGGGGGAGAGAAGGGGTGGGTGGATGGGAAGGGAGGAGGTTTGTGGTTGGGGAGGGGATGGCGGGAAGGGGAGAAAGGGCTTGGGAGGTTGGGAAGAGGAGGGGGAAGTTGGTTAGCATCATATATTTGTTGATAAGAAACAGTAACAACATATTGTGCTGGGATCCCATATTCTGTAGTGTTTCAGAAGGTTTTGGTTTTACTATACAGGCTTCGTTGAAGTCATGATGCAGTAATGGCCTCTTCCTAATTTCTGACGTTTCAGCTTTTGGTATACATGTGATATTGCTGTGTCATTGTACATTATGGTTTGGTTGTGCTGTGCTGTGCTGTAGTTTTGTTGTGTTGTATCCTGTTTCATAATGTGTTGTTCTGTAGTATGTTGTGACTTTCTTCTGGTTAAGTGTGCTATTTTGTAGTGTATTGTGCTGCATTGTCTGGGACTGTGTTGTAGTATGTCTGGGTGAAAATCAGGTTGATCCATTTACAATTGCATCAAAAAAAAACTTTGTCATGAGAACAATTGGACTCTAGAAATGTGGACATGTGTACTCCGTATGCCAACTGTTTTTGTGTAGGGAAAAAGGAGGGACAGTTTTACAATATGTGCAGTATGTACCAACCATTATTGTGTCAAAGTAAATGAAAGTAACTGCAACCAGCTGCCATGGCGAAGTGGTAGGTGTTGCGGACTCCCAGCTAGGAGGTTGTGGGATTCAGTTCCCATCAGAGTCATGTGGGGGATTTTTCTGCCCAGACTGATACCTACTCAGAATTGAGTTTGCTATGGGCTCAGTTGGGAAGACTGGGACGACACAGGCGAGTTTCATCCACTTAATGGATGCATCTCTGAGATTGTTGCTCTAATTTCCTGACCAACACGGCAAGTGTCTGCATCTCTCGGGCCTGGTTGACGCCGGGATATATTATGAAAGGAAGCGTAGAGTACAGCCCTGTCATGCAGTCACAGACCAGAATGGAAATCCGCAGCATCATCTTCATCATCCTTATCCTCATTGATCAGTAAAAAAAAAGGTCTCAGATTCTGTGGCCCTTCATGTCCTGCTTTCATGGTAACCTCAGTTCTGATATATCCTCTTTACATCCGTGGCCTTGGTTTGATTCCGTCGGGGTCACCAGTATCGGCGAGTCCATGGGGGCTGTCATTGGACGGACGTGGGGGCGCCCTCCAGAGGGGGAGCTCGCTCACGCCGGCTCCACAACTAAGCAATTATTGTCGTCAGTAGGGGGCTTAGTAGGTGGTGTCCTACGTATGTTAGATCAGAACAGGCGCCACTGAACACCACCAAAGTGACTCGGCAGCAGTGCAGTGTCTCTTCTGGTGGGTTGCCTCTTGAGGACTTGACATTGATTGCTCTCTGTGGATTGCCAGTGCCAGGGCTGCAGCAGGCCAGGTCAGGCTGAGGCTGTGGACGGGGTGTCGAATGAGTGGCGTGGTTGCAATGCCACTGAGATGGCACAGAAGATGGGACAGAAAAAAGAAAAGAAAGTAAGGGCAGGTGTATGCCATGTACAAACTACCATTGGAAAAAAAGGCCCAAGTTTGTTTTGTCTATTGACTGCTGTTGTGTGAGGAAAATGACAGATGCACCCCATATACCCTATATACTGACTGCTGTAGGAGAAATTAAAGACAGGTTACCCTCTGTATTGACTGCTGTTGTGTAGGGAAAAATGACCGATGCACCCCATATACCCTATATACTGACTGCTGTTGGAGAAATTAAAGACAGGTTACCCTCTATATTGACTGCTGTTGTGTGGAGAAATTAAGGACAGATGTACCAAACATATATTGACTGCTGTGATGTGAGGAAATTAAGGACAGGTGTACCTCATGTACAAATGCTGTTGCAGCCAAAGTGTCAGTACGATGTACACCTGAAGACTGGGCAGGTGAACACTCATATCGAACGCTCAGGACCCAAATCACGGATAATTCAGGTAATCCTCGCCTGCCTTCTGCCCAACACTTCCTTTCTTGTCCATTTCTCTGTTAATTTTCTTTTTCTCTCTTCTACACATTTCCTCTGTTCATGCAGTAGCAGTTGAGCAAGATATGATGTAAGAAAAAAAAATATATTTTGAACATTTATTCCTGTCTCTACAAATTTCACCCATGGGAGTGTGGAATGTTATGCCAGACCAGATAAGATTTTGTTCTACTTATTTTGCTGTTCTCTTTCCTGCACAGCTTTAACGAAATCAGACTTTGTTTTACTCCGTTCTGCTCCTCTCTTCTCTTTCTTGCTCTACTAAATCAGACTTGGGTTTCTTTGCTGCCTTCTTTTCCTCCTCTTCCTCTTTACTCCTCTTCTTCGTCTTCTTCCTCCTTACCTCCTCCTCATCTTTCTCCTCCTCCTCCACTGCCTCCTCCTCCTCCTTTCTCTTCCTTTTACTTTGTTTTAAGCATGCACAGCTGTCCAGTTCAGTGAGCTTTTGTTGATTTCCCATGTTAAAAATATCCCTGTCCCATGGCTGTAAGCTAAATGTGAGCATGCAGGTCTGAAAATAATGCCACTGTAAGACAGACTGCAGTATAAGATGGGCGGCAAGCTGTGTGCAAGGCATGACGTGAATGTGGATACCTATGTCTGCAGGTGGAGGACAAGGATTTCACGGACATCCACATTATCGCATTCCGACGCATGAACCAGATGGATGTCAGTGGCAACGTCATCACAGCCGAAGAGAATCTGGCCATTTGAAGGTGAGATTTTGTTGTTTTGTGTATTGTGTGTGTTGTGTGTGTGTGTGTGTGTGTGTGTGTGTATGAATGCATGATGTGTGCATGTGAAAGTAGTTCAGTATGTAAATATGCATGTCATGTAAGTGTGTGTGTGAGTTTGGTGTGATTGATTGATATATTGATATATATATATATATATATACATGGGAGCATGGGTGTGTACGCTGAACATGAAAGAATGTGTTCAATGTGCAGTTTTATGTTGAGATTTAACCATGGTTATGAAGTAAGCTGAAATGTGATTTCAGTCCTCTGTGACTGAGTGCATATAAATGTGTGTGTGTATTCTGGCAGGCTCGTTTGTACCGCGAGGACAGCCCTGACTCCCCCGTGCACAGCATCACATTGGGACGATCCACTTTCTTCTACTTCCCCACCCTGCAGATGGACCAGTCTGTGAGCTCTGTCCTGTCTCTGTGTTTCTTCCGCACTATTGCCAAACCCTCCCCATTTTCCAGGAGCATCCCTTCTTAGGAAGAGATTCCAGAATCTGACATCAGACAGTAGACGGGGGGCCCTGTGGGCAGTTCACAGACATTGGAGCAAAACCCTGAATATGCCTGTTGGCAGACAATGCTTGCTTGCTTTGTCAGCTTTGGGTATTGTGTGGCTTGTGAGCAACCAAATCCAACTTTATAAATCCCATTCCCCTGTCCTGTATTTTTCTGTGTTTGGTCTTTGTTGTTCCTGTCTTAACTACAATCTCTATTATTTGTTTGTATGACTGTGAGCAAATATGTGTGTGGAGTACATGTGCTTTCTTTTTCAGTTTTTTCTTTTGTAACTTTGAAGTGTGGTAGATAAACCAAGCAGATGGCGAGCGCCATCTGCACAGCCAAGGTCTATCAGCCTGGAAAGATGGCAGTAGTACACTGTTATAAAGAGATGTACAGTGTGCAGCCAGTTCTTATTTTATTTTATTTTTTTCTGAACAGGACTCTCTTTCTTACGTGTACATGTCTAAAGAAGCACCTTATTCTTACTTGGCAAGGAACGGTGTCTTACAATCAGGATTTTGAAAAAAAGAGACAAGGAAAAAAAAAAAAAAAACAAAAAAGAAAATTTTTGAACAAAAGGGAATTGAATTCATGCTTCCTGAAAACTTACAACTTTGGGATTTATCTCACATGTCACATTAAATCACTTTCTGGAAATCGTCAGGTTAGTTTCCCATCTTTTCTTTGGCAAGGGAACAAGCCTGTTGGTTGTCCTCAGTTTTTACCAGTCTTGTGTCATAGGTACAGATTCCCACAAGAGGCCGTCCAAGCTTGCCTTTGTTTCCAAGTTTAGACTTCATTTGCCTTGCTGTCTCAAGGCCATAGTTTTGACAAAAAAAGTTTTCAAAGTCTCAGGAACTCTCTCTTCTCTTAAGACTTAAAGAAAATATATCATAAAACTACTTTTAGTGGTAAAATTCCTATTCGCTCAGACACTCTCAAGGCTTGTTACATTCACAAATTTCTATTTCAGCCTTGCTAGGCATGTGGCAGTTTGAGTATAGTAACTAGCAGTATCAGGGAGTTCAATTTGTGAGTTAACCAAATTGAACTGAATCCCAGCTAGGTCCACTGATTTGTGTAAATTCCCTTTTTTTCCTCTTTTCATGTGGTGACATAGCCCCGGTTTGGCTGTGGGGATAAAACTGGAACTTCATGTCTCATGGATACTGTGACAGTTACTCCCATCTATTTTCATGGCTTCATTCTGAACAGTTATTGTTGTACATGTCACACGGAACATATTTGTGAAGGCATGAATGAGGACACTTTCAGTGATTGTTTAGGAGGGGGGTGATTGTTGAGGGGCAGAGGGAGTGAGGTGGGGGGGGGGGGGGGGGGGGGGCGGAGCTTGCCAGGGTATTTTCAGTGATTTTTTTTTTTAACATTCAACAGAGCGCGTGTCTATGGAGAGGTAGGAGGTCAGACAAGGAGGGAAGAGGACCAGGTGACATGTGCTGTGTTGTACAGTGTTGATGTGACACGGGCGTGTTGGGGCTGGTTTTGCAGAAGTACACGCTGCGTCTGGAGTGCTCCCTGCCCAGGTCACAGTATGAGTTTGTGGATCCTGAGGTGTCCTTCACAGCCAACGTCTCCTTCAAACACTACAAGTTTTTCGCTTTGAACCTAAAGTGAGTTTTTTTTTTTTCTTTTTCATTTAATAAGAAAAAACACCATTGAACACTTTAAGGTTTGCTTTGAATCAAGAGTAGTTGGGTTTTTTTTTTTTAGATAAAAAATAACACATCTCCTTTTAAGCACAAGAGGTTCTGCTTTGAACCTTGAGTCCTTTTTTTTTAAATAGAAAGAAAAAAAAACATCTTTAAACACTGCAGATTTCGCTTTGAACCTAGGGTGAGTTTTTTGTTGTTGTTGTTGTTGTTGTTGTTGAAAAACATCTTTAAAACTACAAATGTCTCTTGAATCTAAAGTGAGTCTTTTCTTTAATCCAAAAAAAAAAATCTTTAAACACTACAAATTTTGCTTTTGAGTCTAAAGTGAGTTCTTTTTTTCTTTTAGATGAAAACACATCTCCTTTGAACACTACAAATTTCACTTTGAAACTAAAGTGACTCTCTCTCTCTCTTTTTTTTTTTTTTTGATAAAAGCATCTCCTCTAAACACTTCAAATTTTGCTTTGAATCTAAAGTGAGTGTCTAGATAACACAGGTCTGTTTTGTTTTGGCCTTGAAGTAAGGCTTTTTCTCATTTTTAATAAGAACTTTTTATTCTGTAAAGGTTTTGCTCAGACCCGAAAGTGAGGTTTTATTTGAAACCTAAAGCAAGTATCTTTTAAGGTAAAGTACATCATCCATGCATTTTGGCTTTGACACTTAACTCCGAGTCTTTTAAGACAAACACTTCATTTGTAGATTTTTGTGTTGACTCCGAAGTGAAATGTCTGTGTTTGAATAGTGTCTTTTAAGATAAACACATTGTCGATGCATTTTATGCTTTGACCATCCAATGAGTCTTTTATGACAGACACCTCCTTAAAAACTTGAAGAATTTTCTCTGGCCCTGAAGTGAGCATTTTTTTTTTAATAAGCATCTCATAATATTAACACTGAGGCTTTGACCATCTATAGGGCCATTGATGACAAGCACCGCATACAACATAACTAGTTTCACTTTGAGCCTGAAGTGAGTGTAAACCAGTGCTGTAATAAATGTGTAAACAAACCTGTTTACGCATATGATTTTGCTGTAATTTGTTCATATGTTTGGGGAAAATATGATGAATTAAGAAAAAAAAGATATCAAGAGTCGAAGTTCATGAGCAGTAATTGCATTTGTGGAGTATATCCATGGCTGGGGTTTTGACCAACGAGCGACAACTCTTGCTGACTTCCGTACATGAAATGGCATGAGGCTATGTCTGCTTCTTCAATAGCATGTCCTGAAACATTGAGAGTGGTGAGAGAGTATGCTGATAATCAGGTTTGAAGGAAATTGTGTCAGAAAGAACCTGTATTTACCAAAGTGAATGCAAGATAAAGTGGTTATTACCCAGAAAAAAAACCCTGCAGGGTAATGGCAGGTGAAAACAAAATGAATAATGTTTCCCCTCCCCCCTCCTCCCACTTTTACAGAAATTTGAAATTTAGTACACATGCTTTGAAGGAAATAAGTTTTGTTGTTGTTGTTGTTGAAAAGTATACTATAAGCAATTTTAGGTAGACAGGTCTGCGTACGTCAATGTCTGCAGTACTGCACAGGCGTGTCTATGTTATCATGTGTCTCAAAATGCCCCCCCCCCCCCCCCCCCCCACCTGTCAGCTCCAATTGTGAGCCATGAACCCCACCCTTCCTGATCCCCCCCCCCTCCCCTCTCCTTAGCCTGCATGGTTCCTTCATCTGCGCAGCTGGCTGCCATGTGTCAGACTGACAGAGTTGACAACTGAACATCTGAAGGCAACGTCAAGAACAGTGAAGAAGAGTGCAAGGCTGTGCTCATTCATAATGTATCTTAGAGTCGTCCAACCTGAGATACATTTCTTTTTCGTGTGTGATTGAGATGACTGACTGTGTCTAACATACAGTCTGATTACCTTGACAAATTCCAGGCTTCCCCCAGATTGTGACTGCTACCTCCAAGAAAAACCTCCAGGCCAATGTCTCGTGATACTCCCCCCCCACCCCCCCCCCCACAGTGTCTCAGGGTACCCATGTAGGTTTGATGTGGCAGAACTTGTTGTACCCTCTGACCAGGTTTGATGTGGCAGAACTTGTTGTACCTTCTAACCAGGTTTGATGTGGCAGAACTTGTTGTACCTTCTGACCAGGTTTGATGTGGCAGAACTTGTACCTTCTGACCAGGTCTGATGTGGCAGAACTTGTTGTACCTTCTGACCAGGTCTGATGTGGCAGAACTTGTTGTACCTTCTGACCAGGTCTGATGTGGCAGAACTTGTTGTACCTTCTGACCAGGTTTGATGTGGCAGAACTTGTTGTACCTTCTGACCAGGTTTGATGTGGCAGAACTTGTTGTACCTTCTGACCAGGTCTGATGTGGCAGAACTTGTTGTACCCTCTGACCAGGTTTCATGTGGCAGAACTTGTTGTACCTTCTGACCAGGTCTGATGTGGGAGAACTCGTTGTACCTTCTGACCAGGTCTGATGTGGCAGAACTTGTTGTACCTTCTGACCAGGTCTGATGTGGCAGAAACTCGTTGTACCCTCTGACCAGGTTTGATGTGGCAGAACTTGTTGTACCTTCTGACCAGGTCTGATGTGGCAGAACTCGTTGTACCCTCTGACCAGGTCTGATGTGGCAGAACTCGTTGTACCTTCTGACCAGGTCTGATGTGGCAGAACTTGTTGTACCTTCTGACCAGGTCTGATGTGGCAGAACTCGTTGTACCTTCTGACCAGGTCTGATGTGGCAGAACTTGTTGTACCTTCTGACCAGGTCTGATGTGGCAGAACTTGTTGTACCTTCTGACCAGGTCTGATGTGGCAGAACTTGTTGTACCTTCTGACCAGGTCTGATGTGGCAGAACTTGTTGTACCTTCTGACCAGGTCTGATGTGGCAGAACTTGTTGTACCTTCTGACCAGGTCTGATGTGGCAGAACTTGTTGTACCCTCTGACTAGGTCTGATGTGGCAGAACTTGTTGTACCTTCTGACCAGGTTTGATGTGGCAGAACTTGTACCTTCTGACCAGGTCTGATGTGGCAGAACTTGTTGTACCTTCTGACCAGGTTGATGTGGCAGAACTTGTTGTACCTTCTGACCAGGTTTGATGTGGCAGAACTTGTACCCTCTGACCAGGTCTGATGTGGCAGAACTTGTTGTACCTTCTGACCAGGTTTGATGTGGCAGAACTTGTTGTACCTTCTGACCAGGTTTGATGTGGCAGAACTTGTTGTACCTTCTGACCAGGTTTGATGTGGCAGAACTTGTACCTTCTGACAAGGATTGATGTGGCAGAACTTGTACCCTCTGACCAGGTCTGATGTGGCAGAGCTTGTTGTACCTTCTGACCAGGTCTGATGTGGCAGAACTGTACCCTCTGACCAGGTCTGATGTGGCAGAACTGTTGTACCTTCTGACCAGGTTTGATGTGGCAGAACTTGTACCCTCTGACCGGGTCTGATGTGGCAGAACTTGTCGTACCTTCTGACCAGGTCTGATGTGGCAGAACTTGTTGTACCTTCTGACCAGGTCTGATGTGGCAGAACTTGTTGTACCTTCTGACCAGGTTTGATGTGGCAGAACTTGTACCTTCTGACCAGGTTTGATGTGGCAGAACTGTACCTTCTGACAAGGTTTGATGTGGCAGAACTTGTTGTACCTTCTGACCAGGTCTGATGTGGCAGAACTTGTTGTACCTTCTGACCAGGTTTGATGTGGCAGAACTTGTACCTTCTGACCAGGTTTGATGTGGCAGAACTTGTTGTACCCTTCTGACCAGGTCTGATGTGGCAACTTGTACCCTCTGTCCAGGTCTGATGTGGCAGAACTTGTACCCTCTGACCAGGTCTGATGTGGCAGAACTTGTTGTACCTTCTGACCAGGTCTGATGTGGCAGAACTTGTTGTACCTTCTGACCAGGTTTGATGTGGCAGAACTTGTACCCTCTGACCAGGTCTGATGTGGCAGAAACTTCTTGTACCCTCTGACCAGGTTTGATGTGGCAGAACTTGTACCTTCTGACCAGGTTTGATGTGGCAGAACTTGTACCCTCTGACCAGGTCTGATGTGGCAGAACTTGTACCCTCTGACCAGGTCTGATGTGGCAGAACTTGTACCCTCTGACCAGGTCTGATGTGGCAGAACTTGTTGTACCTTCTGACCAGGTCTGATGTGGCAGAACTTGTTGTACCCTCTGACCAGGTCTGATGTGGCAGAACTTGTACCTTCTGACCGGGTCTGATGTGGCAGAACTTGTACCTTCTGACCAGGTCTGATGTGGCAGAACTTGTTGTACCCTCTGACCAGGTCTGATGTGGCAGAACTTGTACCTTCTGACCAGGTTTGATGTGGCAGAACTTGTTGTACCCTCTGACCAGGTCTGATGTGGCAGAACTTGTTGTACCCTCCGACCAGGTCTTATGTGGCAGAACTTTGTACCCTCTGGCCAGGTCTGATGTGGCAGAACTTGTACCCTCTGACCAGGTCTGATGTGGCAGAACTTGTTGTACCTCTGACCAGGTCTGATGTGGCAGAACTTGTACCTTCTGACCAGGTTTCATTTGGCAGAACTTGTTGTACCTTCTGACCAGGTCTGATGTGGCAGAACTTGTACCCTCTGACCAGGTCTGATGTGGCAGAACTTGTACCCTCTGACCAGGTCTGATGTGGCAGAACTTGTTGTACCTTCTGACCAGGTCTGATGTGGCAGAACTTGTTGTACCCTCTGACCAGGTCTGATGTGGCAGAACTTGTTGTACCTTCTGACCAGGTCTGATGTGGCAGAACTTGTTGTACCCTCTGACCAGGTCTGATGTGGCAGAACTTGTTGTACCTTCTGACCAGGTTTGATGTGGCAGAACTTGTTGTACCTTCTGACCAGGTTTGATGTGGCAGAACTTGTTGTACCCTCTGACCAGGTCTGATGTGGCAGAACTTGTTGTACCTTCTGACCAGGTTTGATGTGGCAGAACTTGTTGTACCTTCTGACCAGGTTTGATGTGCAGAACTTGTTGTACCCTCTGACTAGGTTTGATGTGGCAGAACTTGTTGTACCTTCTGACAAGGTTTGATGTGGCAGAACTTGTTGTACCTTCTGACAAGGTTGTGGCAGAACTTGTTGCAGAACTTGTGTTGTACCCTCTGACCAGGTCTGATGTGGCAGAACTTGTTGTACCTTCTGACCAGGTTTGATGTGACAAAACTTGTTGTACCTTCTAACCAGGTTTGATGTGGCAGAACTTGTTGTACCCTCTGACCAGGTTTGATGTGGCAGAACTTGTTGTACCTTCTGACAAGGTTTGATGTGGCAGAACTTGTACCTTCTGACCAGGTTTGATTTGGCAGAACTTGTTGTACCTTCTGACAAGGTTTGATGTGGCAGAACTTGTTGTACCCTCTGACCAGGTCTGATGTGGCAGAACTTGTTGTACCTTCTGACAAGGTTCGATGTGGCAGAACTTGTTGTACCTTCTGACCAGGTTTGATGTGGCAGAACTTGTTGTACCTTCTGACCAGGTTTGATGTGGCAGAACTTGTTGTACCCTCTGACCAGGTCTGATGTGGCAGAACTTGTTGTACCTTCTGACCAGGTTTGATGTGGCAGAACTTGTTGTACCTTCTGACCAGGTCTGATGTGGCAGAACTTGTTGTACCCTCTGACCAGGTCTGATGTGGCAGAACTTGTTGTACCTTCTGACCAGGTCTGATGTGGCAGAACTCGTTGTACCCTCTGACCAGGTCTGATGTGGCAGAACTTGTACCTTCTGACCAGGTTTGATGTGGCAGA
Source organism: Conus betulinus (assembly GCA_016801955.1). Taxonomy (NCBI): domain Eukaryota; kingdom Metazoa; phylum Mollusca; class Gastropoda; order Neogastropoda; family Conidae; genus Conus; species Conus betulinus. The sequence goes on along the minus strand of JADBJO010000335.1, from coordinate 138,151 downwards.
ACTTGTTGTACCCTCTGACCAGGTCTGATGTGGCAGAACTTGTTGTACCCTCCGACCAGGTCTTATGTGGCAGAACTTGTTGTACCCTCTGGCCAGGTCTGATGTGGCAGAACTTGTACCCTCTGACCAGGTCTGATGTGGCAGAACTTGTTGTACCCTCTGACCAGGTCTGATGTGGCAGAACTTGTACCTTCTGACCAGGTTTCATTTGGCAGAACTTGTTGTACCTTCTGACCAGGTCTGATGTGGCAGAACTTGTACCCTCTGACCAGGTCTGATGTGGCAGAACTTGTACCCTCTGACCAGGTCTGATGTGGCAGAACTTGTTGTACCTTCTGACCAGGTCTGATGTGGCAGAACTTGTTGTACCCTCTGACCAGTCTGATGTGGCAGAACTTGTTGTACCTTCTGACCAGGTTGATGTGGCAGAACTTGTTGTACCTTCTGACCAGGTTTGATGTGGCAGAACTTGTTGTACCCTCTGACCAGGTCTGATGTGGCAGAACTTGTTGTACCTTCTGACCAGGTTTGATGTGGCAGAACTTGTTGTACCTTCTGACCAGGTTTGATGTGGCAGAACTTGTTGTACCCTCTGACTAGGTTTGATGTGGCAGAACTTGTTGTACCTTCTGACAAGGTTTGATGTGGCAGAACTTGTTTGTACCTTCTGACCAGGTTGATGATGGCAGAACTTGTTGTACCTTCTGACAAGGTTTGATGTGGCAGAACTTGTACCTTCTGACCAGGTTTGATTTGGCAGAACTTGTTGTACCCTTCTGACAAGGTTTGATGTGGCAGAACTTGTTGTACCCTCTGACCAGGTCTGATGTGGCAGAACTTGTTGTACCTTCTGACCAGGTTTGATGTGGCAGAACTTGTTGTACCTTCTGACCAGGTTTGATGTGGCAGAGAACTTGTTGTACCTTCTGACCAGGTTTGATGTGGCAGAACTTGTTGTACCCTCTGACCAGGTTTGATGTGGCAGAACTTGTTGTACCTTCTGACCAGGTTTGATGTGGCAGAACTTGTTGTACCTTCTGACCAGGTCTGATGTGGCAGAACTTGTTGTACCCTCTGACCAGGTCTGATGTGGCAGAACTTGTTGTGTACCTTCTGACCAGGTCTGATGTGGCAGAACTCGTTGTACCCTCTGACCAGGTCTGATGTGGCAGAACTTGTTGTACCTTCTGACCAGGTCTGATGTGGCAGAACTCGTTGTACCTTCTGACCAGGTCTGATGTGGCAGAACTTTGTTGTACCCTCTGACCCAGGTCTGATGTGGCAGAGAACTTGTTGTACCTTCTGACCAGGTCTGATGTGGCAGAACTTGTTGTACCCTCTGACCAGGTTTGATGTGGCAGAACTGAGTTGGAGGTACAGTGTTGAAGGTTGTGTTGAGGGTCCTGGGATCCAGTGCCACAGTCATCAGTGTGGGCAGTCTGTAGTCTGTGAAGCAGGTTCAGGACTCTGCACCGGCCAGTCCTCAGTCTGAAAAGGAATGTCTGCTGGTGCCTCTGAAGCTGGTGAATCGAGTCAACTCCATCGTCCGTGCCAGTCCTCTTTCTCTGGGACCAATACTGACTGTGGATGATAGTTATAGCTTTAGAGATACAGGCTTTCACAGTGTTAGTCAGGAAGTTCGATCAGCTCAGAGACGCATCCATGAAGAGGATGAAACTCAGCTGTGGTCCCAGTCTTCCCATCTGAGCCCATGGCACAGGGGATATATCAGCTGGGATGAAAACACACAGACAAAAGGCCTTGATGGGAATCAAACCCACAACCTTCCAGTTTGCAGCCTGTGACAGCTTACTGCCTCACTGGGGGGGGGGGGGGGGGGGGGGGGGGGCAGTGAAATGGACATGGGGGGCTGGGGCAGGGCTGGATGTAGTTTTTCTTATAGGGGTTGTTATGTGTCCCTGTGTGGTCAACTCTGACAACCATGATCTGTTTTGTAATGGTTTGTCAACATTATTGGTGTTATTTTCTCTTAGTGATGATTGGTCTTCATTGTTGGTATTAGCTTCTGTTTTGTGGTGATTGTCTACACTGTTGATGTTCGTTGTTAGTTTCTGTTTTCTGATGATTGTCTACACTGTTGCTGTTTGCTATAGTGTTAGTTTCTGTTCTTTGATAATTGTCTACATTGTTGGTATTTGTTTCTGTTTTGTGATGATTGTCTAAATTGTTGGTGTTAATTTCTCTGTTTTGTGATGACTGCCTACATTGTTGGTGTTAGTTTCTGTTCTGTGATGATTGTCTAAATTGTTGGTGTGTTAATTTCTGTTTTGTGATGATTGTCTACATTGTTGGTGTTAATTTCTGTTTTGAGATGATTGTCATCATTGTTGGTGTTTTCTCTGTTTATGACAATAGTGTACTTTTTGTTGTAGTTGTTGTTGTGAAGATTATCTACATGGTTGGTGTTATGTTCTGTTTTGTGGTGACTGGGTACTTGTTGAAGGGTTGTTGGTTGGTTGGTTGTTTTTTTTTTATATTATGTTTTATACTATTTTTTTCTGTTTTGTAATGATTGTATGTGTTGTTTTCTGTTTCGTGATGATGATTGTCTGCAATGTTGTTTTTGTTTTGTGATGATTGTCTGCATTGTGATGATGTCTGCAATGTTTTTTTCTGTTTGTGATGATGTCTGCATGTTTGTTTTTTTCTGTTTTGTGATGATGTCTGCATTGTTTTTTTCTGTTTTGTGATGATTGTCTGCAATGTTTTTTTCTGTTTTTTGATGATTGTCTGCAATGTTTTTTTCTGTTTTGTGATGATTGTCTGCATTGTGATGATGTCTGCAATGTTTTTTTCTGTTTTGTGATGATGTCTGCATTGTTTTTCTGTTTTGTGATGATGTCTGCAATGTTTTTTTTCTGTTTTGTGATGATTGTCTCTCTTGTTGTTTTTTTCTGTTTTGTGATGATTGTCTGCAATGTTTTTTTTCTGTTTTGTGATGATTGTCTGCATTGTGATGATGTCTGCAATGTTTTTTTCTGTTTTGTGATGATTGTCTCTATTGTTTTTTTCTGTTTTGTGATGATTGTCTGCAATGTTTTTTTTTCTGTTTTGTGATGATTGTCTGCATTGTGATGATGTCTGCAATGTTTTTTTTGTTTTGTGATGATGTCTGCATTGTTGTTTTTCTGTTTTGTGATGATTGTCTGCAATGTTTTTTTCTGTTTTGTTATGATTGTCTGCATTGTTGTTTTTCTGTTTTGTGATGATTGTCTGCAATGTTTTTTTTTCTGTTTTTTTGTGATGATTGTCTGCAATGTTTTTTTCTGTTTTGTGATGATTGTCTGCATTGTGATGATGTCTGCAATGTTTTTTTCTGTTTTGTGATGATTGTCTGCATTGTGATGATGTCTGCAATGTTTTTTTCTGTTTTGTGATGATTGTCTGCATTGTTGTTTTTCTGTTTTGTGATGATGATTGTCTGCAATGTTGTTTTCTGTTTTGTGATGATTGTCTGCATTGTGATGATGTCTGCAATGTTTTTTCTGTTTGTGATGATTGTCTCTATTGTTTTTTTTCTGTTTTGTGATGATTGTCTGCAATGTTTTTTTTCTGTTTTGTGATGATTGTCTGCATTGTTGTTTTTTGTTTTGTGATGATTGTCTGCATTTTGATGATGTCTGCAGTGTTTTTTTTCTGTTTTGTGATGATGTCTGCATTGTTGTTTTTTTCTGTTTTGTGATGATTGTCTGCATTGTTTTTTTTTCTGTGTTTTGTGATGATTGTCTGCATTGTTTTTTTTCTGTTTTGTGATGATGTCTGCATGTTTTTTTCTGTTTTGTGATGATTGTCTGCATTGCTGTTTTTTTCTGTTAAGTGATGATGTCTGCATTGTTTTTTTTCTGTTTTGTGTGATGATTGTCTGCAATGTTTTTTTTGCTGTTTTGTGATGATTGTCTGCAATGTTTTTCTGTTTTGTGTGATGATTGTCTGCATTGTGATGATGTCTGCAATGTTTTTTTTCTGTTTTGTGATGATTGTCTCTATTGTTTTTTTCTGTTTTGTGATGATTGTCTGCAATGTTTTTTTTCTTTCTGTTTTGTGATGATTGTCTGCATTGTTGTTTTTCTGTTTAGTGATGATGTCTGCATTGTGATGATGTCTGCAATGTTTTTTTTTTTTGTTTTTGTGATGATTGTCTGCAATGTTTTTTTTCTGTTTTGTGATGATTGTCTGCAATGTTTTTTTTTCTGTTTTGTGATGATTGTCTGCAATGTTTTTTTCTGTTTTGTGATGATTGTCTGCATTGTTTTTTTCTGTTTTGTGATGTTTCAATTTCTCTTTTATCAGGGAGGTATCACTGAACCACATCCACTAAGTTTTGAGACCACTGCGCATGATTTAAAGCTGACAGATAAACAAGTTAATGACTAAGTTGAGAGGATTTAAGAAGAGGGTCTCGTGGCTATGACTTACCAGATGTCTGACCTATGCATTAGCCCAGCGTGCTGGTCAGACCTTGACTACCTACCTAATGTTGGCTGTTTGTGATGAATGTCTACATTGTTGGTGTTTTCTAGTATAAGTTGCTGCTTTGTGATCATTGTCCACACTGTTGATGTTTGTTAGCGTTAGTTTCTGTTTTGTGATGATTGTCTATATTGCTGGTGTTTGTTTCTGTTTTGTGATGATTGTCAGCATTGTTGGTGTTTTGTTTCTTTTTTTGTGAAGATTGACCGCATTGTTTGAACTTGTTGATGTTTGTTTCTGTTTTGTGATGATTATTTACTTTGTGTGTGTGTTTGTGTGTGTGTGTGTGTGTGTGTGTGTGTGTGTGTGTGTGTGTGTGTGTTGTCTGCATTGTTGTGTGTTCTTTCGGTTTTGTGGTGATTGTCTATACTGTATCTTCTCTGTTTTGTGATGATTGTCTTCATTATTTAATGTCTTTTTCTTTTTTTTTTGCAGTTTGTGTCTAAGCGGGTGGCATTTTTTTTGTTTTGTGTGACTATTGCCTTCATTGTTGGCATGGTATTGTTGCTTGTTGACTGTCTTCACCATTGTTGTGGTTTCTGTTTTTGTAACAACTGTCTACATTGTTGCCATGGTTTCTGTATTTGTGATGATTGTATACATTGTTGCTATGGTTTCTGTATTTGTGACAACTGTCTGCATTGTTGCCCTGGTTTCTGTGTTTGTGACGACTGTACATTGCTGCCATGGTTTCTGTGTTTGTGACGACTGTCTATATTATTGCTGTGGTTTCTGTGTTTCTGATGACTGTCTACATTATTACCATGGTTTTTCTGTGTTTGTGAGGGCTATCTACATTATTGCCGTGGTTTCTGTGTTTGTGAGGACTATCTACATTATTGCCGTGGTTTCTGTGTGTTTGTGAGGACTATCTACATTATTGCCGTGGTTTCTGTGTTTGTGAGCATTGTCTACATTATTACCATGGTTTCTGTGTGTGTTTGTGAGGGCTATCTACATTATTACCATGGTTTCTGTGTTTGTGAGGGCTATCTACATTATTACCGTGGTTTCTGTGTTTGTGAGGGCTATCTACATTATTACCGTGGTTTCTGTATTTGTGAGGACTGTCTACATTATTACTGTGGTTTCTGTATTTGTGAGGACTGTCTACATTATTACTGTGATTTCTGTATTTGTGAGGACTGTCTACATTATTACTGTGATTTCTGTGTTTGTGAGGACTGTCTACATTATTACTGTGATTTTCCGTGTTTGTTAGGACTGTCTACATTATTACTGTGATTTCTGTGTTTGTGAGGACTATCTACATTATTGCTGTGATTTCTGTGTTTGTGAGGACTGTGTACATTGTTGCCATGGTTTCAGCGCAAGATGGTGGACCAGAGCTGACTCCAGGTTCCTTCCTCATCATCTGCCAGTCATTGCTCTGGTCGTCCTGGTCATCTACAATCATCAGACTGTGAGTTTCCTGTGGGGACGGTTTCTTGGCACAGCACACTGGGAGGGGGGTGGGCTGTTTGGGGGTTGTTTTGAGCAAGCATCATAGGACAGAACAAAGGAGGGAGAGAAATTCAGTGTGTGTGTGTGTGTGTGTGTGTTTTAAACAAGAGAGAAACATGTATTTTGGACTGTAGACTAGTCTGGAAAGGGATAATATCTGTGAGAAATAAAAATGTCACTTTCCAATGGTTTTCTCTTTGTTCGCTCACTTCACTGAAGAGGTATGTACAGCCTCTATTTCAAAGCCATGGTGATCATGTACGACTGCTTCTACATGCTCTCCATTTTAAATTTTTATGACAATCCTGATGTGATGTTCTTCGCCATGTGGGAGGATAAGGCATTTGTTTGGACAGGTAAGTATGAAGTTGTCATTGGTTGTGGGCTGGACCTAACAGGACGGACTCCTTGTTGTGCTGTCACACAGGTGGTTCCCAAGCTGAAGCAGGCCCTGAGTCAGCTGCAGGGGTTGGCTCAGCAACAGCAGCAGCCACCCAACCAGCAGCATCGGCATCAGCCGCAGGCCGGGACACCCGACACATTCATGGAGAACAACCCCTCAGAGTCCTCCCCCACACGCAAACGTGTCAAAGCCCGCAAGGCGCAGTGACGAGGGTGTGTGTGTGTGTGATGTGGATGGATAGACGTTTTTTCTTGTTGGCTTGCTGGTGTGTGTGTCTGAGGAGAAATGGTTGGTTGGGTTTTAGTACTGCCATGGGTGTTGTGCATATCTTTACATGTTTGGTGACTGAAAGTGGATTGGATTCTGTCAGTCATTTGTCTGTTTTGGTAGGTTTTCCTTATTTTAATTAATTGAGCACATATGTTTAAGGGTTTTGAAAATGAGGCCGCAGAGAACCATGGTTGACAATTTTTTTTTATCAAGAGCAGTTGTATTCTCATTATGTTAAAAGAAGCATTATTCCCTCTCTTTGCATATCCCCTCTGTCCACTGCTCACTCCACTCCACCCCCCCCCCCCCCCCACCTCCCCTTCCCCTGAACTTACTGAGGAAATTAATGTGGGAGTTTAAAAAAAAAAAAAAAAAAGCAAACAGTCACCTCTTCCCTGAGATCATCCTCCTTCCACTCTCTCTTTCCTCTTGTCCCTGGAGTTCGGAAAACTTAGCATAAAATTTGTTTTAGAAAAAACAAAGTCAAACTGTTAGCACCCTGTTTCCTCCTGTCCCTCCTCCCCCCCACTCACCTCCCCCCATCCTTTCCTTCTTCCCATCCCTTCCACTCTTCCCTCTCTGCCCTAGGAAGAATTTTTTTTTTTTGATAATGTTGCCATTTGGTGCTATTGCAGAGTCAGGTTTCCTTGCAACCCCCTCCCTCCTTACCACCATCACCACTTCCCTCACCCCCTTCCCTCTGCTCCAACTCCCATCCCCTTCTCCTGTCTTCCCTCGCCCCCTTCCCTCGGCTCCAACTCCCATCCCCTTCTCCTGTCTTCCCTCGGCTCCAACTCCCATCCCCTTCTCTCCTGTCTTCCCTCGGCTCCAAACTCCCATCCCCTTCTCCTGTCTTCCCTCGCCCCCTTCCCTCGGCTCCAACTCCCATCCCCTTCTCCTGTCTTCCCTCGGCTCCAACTCCCATCCCCTTCTCCTGTCTTCCCTCACCCCCTTCCCTCGGCTCCAACTCCCATCCCCTTCTCCTGTCTTCCCTCGGCTCCAACTCCCATCCCCTTCTCCTGTCTTCCCTCGGCTCCAACTCCCATCCCCTTCTCCTGTCTTTCCTCGGAATTGTCTGGGTTTTTTTTTTTCTTTTCTCAATGTTCTGGCTTGTATGTTAGTGCTTGAGGACACAAGGTTGGTCGCCACGATAAGAGTTTCAGCATGTTTTATATGTGTATGTATGTTACTTGAAGAAAGACGGAATGGGTTTTTGAGATCAGTTAACTGCAGTGTGCAGGGTTTCCACTTTCTTTGTTGGTGCTTACATATGTTTAGAGATGCGAGTGGACAGTCTGAAGGCCATGTGGGTCCTTGGGTTCGGTTGATCGTCCTCGTGTGTGGAACACAGGACCTTAAACTTTATTGCAAGTGCTAATGAGTATTTATTTTGCAGTTAAGAGAAAATTTGATTCTTAGCATCTGGCTATGTAAAGACCATTCGAGGAAAATACAGCAGATGGAATGATTGCATTGTGAAGGATAGGTAAATGAAGACAAATTTGAAGGATTGTATTTTGAAGGATAGGTAAAAGAAGACAAATTAGAAGGATTGTATTTTGAAGGATACAAGTAGACAGTTTGAATTGAAATTAGGGTAAAGTTTGTCTAATGCCACCCATGTTGAAGAGATATTATGTATTACTAAACTGAAATGAAAATAGGGATTTCTAAGTTTGAAGGTGTGTGTGTATCATGCAAACATATGCATGTGGCTTGTATGTACAAATTATTGTAGTAGACAGGTGGCAGCTTGTCCTTTAAACATGATTTGGTCCATATGAGGTCCTCGGATTTCACCTCTGGAAGTGGGTGGAAACCAGGTATGAATCCAGTTGGGTTATGTCTTGTGTTTGTTGTGTATCTGATGAGGGTGGGGGGGGGGGAGTGTTGATGTGGTCTTGACTAGCAGGGGATGGCAGTACATTGGCAGGAGTTTGAAAGGGAGGTGTAACACCATGTATGCACTTGAGAGAGGATATGCAAGGTGTATGCAAGTATGCAAAACAACCAACAAAATGTATGTGTTGTCTGTAGCAAGTGTTTGAAAATCATTTATGTCTGAAATGTGTGTCTTTTTTTACATAAACATGTTAGTGTGTACATGGTACAAGCAGGCTTTTGTGTGTGATGAATGTATGAATGAGGATCGGGGGTTGTTCCCTGTGTATCATTGTATGAAGTGGCCCTGTCACATCAGTGTGTTTGTTATCAAGGCTGTTGTGTGTTGCATTTACTCAAGCTTTCATTGTTCAGATATACCAGTGTCCTACTTACACATTGCAGAAAACTAATTTAATTGGAAAAATGAAAGAGAAGGTTTTGTTGACAATAGATTAAACTGAACAAATGATGATCCAGAATTCCCCAGTGCGTATGATGATGGAGATTGTGTTAATAATAATAGATTAAACTGAACAAATGATGATCCAGAATTCCCCTGTGAGCATGAGATCAGATAACGTTCAGCGCTCCATGTCAATGTATGGAGCATGTTGATGTGTACCTATCTTGGAGACAAGGTGAAAGGAATGTTACTAATCAAAGTACTACTTTGAAATATACTTACCTGTCTAAACAGATGCCTTACCTCCACTGGGTGTGAAACACCACCATATAAAGATTAAAATGGAGAATGGGGAGTCAGATCTTCCCTTTAACCATCAGGCCAGAGGAGAAGTCTCTCTTAGTGAGCTCAACTTTAATTCACCAATACAGTCGGAATTGTTTTCTCCCTCTTTCCACGCCGCAGGAGGGGAGAGGGTGTCCTAGCGTTTGGCGGTAAGTATATCATTAAACTGCTTTAGTTGTAAGATGCCTTTTCTTCATAGTATTTTTTTGTCCAAACAAATGCCTTGATGTTGAAAAGAATGGTGTGAATTCTCAGCTGAGAAATCAGTCCAATCCTCAGACTGATACAGGCAGGAAGCTGACCATAACTTATCCCAGAGCTCAGCGTCAAACAGCCAATTGGCCCCGAGTCTTGGCTGTACCCTGGAGGTTAGAGGATTGCCCCCACCCTCCCTGTGGCTCCACTAGCATGAGTCAAATCTGAGAAAAGAAAATAAGCCAGGATCAGAAAAAGGAAAGAATCGATCCAGTCAGACCTTACGTGCCAATGCAAGAGATTGCTGTCTGACAGGCAGGAGTCACACACACCGAGACACGTTGAAATGTCAAATATATATGGTAATAGCTGAGGGCAAAAGAGAACAGTAACACAATGGATGTACGGTGAACATCAAATTAATGTATTAAAAAGGCTAGTACATAATCCATGTCATCACAAGTGCATGGGGTATGCCACTGGTCACCTGACAGCAAGAGGCTTTAAGGTATATATATACATGAGTGCCACTCTTCCGTCTGGGTGACTGAAATCCCGTTTTCTCAGCAAGGCCCCAGATGGAAATTCAGTTTTTCAAGTTTTGTTATTCAAAAAAAAAAAAGTTTTTTTTTTCTTTTAAAAACAGTTGAATCGGTGGTATTATGACAAAGCAGCACTGTAGCAGACGACCGGAAATGAGGAAGTGCTCTCCATCGTTGAAGACAACACAGGTCAGCGATCTTTGTTAGCCTATGTCACTGCCCCTGCACCCCGCCGGGGCCTGGGCGGCCCCTGGATGCTGGACCCGTGCCTCATTTTCAGTTTTTTTCAGATTTTCAAAGTGGCACCCTTGTATATATATAGTGATGAACAATAAGTCGTCAACATCGCCCACGGAGTTCATTTTTTTTATTCCAAGCTTTCGCCAAAAGGCTTCTTCTGGAACTGATGGTACTTACATCTCCTTAGCAGCAATGACATCAATACTATTGACGTCATAGTAGACCTGCATCAGTTTGAAAACGAAATCACATTTTCTTTTTTACTGTAATTTCACCTTTTACCACACCCTGTAGGGTCCCATCCCTCACTACATCTTGCAGAGTCCACCCTTCACTGCACCCTGCAGAGTTCATCCCCCACATTGTATCCTGCAGAGCCCCACCCCCCACAGCACCCTGGACAGGGTAGAGGTGTGACCGGTCAAGCCAAAAGCACATGCTGCCAACCTTTTTGATCAGGGCAGTTGTTTAATGTTGGTTTTCTCTGAAGACATTGCCTCCATCATCAGCCTGCTGTTGGTCCATGATCCACCTCCTCAACCTCTTGAAAACACGTTTGAACAGCTGTTAGCAGTGTTCCGAAAGTCTGCTCAGCTGATCTGTCAGCATCACTGTGTCATTTGGGTTGATCACCTCTCAGCAGTCCATACTGTCGTCATCAACAAACTGACAGTCACAGGGGTGGGAGACTTTATATATATACAATTTGATGTCATGGGGCTGGCCATGGGCCAAATATGTACAAGTGGGACAAAATGCGGAATGGAAGGCACTTTTGTTGAGCATCCACTCTGAAAGGAGCCCCTGACTTTCCTGGACAGAGTGTCCGCTAGTACATTCAGCTTGCCTGGGTTGTGCCGTACAAAGACTAATTCCCATTGACTGGCTAGAAAGCAGCAGGGGCACTGCCTGATCGGTCGATGGTCTGGAGTGAGTACCCCTTGAATCTTCAGATACACGACCACTGTCAAATTGTCTGAGCACACTGTCAGTGTCTTGTTCCTCAAGACTTGAGACCGATTGCACAGGGCTAGTAGTACTGCCCGCATCTCCAGTATTATGTACTCAGAGCTCCAGTCTTCCTAAAGACTGTTGCACTCCAGAAAAAGTTATGGCACAACTTGAATGTGATGATGGAGGGAGTTGTAAAAGGATACCTGGCGTTAACAGTCCAGACGTAGCCAAGGCTGAAGGGCTGTTACAAAGGGAAGGCCTATTTGAACGTCCCTTTCTGAGATTGTGTGAGACAAGATGTCGCCCAGTGGCCACTGAAGTGGGAAGAGATAGAGGTGATCTAAAGGAATGAACTTTGTGGAGACCAGATTGATCATGGTCAGGATGCAGCAAGGGGTAGTGACAGGAGACTGCAGGAGAGAATGCGCACAAGAGTGTATCTTCTCTGCCCTGGGGTCTGGAACCGTTCCAGATTGACATCGATCATGAAGTACATCCCCTTCAGGAGAACTGCGAGAGGGGACCATGTCCGCCTTCCCCAGATTGCCTTGTAAGTGTTTTTTCTTTCAGCTGGAGACGTGGTAGTATTTTTTAAAAGTTTATATTCAGATTGATCACATGGGGTAAGGCAAGAGAAGCTGATATCTTCTCCTCACTAAGACCACAGCCAACAAGACCTTCTAATGGGAGGGTCAAGGTATGTATGTGAACCTCCTTCCCAAAATATTGCCAGGGCACCCACAGCAAAAGATGTTGTGTCAGCATTAAGACACAACTGAGAGCTGGCTGCTCCATCTGGTGGCTAAAAGGTCCATGTGAGAAGGTCACAGAACCTTGTTAAAAAAGTGAAACACCATCTGATTGTATTATCACATCAAGGAGAGAGACACTCAAGTGATCAGTAGCCCCTAGAGTCATCCAGATGGCACTGTATTCAAGAGGGGTAAGATACGTGCGTCAGCCAGTCATGGCTGATGGCCCGATTCCCTGGAACAATAACCTTGACCTGCTAAGCCTGTTACTGGCATAATTTCCAATTCCTTGGAACCAAGGAAAGGAAGGCAAAGAAATTTGATGGATACATGAGTAACTTCCCTAAAGGCATTTTCCTGGAGCAAAGAGACCATGACAGAAGGAACTGCAGCCCTGGAAGAGGAGCTCTGTCAATAGGGGAGCCAAAAGGAAATGTTTGAGGTCCCCAAAACTGGGGCATAATCCAACTGTGAAATAAGATGGCCTCCTACTGAGAGAACGAAGGAACAGAAGACACAAGAGTAGAAATGGGACGGAGTTCCACAAAACTCTAGGAGATGGCCAGAAGGGGAATTTCCAAACGTCAAACGGGCACTGGACAGAAGTTTCAACAGGGGTAGATCTCCAAACTCCTTCCTTAAAAAATTAACTTCGGGTATTATAATAAAGTATTCTTTGCACAAACAAAATTGTAGCCATGAGAAATTGACGCGAAAAGAAGAAGATATTCAGCAGGAGTAGAAACTCATCGATATCATGAAGGTTATGACCAAGGTCATCATTGTGAGAATTCCTGAATGATAGACTGCTTACAAACCTGTTGAAGAGCAAAAATAAAAAAAAGCACAAAAGCTAGACGTGTGCAGCATTTAAAACGCAGGATGAACAGACAGTTGCTTATCCCCTCAAAGATAAAGCAAAGTGGAAATGGAGTGGAAACAGAACATGGGGTTGCTATAAACCAAAGTCTGTATGACAAGTCTGAAAAAAAAAAGAGGCTCAGAAATTTAAACTGCGGAGGGAGGCGCAAAAGCAAATAGTGCATGTCCAGAAGACTTTGTTCAACCTTTAAATGCAAAAGTATATCTGAAATGATTGTTGTTATTTTTGTTTACAAATACATAGCACTCACTTGTGGATTGCAGGAACGAGTTGTGTGGGAGTTGAGAAAGGCTTTAAAGAACTGTCACAATACTGCAACATCCTCCAGGATGCTTGTGGAAGAGAAACCAAATCATAGTAACAGGCCCTTTGGAAAAAGAGGATTAAACTGGAACCAGCGAGACGAGGGGGCAGACAAACTGAAATCAGAAATTGGAAAAGTACTAGTAACAGCAGACCATGCACTTGCCAGAGAAAATTCTAAGCTATAGGCCAAATCATCATCATTGTCATAACATTCATCAGCACTAAAACCATTCTCACCTTGCTTGATAGACTCATATTCACTTGCATACACACTGAACATACCTTGATATGGATGGTCAGGGCGTGTCCAGTCCTCCCTGCTTATGAAATTCAGAGTTCGCCCTTCAGCACCAGTGAACCCCTTGGAGTCGTCCCTTCCTGGTAGCCTAGTGCTTTACCACGGTGGCCGACTCAACTGAGGCCTACCTGGCAAACGTTCAGAAACCAGCCACTCCTCATTACCAGGCGCACGGGAGTAGAGAGCACAGAGCACACTGGCCCGTCACCACTGGACCTGGGGCCATAGGCTGAAGAGTGAAAGTAGGAAATGTCAGTCGCTGCCCTTGCCAAAATTGGCAATCCGTCAAGACCTTCAAGATGAGAGTTAAAAATTGTGTGCGCCATGTTGAATTGTGCGCCATGTTGAACTCTTCCAGCTCTCACATGAGTTGCATGAAGGAATGGAGGAAAGCCAGAGCAGCTTATGCAGGATTCATGAAGGTCAAGGTTGGAGACAGTTTTCTGACCGACGAGCAGGTTTTGGAGTTATGAGGAGACTAATAAAGGCCAATCGACTTGGAAGACACCAGGGCACTCTCTGATAACGATTGTAAAGGCAAAGACAAGCACACGTTTCTGGTATTTTTTTCATTGGCTGAGACTGTTTCCTCCTGAAAGCGGAAGGCCAACTCAAACACCCGCTTCAAAGAATCTGAGGAAAGGAAAAAACTGAATTCAGGCTGTTGGGGTGAACCGAGTGAACTCTCTAAGAGAGACTACTCCTGTTGGTCAAAGGGATGAGCTGGCTCCCCGCTCTTGATTTTTAATCTTTTTATGGGTAACCTGATGCATGGTGGTGTTTCACGCTTTGTGGAGACAAGGCAATTATCAGGACAGGCAAGTATGAAGAGTCGTGAAGAACAGCAAAGACATGTTGTCTCGGAGTGGAATGGAACTCCTCTGCATCGTCGTCTCATCCTCACTAATCATGCCAGTAAACAAATCATCTTCTTTTCTGTGGCCCTTCATGCCCAGCTCTTGTGGTGACCCCAGTTCCAATTTCCTCCCTATGTTCATCATATACCATGGTGAGTCTGTGTTGACAAGGTCATGTCCCTGGATGGACGTTGTGACAACCTTCAGTGGGCGAGGCTCCTCATGCTGGCTCTGGGGCAAAGTCAGTCAATGTCATCAGCAGGGGTCATAGTGGGTCGTTTCCTGCCTTCGCTGGATCAGAACAGGCAGCACTGACCACCACCCAAATGAGCCAGGCAGTCAGGTTGCCACAACTGTTCACTGTACAGAGTGGATGCTTGCTGTCCATTCTGCGACATCTGTTTGCCCATATGGCTGTTAATGCATTTTTTTTTTCTCTCATTTTGTAGCATTGAAATGTTTTTCATTGAATTTTTTAAAATCTTTTTTTTTAATCTGGGAGTGTAAAACTAAGAGGAATGCCAGATTCTCTCCTCATGGCTTAATGCATAAGCTTTCAGATATCAGTAGTTCAGCTACCATGTCATAACCACATTCCATGTTTCTTTTTCAAGAGATGGTGCAGACTTGTTTCGTGATGTGAGGGCTTTTTTTTTAATTGTACTAGTCTGACTACCATGAAAAGCTCCTGTGTGGGTTGCTGGGCCATAGTGGCCCAAACCTAGCTGCACAGCACAGTGTCTCCTCTGGTGGGTTGCCTCTTGAATGTTTGACGTGGATGGTGTATAGATGCTGTGGCTGTGACAGGGTGAACCTGGGTATGGCTGTGCATGGGGGAGCTGGGATGAGTGGTGTGGGAGTGTGGCGACGCTGAGATGGCACGGAGACGAGACGAGAAAAACAACAGAAAATGTTTAGATCTGAAAGAGTACACCAACACAAATATCGTTCTTTCACACACCAGATGGTCTATGTGAAATTTGCAGCATGTGAAAACTACATGAAAATGCTTAAATGCAGTTTTTCATTAAAAACAAGGGGGAAAAAAAAGAGGTTTTTTTTTATTGAAACTGATAAACATAATGGGATACAGTTCATGTACAGTGCACTCCCTTGGTTGATTTCTTTTCCTGTAGTTCTGTTATGGTTGGTCAGTTGTGATCAGTCAGCTGCAGGTTTTTCGAGCTTTTTTTTTTTTTTTTTTTTTTTTTTTTTAAAGGAATGTAAACCATTTTGAAGATTTTACAGCATGCACACTGTTAAAACTGAAGACATTGATGCAGAATAAAAATTGTTAGTAATTGACTAAAGAATAATATAAAACAGAACTGGTGTGCTTGTGAGTATTTGATTAGGTGCTTACTTGTCTACAATTTGAAAATAACAGGTGAAAACTGGAGGCACATCCTGCTTGTCATACTCATGAGCTTGTTGACAAATAATCCAGTAAATGATGTTCCACAGTATCAAGAAATAAGTTAAGCCTTTTTCAAAGGGAAGTCAGTGTTGATTATATCTGTCTTCCATGCAGGTAATCCAGGTAAGAATGAGTAAGGTAGAGTTCAGTTTTCACATTGAAATCACATGCTGATAACACTGAAGCACCCAAATGGTCACTATCAACAACTGTAATAGTGAGCCCACACTATAGTCATTTACATTTGAAAGGTTTAGGATCACCTGAAGCGCTACACTGAGTTTTTCTTCCCCTGAATGAATGGCATGTTGCCATTCCCCTCAGCCCCTATCACTCATCCAGTCTTTGTCCGTGTCGATCTCAAAATCACAATCACACGGTGCTTGATCTAAATAAAAAAAAATATCACCACCACGTCAATGCATTCAAATGTCCACAACTTCTCCACCTGCTTTATCTACAACAGCATTAGCAAAAAAAATCTTCGAACAAGCTCCTAATTTTATCACGTTCTCCGTTTAGCACCGCCATTGTTGTCTGCCAGATGATTTGAATTACGCTATGCATTACAAGCTGCTACTAACTATAAACTAAGCTAAAATGCTGAGAATCCATGTTCCAGGGCTCGTTCAGTCCTTTACGCAAATTAGTTTGTCAATCAGCCATAGTTACATGTCTGTGTGTGTCGGTGAAACTAGTTCAGCAAGGCTAACCCTACAGAACAACTTATTTCGTAACAACCATTGTCAGCCATGACGTAATGGCGACACTTATGTCTCAAATACCATCATCAGGGTTAACCTGAGTTGGTCTATGTGTTGCTATAACTTGCATCCAGCTTGACATTCTAAGTATTCTAGTCAAGTAGACAGCATGGTTAAACACTTCCTATATATTTTCAAGACTTTTCCCTACTGCCGGGTGTAAATTCAGTCATCCAGCTTTTTCTGTAATTCCTAAATTTCTGTTCATCTCCAAAAACTCACAATCGCAATATTGTTCTTGCCTGGATTTCAGGCCAGTTGGAAACTTGATATAATGAAATAGCTGACTGTCTAAGAATGCCTCAACAACAAATATGATGTGAAACTCAAGGGACAGACATCTGAAAAGAGAATGGAATAATCAGGTAAAAGCACTTGTAGTGTGCCCCAAACTGTTACAGTTCCTCCAATCTATTCTTCATTGTCAGACGTGAGACCTTTTGGAGGAGCCAGTGGTATGTAGATTACCCACAGGTCACACATCCTTCACTCCTTCCTACTTTTTTAAACAATTAATGCACCGTGGTGCATACAGTGTGATGAGCCACTTGGTTTTAATCACCTTAATGATTTGTACAAGATAAATACTGTACCACAGACGCAATAACACTCATTCTCACTGAGTACCTCACACCTTAAACACACATCACACACAAACACCACACAAATTTTCAAACGTTTGGTAATCTTGTAACACCTTTCAGTGTGTGTAGACAATTAATCTACAAAAGAATAAAATTACATGACCAAAAGTATCTAAAAAATGCACATTTAAACAAGCAAAAATCAACATATTCATCGCTAGATGCAAAAAAGTAGACCAACTTTACTTAGCTTGATAATTTTCCGTTACACCCCGGCCACCACATAGTACTTGGAAAGGCACTTACAAACAAACAAACCCGGCCACATAGTACTTGGAAAGGCACTTAAAAAGAAACAAGTCAGTCAGGAAAAAGCCTTGAATAAGCTCATCAATGCACCAAAAGTCTTTTCTGACAAGGTCTAAGCACCATTATTGTTCCAGTAATAAAACATAAAATGGAACCCAAAAAATGACGATTTAAATTTTTTTTATTGATGCTACAGAGCTGTGGCCATGCATCAACAGGTGGGGAAATTGATGGACGTGAACACTTGCACTCTCACATGGTCTTGCGTTGGAATACAAGAAGGAGGAACTCGGGTTTAACAGTAAGGTAAACTGATGTAAATCTGACTAATACATTAACATGACCGACTTCGATGTGCGCATGTAAAGAAATATTTCACAGACAAAGACTTCAAGGACAGCTTGATGGCTTTAGTTAACTTTCTGTGGTTGATTACTTATCTTACATCAATTTGATATGAATTTCAATCCAATGATTAAGCTAGAAAACGATGAAGGGGTACACGAATTAAAACCCAACCAGACTAGTGTAAAAAAAAACAAGATGCAAAGCATATAAACGTACCCCAGTTTATCCTCCATAAAGAGGAAAAACCATTTTGGGCTGGTGTAACCGTTAGTAATGGCTATTCTGTAAACATCAGCCATCATCTGTGACCTATAATGAACATACTTACAAATTTTTAGAAAGATCAGCCAAGAACTTTCTGAGATTTTCCATCAAGAAGAAAACCATTATGGGCCATTAGTAAAAGCTATAACAGTAAATTAAAACATCGGGCATCATCCATGACCCATAATGAACATACCGACAAATTTTCAGAAAGATCGGCCATGTAGTTTCTGAGATATTCCATAAAAAAGAAAAACCATTATGGATCGTTATATCCATTAGTAATGGCTACAATGGTAAACTAATATGTCAAGCATGATCCGTTAACCATAAAGAACATACCTACAGAACGATCGGCCAAGTACTTTCTGAGAAATTCCATAAAAAAGAAAAACCATTATGGGCCATTACAGCTGTTAGTAACAGCTACAACAGTAAACTAAAATGTCAGGCATTATCTGTCGCCCATTAGTAAAAGCTATAACAGTAAATTAAAACATCGGGCATCATCCATGACCCATAATGAACATACCTACAAATTTTCAGAAAGATCGGCCAAGTACTTTCTGAGATATTCCATAAAGCAGAAAAACCGTTATAGGCCGTTATAGCCGTTAGAAACCGCTCTAACGGTACATTAAATCATGAGGCATCATCCGTAATCCATAGCGAACATACCTGCTAATTTTCAGAAAAATCGGCCAAGTACTTTCTGAGATATTCCATAAAAAAAGAAAAAAAAAAAAACAGAAAAACCATTACAGGCCGTTACAGCGGTTTGTAAATGGCTATAACGGGGTAAACTAAAACATCCGGCATCATCTGTGACCCGTAATGAACATACCTGCTAATTTTCACAAAGATCAGCCAAGTACTTTCTCAGATATTCCATGAAGAAGAAAAACCGTTACAGGCCGTCACAGCCGTTAGTAGCAGATGTAACAGTAAACTAAAACATCTGGCATTATTCGTAACCCATAATGAACATACAAGCTAATTTTCACAAAGGTCAGCCATGTACTTTCTGAGATATTCCATGAAGAAGAAAAACCATTATGGGCCGTTAGTAACGGCTATAACGGTAATCTAAAACATTGGGCATTATTCGTGACCCATTATGAACATACCTACAAATTTTCAGAAAGATCAGCCACGTACTTTCCGAGATATTCCATAAAAAAGAAAAACCATTACAGGCTGTTACAGCCGTTAGCAATGGCTATAACGGGGTAAACTAAAACATTGGACATCATCCGTGACCCATAATGAACATACCTGCTAATTTTCACAAAAAGCGGCCTAGTACTTTCTGAGGTATTCCATAAAGAGGAAAAACCGTTACAGGCAGTTACAGCCGTTAGTACAGCTATAACGGTAAACTAAAACATCGGGCATTATTCGTGATCCATAATGAACATACCTACAAATTTTCAGAAAGATCAGCCATGTACTTTCCGAGATATTCAATAAAGAAGAAAAAACGTTACAGACCATTACAGCCATTAGTAACAGCTATATACGGGGTAAACTAAAACATTGGGGGCATCATCCATGACCCATAATGAACATACCTGCTAATTTTCATAAAGATTGGCCATGTACTTTTGGAGATATTCCATAAAGAAGAAAAACTGTTACAGGCCGTTACAGCCATTAGTAACAGCTATAACATTAAAGTAAAACTTCCGGCATCATCCTTAATGAACATACCTACAAATTTTCAGAAAGATCGGCCCAGTAGTAGCTTTGTCTGGAGCGAGTGGAACACATTTTGACCACGGACGGACGGATGGACAGACACACAGACAGCATTTCTTCGTTCCCACTCTAGAGTACTACCAACTAGCCAACCGGAAGGGATGACCTAAACTCGACCGAATGGAATGAAGGCAGTGCGCACTGACCTAAACCTCGACCGAATGGAATGAAGGCAGTGCGCACTATCAGACTAAAAAAGATAAATTATTCAGAATGGACAGACAGTGCCAGTTCCTGCATGAAAAATACATGCCTAGTTGATTCTCACTGGTACTTCTCCATCCAGCATACCTGTAAATACTGTCCATCACCTTTACTTTCATTCAATGGGGTGTGGCCAATACTCTGTGTGTGTGTGTGTGTGTGTGTGTGTGTGTTATCAGAGCTGCATATGGCAGTGTGTGTGTGTGTGTGTGTGATCAGTGGTGCATATGGTGATGCAATGCTGAAGTATCATCATGGCTGCCATCTGATTGACACACACATATGTAAGTAAGAGAGAGAAAGACAACTTGCGAGAGAGACGGCACTGACAAAAATGATAAGTAGATCAGAAAACTGATCAGCCTGATGTAAATCAGAACTGAAGAAAAACTCATTTCAGTACTGAAACTTTTCTAAATATAATGTAAATATCACAATAATGTCACCAACTCGCGTTCATACATTAGGCATGGGATCTGTCGGAAGGTGATCAGCTCTCTGTTCTGGATGCCAGGTCGTTGCCAGCAGTGGTTGGCAAAGTGACCACACAGAAATTTCCTGTTAAAATGTGACATGTGGAAACAGCGCCAGCAGTGGTTGGCAAGTGATCTTACAGAAATTTCCAGTTAAAATGTGACGTGGAAACAGCCCGGCTGGGTTATCGATCAGACCTTTTTCCTCATGGTTTCTGGTTAAGATGAGACAATTGAGAACAGGGTGGTGCACAGACGCAACGTCATGAGCTCCATGCCTTTAACCTCAGCCTGGTAAGAATTGTTGCTATACACCTTGGGCAGGTGGCCAACACATCACACTATCACAAAACTTCTTTTACAACCAAAATCCAACGCTTGAAATATTTCTTGAACTGAAAGTTGTAAAAGATTATCTGTAACATTTCCTACATGTCTATTTGCTTCTTGTTTGCAAGACAATCAGCTACCTCATTCCACCTTATAGCAACAATGAGTTGGAACGTGATAGAAGTCAAACCCACACCTCAAGATAATGTAACAGAATTCATCTCCAATACCCTTTGGTTGCAGTCTCCATGAAAACAATCATTCCTGTAAAAATCTAAAACCTATGCCATATTTTGTATAATCAATGCATCACAAACATTGCAGCTGTTGTTGCTCAAACCGAAGCTCCTCAATTATTATACAGATCTCAATATGCAAATCTTGGTTATGTGTTGTATGTGTGTACATGGAAACTGATATTGTCTGATATCTTTGACAGTGACAAAGGTGAAGGTGACGAAAACATAGCAATGCCTTTTGACCTTTCATTTGATCAACAGTTTCTTTCATGAAATATGAACATTGGATTCATGGGCAAGGACAGCATGTGTGTCTTTTAACAGATAGCAGCTTTGAAACACCTTGTCAAATTTCACAACTGAAAGTGGACGCAAGAAAATCCCTGAAGTGCTCTGCTAACTGTAAACAAACCTCAGGATGATGATGATGCAACTCATTTGGCAAGTGCCCCATTTATGACTTGGCACCTAAAGCACCAGCCACAAAAGGTGCAACAGCCTTGACATCTTCAATGATGCCTTGGGGCAATTCTAGAGGGATGGTCATTCCCTTGGTCACCATCGTCACCCCCTCTCCACTGAATGACGTCACACCTGCTCCCTGCGTCACCACCTGATAACAAAGGGAAAAAATGTGCTCTTTGTTTAATTGTTGGATGAAACTGGAATCCATGGCTAAATGTTTATTTCTCTCATTCACACACAAGGCTTAATTACTTGAATGCTCTATGGGTACACATGCATGTTAGGTCAACTTAAATTTACATAAAACCGTTAATTCAGACTAACCAACCTACATGCCACCATTTAATGAAGATTGGTGCTCCTGGACTCCACCATTAATTCAGTCTGACCATCGCTGATCCCATGGCAAAGGCTGACTAGTTTTAATCCCACCATTAATAAAGATCACCATCTATAATCCCACCATCAAGGCTGACCATTTTTATCCCTTTATCAATCAAGGTGACCATCTATAATCCCATCATTAAAGTGGACCATTTTTAACCCTATCATAAGGAGTTCATCTGTATTCCCTTCATTAAGGATGACCAATTTAATCCCACCATTAATTAAGGGGACCATCTGTAATCCCATAATTAAGGCTGACCATTTTCAATCCCACCATACATTAAAATGATCTTTTTTAATCCCATCAAAAAGGCTGACCAGTTTTAATCCCACCATTAAGTAAGACGACCATTTTCAATCCTATCATAAAGGTTGACCACTTTCAATCCAACTACTAATCAAGGTGACCATCTGTGATCCTGCATTTTCATCTCATTAATTAAGGTGACAATCTGTGATCCTGCATTTTCATCTCATTAATCAAGGTGACCATCTGTGATCCTGCATTTTCATCTCATTAATCAAGGTGACCATCTGTGATCCTGCATTTTCATCTCATTAATTAAGGTGACCATCTGTGATCCTGCATTTTCATCTCATTAATTAAGGTGACAATCTGTGATACCAGGGGGCAGGGGTGGAGGATAAAAGTAAGGGTTCTAAGAAAGATGATGTTGTAAACCAAGATCATATAGTTCTAAGAGAAAGAAGACAGTTCTTAAATCAAGATCATATAGTTCTAAGAGAAAGAAGACAGTTCTTCAATCAAGATCATGCAGTTCTAAAAGAAAGAAGGTAGTTCTTAAATCAAGATCATATGGTTCTAAAAGAAAGAAGATGGTGTTTAAATCATGATCATAGAGTCCTGGAAAAGGAAGACAGTTCTTAAATCCAAGGTCATATGGTTCTAAAAGAAAGAAGATATTTCTAAATCAGAATCGTATAGTTCTTAAAGAAAAAAGATGGTTCTTAAATCAAGATCATATAGTTCTAAAAAAAGAAGATGGTTCTTAAATCAAGATCATATAGATCTAAAAGAAAGAAGCAAGATAGTTAGAAACACATATGTGATATAAAGTAGTTTATACACGTCGTAATGGATGTGTGTGGGGGCTGCAACTAAGATCAGGTACAAAGGTCACAGCAGGGTCTCGAAGCAACACCCAGTAGGGGGGGGGGGGGGGGGGGGGGGGGGGGAGCCCGGAGGGGGTTAAATGCATTTGAAGCTTCTCCCAGAAATGTAAACATGCTGTCTTTTTTGCAAAATATGCAGTGGTAAGTCTACCCCTATTAAAAAAACAATTGTAGGTGGGGAAATGGGGGAGGGGGAGAAGGGTGTGTCAGGGCACCTGTAACCCCTCTCCCCAGTTCTGCCCCCCCCCCCCCCCCCCCCACAATCCTTCTCCACTTTTAATGTGACTGAGCTGTATGCAATCTGCTTCAAACTGATTCTGCCTTTTTTCGTTTGAAACGCATAGGCATAGGAAACAAGCGATGTTCAGGTCTCTCCTGTGTCATCGCTGAACACAGCTAGGTTTCTATTCTGACCATAACAGCACCAGTCTCTGACATGGAGTCAAAGGGGTGATGGCTCAACTAGACCTTTGCCTGATCCGCTCTGTAGTGGCAGTTGTCACAATCTCTGTTGGATGCAGCTGGAGCAGTTTGTGTTCGCGAGGCAAGGATGTTTAGGATGGCACTTGAACAGCAGGGGGCAGGGGAGGAGCAGACAGACAGCAGGGGGGGGGGGGGGGGGATGAAAATGTCTTTTTTGCAGGTGTTAGTCCTTCACCAGCAGCTGTGGCAAAGTGGTGTGTGTTGCCGCAGATTGCCACGTGGCAAGTCCTGGGTTTGATTCCCATCAAAACAATCATTGTGTGGTATTTTCTGCCCTAACCGCCTCCTGCCCAGCGTTAAGTATTCTTTAGGGAAGACTGGAACCACACTGCTTCACCCACACACAACCTTTGATCGCCATGGCAGCCAGGCGGCCACTGCCCTCAGATAATCGTGGCAACCTTCGGCCACTGCCCTCAGATTGCCACAGCAGCCACATGGCCACTGCCCTCTAACTGCCACGGCAGCCACATGGCCACTGCCCTCAGATTGCCACGGCAGCCACGCGGCCACTGCCCTCAGATTGCCACAGCAGCCACGCGGCCACTGCCCTCAGATTGCCACGGCAGCCACGCGCGGCCACTGCCCTCAGATTGCCATGGCAGCCACTGCCCTCAGATTGCCACAGCAGCCATGCGGCCACTGCCCACTGATTGCCACGGCAGCCACTGCCCTCAGATTGCCACTGCAGCCACGTGGCCACTGCCCTCAGATTGCCACCGCAGCCACTGCCCATAGATTGCCGCAGTCACCGTTTGGCTCTGTCAGCATGTGTGGCTCAGTTCTTTTGCTCTTGTGTTTTATTTTCATTTTATGTTTCCTCTCATGTTGGAATCATACATGGAACGAAATTGTGTAATTTCCTCTTAAAAATTGTATGAGTGATAACAGTTGATTTGGTGCAGCTTCATACATTTAGTACTGCACAGCAGCTCTGCTGTACAGCTGGCTTTCCGCTGTCTGCAGCTTCATACATTTAGTACTACACAGCAGCTCTGCTGTGCAGCTGGCTTTCCGCTGTCTGCAGCTTCATACATTTAGTACTGCACAGCAGCTCTGCTGTGCAGCTGGCTTTCTGCTGTCTGCAGCTTCACACATTTAGTACTTACTGCACAGCAGCTCTGCTGTACAGCTGGCTTTCCGCTGTCTGCAGCTTCATACATTTAGTACTGCACAGCAGCTCTGCTGTACAGCTGGCTTTCCGCTGTCTGCAGCTTCATACATTTAGTACTTACTGCACAGCAGCTCTGCTGTACAGCTGGCTTTCCGCTGTCTGCAGCTTCATACATTTAGTACTGCACAGCAGCTCTGCTGTAAAGCTGGCTTTCCGCTGTCTGCAGCTTCATACATTTAGTACTTACTGCACAGCAGCTCTGCTGTACAGCTGGCTTTCCGCTGTCTGCAGCTTCATACATTTAGTACTGCACAGCAGCTCTGCTGTACAGCTGGCTTTCCGCTGTCTGCAGCTTCATACATTTAGTACTTACTGCACAGCAGCTCTGCTGTACAGCTGGCTTTCCGCTGTCTGCAGCTTCATACATTTAGTACTTACTGCACAGCAGCTCTGCTGTACAGCTGGCTTTCCGCTGTCTGCAGCTTCATACATTTAGTACTGCACAGCAGCTCTGCTGTACAGCTGGCTTTCCGCTGTCTGCAGCTTGGGGATAACTGGTGATGAAGGGGGAATGGCCACGTCTCTGATACATAATGAAGGTAAGCGTAAAGCCTAGTCCTGTCATACATATTCATACAGGAGTGAAAGTCCAAAGCATCATCTACTTAATTCTCAAATTCTGTGGCCGTTCATGCCGTTTTGTCATATGACCTCAGATTTTATTTCTTCTTCACATCTCTCCCTTTTGTCAGTTTGTCTTGCTGTTGCCAATATTGGCAAGTTCATGGGTGCTGTTGTCAGATGGATGTGGTTGTTTCCCAGGAGAGGAACACCCCCATCACACTGCCTCTGCAACTATGCAATTATTTTTGTCAGTAGGGGCTTAGTGAGTGGGTCAGAGAACAGACTACTGACAGTCACGGCAGTGAGCTGGTGGCAGTGCCGTGTCTGTCCTACTGACAGTCATGGCAGTGAGCTGGTGGCAAGGCCGTGTCTGTCCTACTGACAGTCATGGCAGTGAGCTGGTGGCAGTGCCGTGTCTGTCCTACTGACAGTCATGGCAGTGAGCTGGTGGCAAGGCCGTGTCTGTCCTACTGACAGTCATGGCAGTGAGCTGGTGCAGTGCCGTGTCTGTCCCTACTGACAGTCATGGCAGTGAGCTGGTGGCAGTGCAGTGTCTGTCCTACTGACAGTCACGGCAGTAGTGCCGTGCCGTGTGTGTCCTACTGACAGTCATGGCAGTGAGCTGGTGGCAGTGCAGTGTCTGTCCTACTGACAGTCATGGCAGTGAGCTGGTGGCAGTGCCGTGTCTGTCCTACTGACAGTCATGGCAGTGAGCTGGTGGCAGTGCAGTGTCTGTCCTACTGACAGTCACGGCAGTAGTGCCGTGTGTGTCCTACTGACAGTCATGGCAGTGAGCTGGTGGCAGTGCAGTGTCTGTCCTACTGACAGTCATGGCAGTGAGCTGGTGGCAGTGCCATGTCTGTCCTACTGACAGTCACGGCAGTAGTGCTGTGTGTGTCTTCTACTGACAGTCATGGCAGTGAGCTGGTGGCAGTGCCGTGTCTGTCCTACTGACGCCTTCACTGTGATGGTTCCCTGTGGATTCCTGGGGCTGGAGACAAGGCAGACTGCGGCTTCTACTTCTGCTTGTTAAGGCAGCCAGCTTCATGAGTTCTAATTTTCTTCTGCACTGTTGTGCATGTGGTCATGTTCGTGTCATCCATTTCCACCAGGACACAATGGCCCGGTCCTCCAAAAGATGCAGTGAAATGTCTTTAGCTGTGTGTTACAGAGCACAGAACAAAACATACCGCCTTTCCCGTATACTTAGAGCCATGGGAATAGTTTTGGTTAGTCCATGTTAAATCTCCATGTGTGTGTGTGTGTTTGTGTGTATGTGAGTGTGTTTTCTGGAGATGGTGAAGATGAAACTTTGCTCAGACCAGCGTTTGTGACAGCACTCATGCACTCCATGTTGTGCACAGAAAAGCAAAGAAGAGCTGAATGACAACTACCGGCTTTAGACCAGTCACTCAGCTGGGAAATGAGCGCTTACTTGGAGCTTTCCACAGACCTCTGTCTGTCTTCATCAGCGGTGGTGGTGTGAATTCAGTGTCAAAACTGCCCCCTGCAGTTGTGGCTTTATAGTCCAACTACGTTGTTGATATTAAAACCACAACCTTGATGGGCACATCTGTGTATGTACAGCCAGTTGCTGTCATTGCCTCCTTTACTCGCCTGACCAAGACAGAAAAGCAGACGGTGACCAAGCAGACATGATACATCATGCTAATTAGTGGAGAGTTAGAAATATTACATCATGCTAATTAGTGGAGAGTTAGAATATTACATCATGCTAATTAGTGGAGAGTTAGAATATTACATCATGCTAATTAGTGGAGAGTTAGAATATCCTTAGATTTGCATTTCACACTTAAAATGTGTCTTGAATCCCCCCCCCCCCCCTTCTTCCTTGAAATTTTCAATGTTTTTTTTTTTTTTAATCTAAGAAACAGCCCCCCCCCCCCCCCCCCCCCCCCCCCCCCCCCTGGGGGGGCAAGAAACGAAAATGTCTGAAGGACTAACGCCTTGCCATGCATCGTGGGTCTCCAGGGACCCACACCTCGAACGTCAGAATAAAGCCTTGCCTTGCTTTCAGTTTCATTTACTCTTGTTTGTTAACAAAAACATGGCTTTTGCTGCTGATGCAGTGCCATGCTTCACTGACAAGGTCACTATGTTTTGGGGAAGATAGCTTAAAAATGGACTCACTCAACACAAAAGATGGGGGTATAGTCAATTTTGATTAACTGGATTAAAGATGATCAAACTTAATTAATGGCGGAAGTAAAAGAAAGGTCAAGCTTAAGGTGGGATCAAATATGTCTGCTTTAACACTGCGATACACTGTGGTGTACCTGTGCACCAGCTGCACTCCGTCCTGAATCACAACATACAGCGGTCTGTGAAAAAAAAAAGTCAGCCATAGTACTGATACAAATGGCCAACCTTAATGGTGGAATTGTGTTGATGTGTTGGGGAAATCAAAACTGATCTCTCTATGCTGGAAAGGGCCACAGTTTTTCTTTTTTAAATAATGACAGCAGCAAATCTTTTACACACACACACACACACACACACACACACACACACACACACACACACACACACACACAATTCTGGTCTTTACCAAAAGTTAAAAAAGAAAGAAAGAAAAGAAGACAACAGTACAGAAACCCCCCTCCATACCTCAACCACCAATTCCGATTCATGAGGTACCCGGAACAGGTCACACACAAAGGTCTTGTTATCTGCAAACACGTTGTAGAGAACTGCCACTTGGATGGCCCCTCCAACAGGCAAACCAGTGATGGTAATGGGAGTGCCATCGTCGGGGACCTGACGATACTCTGTGGTGTACCTGTGGACAGCTGCACTCCATCCCGAATCACAACATAGAGTGGTCTCCCTGTCTTGTTGGAAATCCGACTGGTATTCGCTCCCATCTTGAGTCTGGCCTCTGTAGCAAGATAGAATAGTAAAACTTACTATACAAAACAAACAACAAACAGGCAAGCAAACTACATAAAAAGGAAAAAAAAAACAAACAAAAGAAGAAGAAAAAGAAAAGGATACAGAAGCAGTATGAGAGCCAACCTCCCCTGTATTCCCCCAGTCCCATCCTGACCCATTTCTTGTCTTCATTTCCTCTTTCTCTGCACTTTCTTCACATGTACACATTCATCTCTCTTCTTCTTTGTTGACTCAAGTGTGTTTCATCTTGCTTGTTTTCAATCCTTTTTTTTCTTTTCAGTTTTGGGTGTAGCAGACTGTCAGGACATGAAGAAGTACAACCAGGCCAATTACGTGCTGAATTTATCGGCACAACAAAACACACTTACTGGTCTGAGTGTCCTTTGGCTGAACACCTTGTCATTTGTCATCTTCAAGTTACATTTCCAAACTTTTTTCGTTTTTTTTTTTTCTTTCTCTTCTTTACATTATGCAGTAGTTTTTGTTAGATGTCAGAGTAATAAGCATGTTTCCTATAAGAGTCTTCGCTTTAGAACTATAATTTCACAGGTCCTGTCAGGGGAAGATTAAGGTGTGGGCTGTCTTTCAGTAATTTTAATAGCTTCTCTGCATTGTCTACTGACACATGTGTGATACAGACAGACATCTCCCCATTGTCTACTGATACATGTGTGATATAGACAGACATCTCCCCATTGTCTACTGATACATGCGTGAAATAGACATCTCCCTTTGTCTATTGATACATGTGTGAAATAGATAGAGATCTCCCCATTGTCTATTGACACATGTGTGAAATAGAGACATCTCCCCATTATCTATTGATACATTAGTGAAATAAACAGAGACATCTCCCCATTGTCTGTTGTGTGAATTAGATACACATCTCGACATTGTCTATTGATACATGTGTGAAAAAGATAAAGACATCTCCCCATTGTCCATTGATACGTGTGTGAAACAGAGACAGAGGCAGAGTCAATGTTTGAAATAGATAGAGACAGAGTCAATGTGTGTGAATAGACAGAGACAGAGTCAATGTGTGAAATAGATAGAGACAGAGTCAATGTGTGAAACAGATAGAGACAGTGTCAATGTGTCAAATAGATAGAGACAGAGTCAATGTGTGAAATAGATAGAGACAGAGTCAATGTGTGAAATAGACAGAGACAGAGTCAATGTGTGAAACAGATAGAGACAGAGTCAATGTGAAATAGATAGAGACAGAGTCAATGTGTGAAACAGATACAGTGTCAATGTGTGAAACAGATACAGACAGAGTCAATGTGTGAATAAGATAGAGACAGAGTCAATGTGTGAAACAGATACAGAGTCAATGTGTGAAACAGATACAGACAGAGTCAATGTGTGAAATAGATAGAGACAGAGTCAATGGCAGTGGGTGTGAAGGAAAAGGGGAAAGAATAAAGCACACAGATTGTGCTTATAAAAAAAATGAAACCAATCACATTCAAAATGTGTGTGCATGTATGCATGTGCATGGATTAGAAAGCCACTTTATCACATTCAGTTTGTTAGGTAGTGTTAAGTTTCTACCCTGCAGTTTTCAAAACACTTTTGACAGGGAATAACTCCACTGTAAAGAATAACTCCAAAACTCCACTTTACAAAAAAATGCAAACTGCCTTTTCCTTTCTATTTGATTCAGAGATGTGAAGAAAGAAAGGAGGAGGAGATACTCAATATTTCAAAACTTGAAATCAGACCACTTGATGCATCAGTCTAGTTATGTGATTAGATATGCACAATCATTAATATATCAGGTTATACTGGAAGGTTCACAGATCAAAAATCCTGACATTCGCCTGTTCTGTAAACTAACTACAACATTTTGATTTTAAAAGAAAAAAAGGATCAAATTTGTGTTATGCATTTTCCTCAGTTATGTTTTAACTTTTGATCTATTATTCTTTGTGTTTCAGAATTTCTTCAGTTTCAGTCTTTCTTCAGTTTGTACATACAAAAAAAAATAAACACTGAATTTATACTTTTCTCATATTCCATTACTTTCCTGTTACTGGACTTCTGCAGTGGAAAAGCTTCTGACAAACATTCTCTTCATTGTTCTTCCCATCCCCATCCAAGGCACTCTGGCATGGGAAGCAGTTTCAAGTTGGCAGCATCTTGTGCACAGTGCTCCCTCCCTCCCTCTCTCTCTCTCTCTCTCTCACACACACACACACACACACACACACACACACACACACACACACACACACACACACAAAGAGTCAGAATTAATTTTTCTAAGATCAAGTGCACAATGGCAAACATGCAGACTATGTCAACTGAGCAAATCACGGAAAAGATAAACTTGTCAACACAGCTTTCTTTTGGAATATGTATTTCAAATGACGGACTCTAACAAATTAGGAGAGCAGGTGGAGGAGGGGGTGGGGGGTACAACTGGAGACCATCTTTGGGGAAGATCTGTCTGGTGTGCACTGTTGCTGGAGTCAATGATTCTAATCTATGCATAAAAACATGATACATGTGGGTTGGGAATATGGTGGTATATTTCACTCTGCAACATGAGTAAGCACGCAGGTCTGTGCACACGTATGGATTTGAAAACCCATATATGTTCTTCACAGCAGATGAAGGCTTTTAACTTTTCATGATGCAGTTGTTAAAAATACAGATGAAATAACTGAGAGAATGTATATATGTATTTGTATCAGCTATCACTGACAGGGTTTCACAAGACTTTCTCTTTTTTTTTTTTTTTCCCTCCAATGCACACAGAGGTTGAGATGGGAGGGACCGAAGTTAAGAAACTTGATACAAAGGCATTTTATGTGTTCCTAAGGGACGCATTATGCACAAATAAATGTTTCTCAGAGATCATGATGTGTATGTAAAGTACATTGTTTAAGAATGTTACCACAATTATTATTTTATGTTTGTTTGTTTTGTCTGTTATTTTTAAAACCGATTCAGTTTTGAAGGAATAACAGATAAGCAGACTTTTACTGTTCATTTTTTTTTTTTTTTTTTCTTTTTTTTTTTCTAATTTTAACTTCCAGGCATGTTCGTAATTGTATTTATGTGTTACTATACTTTTTGCTTTTTTTTTTTTTACACAACACACAAAATCCCAGTTTTACTCCCTCCTTTCCTAGAGGTAGCACATGTCACACTTTTACAAAAATACACCAGTCTCTCACATGCACAACCCACCAAACTCCCTCACCTCACCACCCTCTCTCTCTCTCTCTCTCTCTCATACACACACACACACACACACACACACACACACACACACACACAGACTCACACACAACATGCAGATGTGGCTAGAACCAAACACATTTTGAAAACTACAAAAATGTAAAGTCTTAAAACTTTTTTTTTAATCTCCTATTTTTTTTGTTGGCTCATTAATTAGCTTAAAGCAGTGTAACAAAGAAAGTATAAGCACTCTCAGTTTCTGACAATCTCTGATGTGCTGATCACACTAGTCGCTCCCACCATGCAATTTTCAGTCGACTGCATGCGGAAAGATTCCTTTTCTTCAGGATTATGCTATCCCTGCTTTCCAAATCAGAATCTTGATCACAAGATTCTATTCTGGGGCTGTGCTGTCACATTCCGGTCATTTTCAATCTCCTCAAGTTACTAGATCACTTCTCCCAAAGGTAGTGCTAATTTCAGCCTGGAGAACAATGTCAAGTCTACAGAATGATTTAAACGTTGTAAAAGTCTGTTTGTGGCAATGACTTGCTGAGCTGTCATTCTTTATTTGGTAGATTTCTTTGGAGTACTTGCCATGTTCACTAAAGAATTCCCGTTGCTCATCTCCCATATGGCTGCCTGCCACAGTTACCAGGACAGCAAGCCACATGCATGCACAGTGCTTGAAACTATGGGAACATAGCTGACCTTCACCCTTGTCAAAAAAATACTGTGACCCCCAAGGCCTATGAATGGCAGAGACTTCAAAGTCTCAGGTGACAAGAATCTCTGTGCATCACATTGTTTTAGTTGTCTCCATCAAAACACTATTTTGTCCATGGACTTCTCCGTCAGCAAAGACTTTATCAGTCTTGTTTATAAATTATAGCCAGATCTTATGATCTGACAGTAATTTGAGCAAACCCTTCTCACAAGACACTTTTCTATGGAGTTGATACTGGCATTGGTATGGGGATTTCGAATTGGACTTGCTCATTCCAGCAAAGGTGGTATGAGGGTGATGAATGCACTTTTAAGTTCCTTCTCAGGAAGCCCCGAGTCTTGTTGGCCTTAGTTGCCATGTTATTGATATGGACATCCCACTTCAGTCAGCATTCAAGCCTTGTGGAATCTCAAAAACGATTCTGATACTGGATTACTTAACATAATTTACTCTTTCTACAGTTTACATTGGGACTTTCACAAACCTGATGGCTGACTGGATTTATAATCCCTATTTTCCTTACGTGGATCTTTTGCTTAGGAATTGTATGTTCTATATAGAGGAGCCTGACACTATTAGATTCCGACCAAGAAATTAACAACAAGTTTTCAACTTAGATCCGGGTGGGAGGAGGGGAGGTGGGCGAGGGGGGTGTAGGTGAGGGGGTGTGGGGGGGAAGGAGGCAGACAGCAGTCATGGAAAAATCGGGCAGTGTGGACTGGGGCAAAAACGTCTTTTATCTCCCCTCTCCCAAACTCCTTCCTTCCCTTCCCTCCCCCCTCTCCTCCCATGGCTTCTCAAATGCAGTCTAAATGAACCCTCACCTCACTTTACTGGGCTATCTGCTGAAGCTGTACCAAACAAAAACCGTAAAAAGTATCATGCAAAGGCCTAGTTTATGCATCACCTTCAATTTGTCTCAGCGTGATTGACTGGTGCTCCCATGGTCGGAGAAAAAAAAACGGTCTAGCTGTTTTTCAGCAATGACCCGATGAGACTCAAACTCAAACAGCATGCATGCTGTTCCATCTGTTTCAAGTGGAAACAACCACATCAACTTGAGGCTGATCACATCTATGTATATATCTGTGTCTGTCAAGATGTACTGTGAGGCAGGGTGAAGGTGGGCGAGGTGGGAGTTGGGTAAAAAACTGAATGCCCAGACCCCCCCCCCCCCCCCCCCCCCCCCCTATTCCTTGCCTCTAACCTGTTTAAATACTGACTTACGCGTGCATACATTGTGGGGAAACAAACATACACAGACACTATGCTGTGAGAGGACTTTAGAAAATAGCATCAATTGCCTTCATTATCGGAGCGGGGGGAGGGGGGGGTAGAAAATAGCATCAATTGCCTTCATTATCGGAGCGGGAGGGAGGGGGGGGTGTTAGAAAATAGCATCAATTGCCTTCATTATCGGAGCGGGGGGGGGGGGGGGGGGGGGGGGGGGGGGGGGGGGGGGGGGGGGGGGGGGGGCTTTGCCCCGTCTGGCTCGCTTTCCACATCACAAACTGCCTAGTCAATGGTCATTTTAAGAAGGCATACACAGCCCAGACTGGTGGGCCGGAAGAATTTCAGAAAAGCAGAACCATGACGCCAAAGAGACATAAGCTGACAATGAAATTTAACTCACGCGAGTTCTTTTTTTTCAGGCGGAACAAAGAAAGACAGCAAGATCATATGAAACAAAAACATGCACACGGGAGGAAATGAAACTTACCAGAGGGGCCATAAAACTTAAGTGTGTCTAGAACAGCTCCGCCACAGCTCTTAATTCCAAAGCATGAAAACAGACGGACCAAAAATCAATACCAGCTGTGTGGGCCGAATGAAGGTCGTAACGGACTGGCGACTACAAACGTTTGCTTTGGTTGAGTAGTTCGGGAATTTCTGGAAATCGCATGAATGCACTTCGACCCAATGTCGCATGCAAATAAGGTCAAGGCGTCACGTGGATGCGCACGCACCGTCGAAGGACCTCATGCAGTAAGATAGGGCCACACTGTGGCATAACATCGACAGAAGAACTTGGGGAAAGCACAACAGAAGCAAAAACAAAAACAAACAAAAAATCCTACATGTTTGATGGTCTGACAGCCAGCGCACATTTTGCGTGCACTGACATGAAGCCAAGCCTCGGCAGCAGTCGTGGAAGAAGAGAAAATGGGAGGGGGGGGGGGGGGGGGGGGGGGGGGGGGAAGCTGTTCTTGAAGATAAGTGTAAGCAGACGTGCTTACGAGACGAAGGAATCAACATCGAGTGGATTAAACGACGATAATCATGGCGATCAGGACAGAAATTCATTGATGAATGATGTTATAAGCAGCAACGAGAACCCTGTTCCACTGGCAACGTGTTTTGA